>JBAJFG010000205.1:0-250000 GCA_037903475.1 Ancylostoma caninum | reverse complement strand
CGGATACGGACTGCGCAACGATGATGGCGAGCGTATTCTCGACTACGCCGAGTCTCACAATCTTGTCATAGCGAACACGAAGTTCCGAAAGCGACCATCCCATTTTGTTTCTTTCTACAGTGGCAGCAACAAAACACAGATCAACTACGTCTTCGCGAGGTACCGAGACCAGAAGCTTGTTACGGACGCAAAAGTTGTGCCTTACGAGACGGTCACGTCCCAGCATAGACCGCTAATCTGCACGATGAAAATCACTCCACCAAATCAGAGGCGCTTCGAGCGATGCGGACTGGCTCGATTCGGGTGGTGGAGACTAAGAAGAGACATGTAGCTGTCATCTTCAACATCAAGTTGCCACCTGTCACGAACATAGATGAGACACGGCAAGGGGCAACCAATAATATCCTTGCAGCAGCTCATTCTGAACTTGGCACTACCAAACCAGACGGACGGAAGATCAAAAGAAAGACTTTGCTTTGGACGGAGGAGGTGAGAACGAAAGTCCGCAAAAGGAAGGGTTTATACCATCTCTTCCTTGAAAATAAAACGGCAGGCAGCTGGAGCAGTTACAGGGAAGCGAAAAGGGATGCAAACAAGGCCGTGGCCGCTGCGAAAGCGGCTTATTACGATGAAGTCAGTAAGAAGTTGGACTCGAAAGACCGTGAGCGCTTTACTTGCCGACTCGCGAAGTCGCGTCAGCGCCAAGCAGACGACTTCGAGAAGTTTCCTGGCGTTAACGATGAACAAGGTCATCTTCTCATGCACCGCGAGATGGCGACGCAACGATGGAGGGATTATTTTGAGAAAGTCTCAACGGAAGAATTCTCGAATCCTTCTGTTCCAGAAATCCCGCCCATCTTCGGACCGGCACAACTGATCACCATCGAAGAGATCATGTTTGCATTGAAACGAATGAAGCTAGGCAAAGCAACTGGCCCAGATGATTTGGCGTCGGAAGTATGAAAGGTACAGGGTTGGAGCTCCGCTGAATGGTTGACGAAATTTTTCAACTTGGTCATAGCGGAGAAGAAGGTGCCCGAGGACTGGCAGCGAAACATCACCATTCTGATCTGGGAAGTTAAGGGCAGCCCGCTGATTGCGCGAACTATGGGCCAATCCGTCTGTTGTCGCATACCATGAAATTCTTCGAGCGTATCATTGGTCGCCGGATTCGTGAAATCGTTCAACTATCCCCGAACCAGTGCGGTTTTGTACCCGGATGCGGCACTACCGATGCCATCCATGCCGCCCGCCTCGTGATCGAGAAGCATCCTGAGAAGAAACGGTCACTGCACCTAGCATTCCACGACCTGGAGAAGGCCTTCGATCGCGTCCTGCACGAAGTAATCTGGTACGCAATGCGGCTTCAAGGCACTCTGGAGGAGCTTCTCAGATGAGTGCAGATGCTTCACGCCTATCACAGGAGTAAAGTGCAGGCGGCAGACGGCATGTCGACAGAGTTCCCCATAACTGTTGGCGTACACCAAGAATCAGCTCTCTCTCTGCTCCTTTCCATCGTTGTCATGGATGCCCTGACAAAGGACCTTCAAGGACCAGTGCCTTGGACGCTGTTGTATGCCGACGACGTAATGCTAGCATCTGAAGACAAGGGTGAGCTTGAACGGCTGACGCAAACGTGGAGTGACCGACAGGCACGGTTTGGCCTTCGCCTCAATATTAAAGGCAGTGTCTCAGCTTAGGCTCGATTTTGAGCATTGGGTATGAGAAGAATCTAGGGAAGGTGCTGATTACAATGGTGTAGGTATCCCGACTCAAAAGTGCAAAAAAACCTCCTTCTTTAACGGTTTCTTTTTGGAGCAAACTTCCAGCCGCCGCATCAAAAGCTCGTCCACACGGCGACGCTCCGCTATCGATCGGCGCCACTCCATGCCATTCCATGCCACTCCACGCCAGCATGCGGCTCCTTGCATTCGACCTCTCGTGCATGCAGCTGTGTAACATCCTCGAATTCTCGTCGACTTGGCCCAAGCGGTCTACCGTGCTAGCACTTTCGACCATGACCTTGGCGCTTGCGAAGCATTGTACGGTACTATTGTACTTCAGCGGCCCCACTTCGACCTAAAACTCGAAGTCATGGATTTCTACGAGAACTTATGCAAGGGTAATACGAGGCTGACCACGAACATCATGTTCATTATCATTCATAGTATTTTTGTAGTATCGACTTTATTGATTTTATCGATTTTTTTCCAGGCATTGACCTCCTTTTGGATCTCTCTGAAAATTTGCATACGGGGGGTTTTGAAGGTGCTGGTAACAGATATGAAAAGGTTTCGCAAGAAAAGGTCGACTAAGTGCGGAAAACTTTAGTAAAGTCGGAATTTACATCTCCCTACAGAGAAAAGCCTGAAGAAAATCAAAGAAATAGATATTATATCGCAAAACGGCGATTATATTCGTGATTATCAACTTCAAAAACCTCTACATGCACTTTTTCAGAGTGATTCGAGGTATTAGTCGAACTTGCAAAAATAAAAAAAAAATAAAATCAATAAAATCGATAATATCATGCAAAATGAATGCGATATTCGTAATCCGCACCTCAAATTACCCCTGTATGCAAGTATTCAGAGAAATTCATGACTTTGAGATTGGGGTCGATAATGGGGCTGCTCAGGTATATAGTACTGTATAAATGTTTTGCAAGCACCAAGGTTATGGTCGAGAGTGCTAGCACGGTAGGACTCTTGGACCAAGTCGACGAGAATTCGAGGATGTTACACAGCTGCATGCAGGAGAGGTCGAATGCAAGGAGCCGCATGCTGGCGTGGAGTGGCATGGAGTGGCATGGAGTGGCGCCGATCGGTAGCGGCGCGTCGCCGTGTGGACGAGCTTTCGATGCGGCGGCTGAAAGTTTGCTCCAAAAAGAAACCGTTAAAGAAGGGGGTTTTTTTACACTTTTGAGTCGGGATTCCTACACCTTTGTAATCAGCACATACCCGAGATTCTTCTCATACCCAATGCTCGAAATCGAACCTCAGCTGAGACACTGCTCTTAAGAAGCCCACAAGAAGAAGCCTCTGACCACAAAACCGAACACGAATGACCGAACACGAGCCCGGCACTGTTAAAGACAGCGTCCCACCTCAAGATCATTTCTGAGATCTCAAAACTAAAAGAATCTCCAGGAGCTGATGATCACAACGGTATACGTGATTCCATGGAAGACTGCTGAGAAACCCCATTTCCGAGCCCCAGTTTTCAAGGAGGCTTTGGGCGGAGCCAGGGGCGGGGCTAAGAAACTTTCCGAATAATTCACTCCAGGAAGCGCACCTCCTGAAGAAATTCATATTCCTCGTGAGAGTTCCTCATCAACTCCCTAACAGAATAGAAACTGTCCTCCATGTGTGGCTAACAAAGGAGTTCACGGTCCGGAAACCCTAAAATTCCGCCTTGACACCGGAGCCAATGTGGGATTGCAAGGTTTCCGTCCAACGTACTGCCTTGCTTGTCGCAAATGGAGCGCACTTTCTATTTGGTTAGGGAGTCGATGAAGAACTCTCGCTAGTAGCACGAATTTCTCCAGAAGGTACGTCTCCCGGAGTAAATCATTCGAAAAGTTTCTTAGTTGGCACCCCTGGCTCCGCCCAAAGGCTCCCTAAAAATTGCGGCATGGAAATGGGGTTTGTCAGCAGTCTTGCATGGAATCACGTATACCGTTGTGATCGCCAGCTCCTGGAGATTCTTTTCACGTTGAAATCTCGAAAACGATTTCGAGGTGGGACGCTGCCTTTAATGGCATGAATCCCCCGAGAGCCACTGCATTCAAGTTCTTCGCTTCAATGGTCTTATCGGACGGCAGTCTCGCTCATGAGATGATCGCACGCATTAACGCTGCGTGGCTGAAGTGGCGCTCACTGACTGGTGTGGTATGCGACAAGGGCATCCCATCCCTTGAAGTCGAAGATCTACCGAACAGTAGTACGCCTGGTCGCGCTGTATGGTGCCAAATGTTGGCCTGCCACCAAGGAAATGGAGCACCGAGTCAACGTCATGGAAATGAGGATGCTGCGGTGGATCGGTGGGGTTACGCAGCTGGATGGCTTCTGCAACCATGACATACGGCAGCGATTTGAAGTTGCTGGGGTAGAAGGCAAGCTCCGTGAGGCGCGTCTGCGATGGTTCGGTCACGTTCTCCGTGCCGATGGCGATAAAGTCGGTAGGATTGGCTTCAATGTAGAAGTACCAGGAAAGCGACCGAAAAAACGATCAAAACAAAGATGGCTTGACATGGCTCTGCACGCTGACCTCAAGCTAGCTAGGATCCATTCCAACCAGGCGCACAACAGGGCAATGTGGCCTCAAAGGATCAGCAGAGCGGACCCCGCTGCGAAACGAGAGAAACGCTAGGAAGAAGAAGATAAATGTGAAAAAAAACCTTCAATCCGGAAAGGAATGGACTAGGAGCTTGAGCAGATCAAAGGGCAATTCATACTAGATGCATGCCTTTGACGCGCGGGCGTCTATAAGGTGAAGGACAGAGCCAGTCGCATCGCTGACTCAGCTCAGGAGCACGCGTTTACGGTAGGTCAACCTGGGAGACCTTTTCCCGCATATATGAGCATGGAGTTGTAGTGCCCTCTTGGATCTCTCCAAACTCCAATTTTCAAGCCCAATATTGGAGTCTGGACTTTACAGCAGTTCCTTGAAATTTCCGGAAAAAGCTTTCTCGCGTATGTGTTTCGTGCGGTGTGAAAGTTTTGGTCGTCAGTTCGAACACTTGTAGTACTGCCTTAGTTCTTTTGTCGGTGAAGATGTCAAGTCATTTAGTTGCGTTTAGACTGCGCAGGAATCCTTAGTATCTTATGGTGTCTGTAGAATATGTGTTCCACTCGGAATACTTGGACCGGACAGTCGCCCGGCCGCTCAAAGCACGAGCATCCTCCTTGCAAGACGTTTTTCGGCCTCAGTCCTCAGTATTGCGCCGCTCAGAGCAAGATCAGCCTCTCCGAACTCGATGAATCAGTCACCTAACTTATTTAATACCCCTATCTCGCCTAATGAATGTGAGGCCAGAAGTAACAAATCCACAATTTTTGAGTGGCTCCGCTCCGGACCCCAGTACGAAGCCCCTTTTGCTTTCCGACCTTTTTAGGCGGCCCAGCTTGGGGGGGGGGGCCCAGCTTGCCCCCCCCCCCGGGAAGACCTGTGCTGGAGGCTGGCCCCAAATTGGCCTGTCAGTTGTGTTCTCAGATCGTGATTATCTCAGAGGTCCTACTTCTTATAACTGTCATAAGTTTGTTAGTGTCTGTTTATCTAGAGACATTGGCCATATCTGCACGTTCATTGCACCGCTCAGAAAGCTCAAACTGCTCGAACGACAAGTGCGAAGTATAAAAGAGCAGCTTCTCCGAAATGACCGATCATTCCACAGAGTTTAAGAGTTCAAACAACATCGGGTGTTTTCTAGCGCCCCTATAGAACAGAACGAGATATTATATTATGTTAACCTCATTACTACTGTTTTTGTTTTTTTTTTCTTTGTACTCGGATCTGTAGCAATGCTTGATCTTTAATTTGATTTTGAATGGGTACAGCTTATTCTGCACATAAATAAATTAATTATGATCTACGTTTCGGTAAATCACCTTAGTCAAAGCTGGGCATTTCGAAGGGCGAGCTCTGCGATTAAGTCATTTGGGAACCGAATAAATGAACGTCTAGCAGTGGCGGACGGCTCCCCCCCCCCCACCCCCGAGAATGGGTTGCCAAATTTTCGAAATTACTTTACAATACAAATAAAAACCTTGCGTTAGTCTATTTTTAATTACTTATTTTTATTATCATTTTTAGTACAATTCTTATTCATTATTTGTTATTATAATTAATATTTTTATCAATTTTATTTTCCATCTGGGTCCCCAGAGCGGCGAAGACCTTACTTTTTTCCACGCTCCCCCCCCCCCCCTCCCGCCCACTTTCTGTGTCCGCCAAAGACGTCTAGGCATATTTTCACTGAAATTTTCAACTGCTAGATCGACCATACACCCTTTGATGTTACCAGAGACGTGTGGTGACTGCTAACCAGTCACTCGAGCAGATGACTACAACGCCTTCTTATGATCAGAAAAACAATCCTAGATATGATATGATTTCAAATGCAGTAGCCACATATTTAGTACACTCATAATTTTCGATCACAGAATTTTCTGCATATCTCAGGCATGGAATGAACAATTAAGACATGCCGATGCCAAAAGTGTGTGGCCGCCATTGTATAATTGAGGCGCATTCTTCTTTTTTTGCAATTCATTTTTGGACCTTTCGCAAGATTCCACGATGCCTCCGAAGTTCTCCGAGCAGATGCTTGAACTTTTTGCACTGTTATCCTTACATTACTCCAAAACCTGCTCTATCGTTTTGCTAGCATGTGTGAAAGCCCAATGAGGTAGTTGAGCGTGATATTCGTTGCCGTGGAGGTGCTCCTTAATGCGTGCACACCCTTCTAGCTGCCGTTCATCTTCAACGAGATAAGTATTGCTGCTCGATAGCTAGTGGTGTAGATAATTCTATTTCGTTGCAGAATAAATTAGAAATTGCATATATAATCGTATATGTACTACACAAGAATCTGAATCAAAAAGTTAATACATAACTAGGCTTTGAATGAATGACATATCACAATTTTTGTTTGAATTTTATACGTTGTGAACGTTTCATTCTAGAAAGCTACGTGTTGATTACAGAGGGACTCTGTCAAATGATTCAAGAAAGACCAACTAAAGCGGAAGAGGAGAGAAAATGTCACAGTCAAAACATGCTCAAACATTTCAGATGATCAGTTTTGCTCTTCATCCATAAAATGAATGCTTCTCCATTGGTGTGATTTCAAAAGATGAAATTCCTGCCCTTATAGGCTGAAGCCATGAAAGCGACGATAACTCGTCCACATTCTGCCGCGTGGCCAGCCCATCGCGACGAGGCTACACGTATCGCAGACGCGCGCGGCCCCATCTTTAATAATAAGTGTGACTACGGTGGAACCAGAATGCCCACACCCCATAATCTCCCTCAAGCAATTACGAACTCTTCGCTCGAGTATATTATACAAATAAATACAACTGGAATACCCTACGAGAACAATGGAATCTATGTGCGCAGAGTCGAAACAGGTGAACGATTGAACAAAGGAGCGCAGCAGGCACCCTGTCAAAACGTAAGCGGCCTAAGATGGGCACAACGTAGGCAATGCCAATCTGCAGCAAAACACTGTAAGAGACTTTGAAGCATGGTCTTCTGAGGAATTAGGGCAGCTACAAGTACGCATTAATCTCCTACAGTGTGTCAAGCATGATACAGCTTGCGTGTTCGTGAAAATCTCCGAAACTTCGGGTATTTTGCACTACTCAATTATTTGAACAACCGAACATTCGAAAGCGGTATGTGATTTATGAAAAAAAAAACTAAAATTTGTTCTTGTTTCGAATAATTCAACCACCCAGACAATCAGAATCCTTGAATAAATAGTTACTTTAGTCAACTCACAAATCTGTTATGATTCCGAATGCTTGTCGTGAAGTAAATGTGAAGGCCATACAGTAATAGAGTCCCGAAGCACAACAACGCACCCCCTAGTAGCTGTCGTGACTTCGTCAGCGAAGAAGTGCACTACTTGTGGCGAGATAAACTCACACAAATGTGTTTTTTTTATGCTCGCGAAGAATCAGACATTGTATCTGACTTAGCGTAGATTGACTATAATTTTTCAGTTTATTTATTAATATTTCACGGTTTTACTAATTATTCCACCTCTCTGGTAAAGTATTTCACGTGAAGTTCGTTGTAGCATTACAAGCGTGGTTGTACCAACTACTTGTACTTTTATTTATTTATTTGCTTGTCAGTATAGGTAATGGAACATCGCATAGAAATCAACAAACAAAAACGGGATAAACTGACTTATTCCGCCCGTGCTCGGACGTAGCTGAGGGAAACTGTTAGAGAGCTGAGGGAAACTGTTAGAGAATTTTCACGAATATTGTCTAGCTGGGGGATGTTGCTCCCTGAGGCCACACGCCAGAGCACGCAACTGTCCAAGCGCATACCGGGGCGGGTTCTATGGGACCTCTTTGATCTGGTACAAATCCCAGGCGATTGCTTAGGGGGAATTATCTACACGCCTAAGCACGCAACTGCACAAGGACATTCCCGGGCGGGTCCTACGGGACCTCTTTGATCTGGTACGAACCCCAGGCGGTTGCCGAGGGGGAAACTCCCGAGGCAACCTCCCCCAATGCGATCATTACTCAAAGAGTCTTGCAGAAAAACTTCGTGCGAAGCAAGTGGAACGGCAGAGTTAGCCACCACACTAGCTAATCATTTGAACTGGTTTGGGCTGAGCATGGGAATAAAAGGGTATGTAAGAGAATGTGTATGGAAAGTAGGCATAGAACGGAGAGGAAAACACAAAAAAAGACAAGTGAGAATTTGCTTATTCTTCACTACAGGGTTGGTGTCGTAAGGTTCTCTTCGAGGCTTTCGAGGCAGTCGACCAAGTGTTTCTGAAAGGTACAAGAGTGTTTCCACCTGAAAAGTGTAGGATCTAATTTGTTCCACAAGGGGATGACTCTAGCCAAGAAAGATCCTTGGTAGGAGCGACTGTTCGGTTTTTCAGATCGCAGTCTGTAAGCATGTCCTCTCGTTAGACCTATTGACGATGATAACGTGAATAGATGTGAGAGATCAAGTTCTAGCTCATCCATGGCTAACTTATACATTAGTGTATAATCTGCAATCTTTCTGCGGAAAGCTAAAGTGTGAGTATTAAGCTTTCTGAGTCGGTCATGATACTCTATTTCGGGGAGTCCTTTGCGAACGAAGCATCTATATGTGAAGCTTCTCTGAACATTTTCAATTTCTTCAACCAAAACTTGTTTATACGGAGACCAAATTGGTGAGCAGTATTCCAGAATGGGTCTAACGTAGACTGTGAAGAGATGGAAAAGTAGCCTAGGATCACGTGATCTAAATGCCCTTAAAATGTAGTTAGATCTAGCTCGGGCCTTAGTCACGATCTCTCTTATGTATACATCGTATTCAAACTGATCGGTGTATTTAACTCCTAGATCACGAATCAAGCGAATGCGTGACAACGGTTTACCACCTAGGTTAAACTGAATTTGCGGGTGATTTTTTCCAAACAACATCACAGCAGTCTTCTCAGTGGATATTTCAAGCCCGCAGTTTTTAGACCATACCTCAACAGCATCTAAAGATTCTTGTAGCATGACAGCATTATTTACCGTGTAGATTTTCGAGTCGTCTGCGTACATTGAACAGAAGGCCCCATAGGGGAGGCAACTCGGAAGGTCATTAACAAGAATTAGAAACATGAGAGGCCCTATACACGTTCCTTGAGGTACCCCGCTGGTCGTTGGGTAGCTGCAGGATTTAGCCTCATTGACTATAACTGCTTGGAACCTATCACTTAGGAACGATTTCAGAAACTTAAAAAGGCACCCCGTAATCCCAAAAGAGTACAGTTTTTTGAAGAGTATCGGAATCGAAATGGAGTCAAACGCTTTAGCGTAGTCAATGTAGCAAGTGGATACATACCCCCCATTATCGACTATCCTGTGCCATGTAGGAACTGTTGATAGTAAGGCAGAAATCGTGGATCTTCTGTTTAAGAAGCCATGCTGATAGGAGGAGAGCAGATCGCTTTCTAAGAGGTATTTCTTAACATGCTTACAGATTATTCTTTCCATAACCTTGCTTGTAGAGCTAGTTAAGCATTGGGCCGGTAATTTTCAACAGAACTCCAGCTTCCTTTTTTGTGTATTGGGCGAACTAAACCTATTTTCCAGAGCTGCGGAACCTCTCCAAAAAGAAGAATTCTGTTGAAAATTAACGTCAGCGGAGTTGTAAGACCCAGAGCTGCTTTCTTTAGGAAAATATAGGGGACCTGATCAGGTGATGTGGAAACGCGTCCTGGAAGCTTACGAAGAGTATTGTACACCTGCGCACTTGATATATCAACCCAGTCCAAGCACTTATCAGTGACGGAAGGCAAGTCCCCACTGGGATAGAACGGAGCTTTGTAGGTTGACTTGAAATATTCAGCAAACAAGTTCGCTTTACCTTCGTCGGTTTCGATGAGAGTATCGTCATTTGAAAGAAGATTTGGAATGGAGTCGGTTGATTTGAGCTTTTTTGCATGCAACAGCTCATCCATTGTTTCAGTCCTGCTCAGGTCGCAACGCTGCGGGGCTTAGCGAACCACAATTAACAAGACAAGTTACGACTTCTTTTGTTGAACTGTTTGTTCTTCTGTTGTTGCTGCTGAATTGTTATGAACACCAACCCCTTCTATATCTATCGTTTCCTACAATATGATGAAGATCTCATTCTTTTATTAGGTTGTTACATAAGTTTCCGCTGTTTTTGCATAGGGATTTTCGAACGCTTGTAATAGATGATTCCCAATGCGATTTTGCTTACGTTCGCATAGTAATTTAAAGCGTATGATCTCTTGAACATTCTGGAATGTGAACCTCATTTTTCTATCTCGTTTTGAAAATATAACTGACTTCGAAGCGAACCCATCAAGAATGCAAATTCGGCAACTGCACTTGTACGAGGAATAATGTTAACGCTGCAATGCATGGGGATAACCAGATTTGGGTCGAGTAATCTGGAGGCCATTCTTATTCTCCCTGATACTTCATCTCCCCATTTTACTCTCGAGTGGTCCTAAGCACAAGCACCAAACTTAGTTACGCAAAATTTTGATTATGCCATTTTTCTCCCTGCAGCCTGAGCGAATTGGAGTGGGATTTCTTCCACTATGGCTACAAACATCATACGTTTGCAGGCACTAATCGGTGGAATTTTGGGACAAGTTCCAATCGCTCTGTGGAGATCACACCATTTTGCCATGCCGCGGGCGGCGCCTTAATTTTGTCGCTCGAACTCTCCGGAAACGCGGATAGCTCGCAGAGGAATTCTTAATTGCGCATTATGTAGCATAACTCTTGCTGTAACCACGCGCCGGTTATCGGATCACAAGAATGTCTACTGAGCGAGAACCGATTTGCCAAAGTTAGTCATCCCCAGCACTGTCCGACTCCGTTCTTTGCCTCATAGTCCACGGATTTCCTGGGCAGCAGAGCCGGGCTTCAGCTGTAAAAACTGGTGAAGACCAGCGACAGTTGTGGTGCATACTTCGATTGATATCCATTGTTGTTTGATTTTTTATAAAACTTTTCTGTCGAAAATTACAAAACGGCGGAAACTTATGTAACAACCTAATATATTTCTCACACTTTTGAGTCTTTACCATATCTATCTTTCGACTTCTAGGAAGTTTCTGAAGCTTCCGATTTCTTTTACTATTGTTGTTTCACGCAATCAAACCGTTCTTCAGGTGCGCTACATTCTATCGAGAGGGCAGATGATGCAGCCTTGCGAGCGGTGCTTAGTAGGAATTCGTTTGATGTAAACGCCAAACTCAATTGTGGGCAGTATGCTGAGTACTCAAGGTGGTGGACACTTCTTGATGTGGCGCTTAATCTTCGACTCGTGCAATGCGTTCGGACACTTCAGAGCTTTGGAGCTCATGAGAATATATTAAGTAGCTATTTACTTATAAATGCAACTGCAACACACTTCTGCTCAATGAAATTTGCAGTGGATACCATTGAGAAAAGGAAAGATGTTCTCGATTCTGCTCTGAAACACACCTGCGATCAACTACTTCAACTTAAATTGCGTGGACAAAACAAGGTCTGTTCGTTACCTCGTTTAATGCAACAATGTTTAACGTTCTTTCAATGCTGCCTCCAGGAAAACGATAGGGTATATCAAGCATGGAATGCACATCTGCACACACTTGAACGGATGGAGAGAGCACTCTCAATTGTTCAGCTGCCTGATCCCCCTGACACAGTGAAGGTGATGAAAATCTACTAGGTAGGTCGTCGGCTATCAAGCACGAATGCTGGACATACAGACAAACCACTTTTCGCAGAGAAATTCAAATTGTTAATGAAACAAATTCTTCAATATGGATACTAACCCTGGATTAAAGTTTTACTGCGATGAACTCAACTTGCTGAAAGAAGACGACAGGATATACCTGAGAATGCCACGGCATGAACGATCACGCACTCTCACCAGTTATTTTGTTCAAACAACATCGTTTTCCGCATAGAAGTGAAGTGAACACTCCCTACATAGTGTTCGCGTAGGGAAGCGAAAAGAAGCTCATCCTGATTTCTGACATGAAGGTATCATGAGCCACATTACTGAGGTGATGAATTGGTGAATGCGCGTTTTCGAGTGAAATCGAATTTATTACAGAAACGACAATACATTAGCTAAATACAAAATGTATTCGCCATTAGCATCGATAACTCTCTGCCATCTTTTGTGCAAAGAAGGGATGTCATTGTTATAGATGTGTGTCGAAAAATCCGGTCTACCAAATTCTCTCTCCCTCGCAGTTTCTGAAATTTTTATCCAATAGGAAGCGCTGCATTGATCGGAACAAGTGGGAATCTGATGACGCCAGTTCTGGGATATAAGGCGGATGAAGAAGGATTTCCCAGACCAATTCCTTGAATTTCGGAGGTGGTCTTTGCGACGTGCGGTCGAGCATTATTGTGGTAGAAATTAATGCCGGATGCCTCCACACCCTTACAGCGAAGTGCCTGGTGCACGTGGTCTAGCTGTTGCTCGTATAGATCTGCTGTTGCAAAACGTGAGAACACTGATGCCAGATGCAATGCTCATCTCGATCGGAACGAGGGTCAGTGTTGTACGTGGCACCACTGCCTCATCGAGCTCAGCCTGCCCTTCGTCCTCCTCTTAGTTTACATTGAAGACCGAGATGCTTTCGGAAAGTCCTAACGTTTTTCGAGGCTGGAAAACAGTACCATGACGTCTTGAATTTCACCGTTCACAATGGTCAGATTCGAAAATGAGATAGAAGGTTTGCATGCCCCCTCTCCTCTATCTGAGCGAGGGAAATCTTCCGATAAACGCCGAGGAAAGAAACGATGCAGTAGGTTGAGCCAACAGTGGGAAAGAAAAACTACAATAGCAACCTGGTAAGGGATTGGTAACACGCAATGAAGGCGGGACGAACATGAAAAGGCGAAGGAAAAAAGAAACAAAAAAAGTGAGTAAAAGAAACGTTTTCCGCGAAAATCAAGGGTGGTAGCAACTTGGCCGAAATTTCCATCTAAGTGTGAGGCGTAAGCCCCACATAATTGCCTCTTAACATTGAATTCCGACTTTTGGAAGTATGTTGTTAATGAATCGATGTATACTATATTCAAGTTTGGATTGAAAATTGGCATGTAATTGGGGAGGAAATTCTGATCTTTTTTTCGAAATTTCCAACTTGCTTAGCCGGAGCTCAGCACCAACTAGTTGGTGCTGAGCTCCGGCTAAGTGTGACCAAGTCAATAATTGGACAGTGTGCGTGAAAGAGCGCGCAACTGTGTGAGGCCCAGACACCTTGCGAAATCGTCATTAAAATGTACTCAAGGGTACATTCAGTAGCGGAGGCAGTGGAGAAAGCGGGGGAAATCCCCCCCCGAGAATGGGTCCCGAAATTTTCGAAATTACTTTACTATATAAATAAAATTCTTGCATTGGTTTATTTTCACCTTTTATTCATTTTTTTACTATTATTTTTGATACAATTTTTATTTACTATTTATTATTATAATTATAATTAATATTTTTATTGATTTTGTTTTCCATCTGGGTCCCCAAACCGGCGTAGACCCCACTTTTTTCCCACGCCCTCCCCCCTCCCGCCCGCTTTGTGCGTCCGCCACTGGGCACATTTGATGCCGGTGTGACTGTAGCCGCCTTTTACGCCTTTTATTTTTTCTTTTGGTAAGACCACCAAAGAAATTCCCAAGTAGTGGCCTGAACCATAAAGCCAGTGCATTTTTGACCCATGATGGGAAAAAATCTTTTGACTTATGTGCATGCAAAGAACAAGCATGCCGTGTATTGGGTGGTGTAGTGGTTAAGTGGCTCGATCAGAACAACTCGGCCTTCGGATCATGACCTCTCCAAAGGATGTGTTTTGCAAATAGTTTTTCAGATGGTTTTACACAGAAGTTAGGTGACAATTGCTGTCTATTTCAAGCATAGCATAAATGCTTGGTATACCTACAAGAGCCATTCTTGGCGTCTTAAAGCTTACAACACTTGATGAGAATCTTTATGTATGAAGACCGTAACCGTGCGCAAAGTCACACATTTCCCAAAAATCCAAAATCGACACCCGGAAGTATACGTTCCTAGGAAATCAACTGAACTCACTTCATCGGTAGGAAATGAACGCAGAAACCACAAGTCGGACTCAGATGCCACTTGAAGTTGTCTATTAATTTCCGCTTTCGACCAAATTGCTACCACCCCAGAACTCTGGCGCCTTCATTTCTGGCGCTGACGCAACGTCACATGGTTGAAGTTGTTGATATAAGACCAACCTGATTGAAACAGGGGATGACGCGAACATTTATAGAAATTTCTTCCGAAAGTGGAAGTAATAAGTTAGCTTTTGCTTATGCACGCTGTGACGACTATGAGCTTGTCAGCAGATCGATGGAATGGATTAAAAGTGGGGTGTTTTTGTAAATGGAATTCATCGCCAGGTGAGGGCAGTGTTAACAATTAATACAACTTATCTAGAATTCGACTTTTTGGCTGCCCGTGGCAGCTGGATGCGGGAGAAAGCGGACGGGTTCCTAGACTTATAAATGTCTTGTGGGTCCGTGGTAGCTGTCTCCAGGAGAATGAATTGATTAATTGACCTAACAAGGGAGGTGCAAGAGGCTAGGCTCGCAGATCGGAATGAAACCTATCTGGCTATGAAATCTTCGTATGAGAAGATGCTACAATATATATTTCATTACTGCCCTCGGTTCCGAAAAACTAGATATCCCACAACACTGCTACGACCTCTCCAACTCTGGGAGCACTGTGGACTCGTTTTCCTTTCGTGTAGTTTTTTTTTTTTTCGCTATAAACTCTCGGAAGGCGAGAAGAAACTCAGCAGTCCAATAGTCAATGCCTACTCCAAGATGTAAGGAGCGGGTTGACATCAGGGAAGAGCGAATACGAGATTTTCCATGACCGGATAACGGATAGGCCAAAATTGACCGGATAGCGGATAACGGATAAATGATCGAGATGTTACGGGACACCACATTCTATGCTGTTGCAAAATCAGTGTCGGATTTCCTAACCACGGGTTTTCGAATAATATTTTGAAGTGGACAGTGGTGTTTCTACCGCAATTTTGGTATATATTCGAAAGCATATTTCCTTCTCTTTCTGTCCTTTCATTCTCATTCAGACTGATCTACTTTCCTTGCATTTTCGGAGGTGTGTCGAAATCTAGTCGTTTACAGAAATTCGTGCGAAACTGAATCATGGTTTCGAACTCGGTAACAACGTTGCAGATAGGAAGGGGAATGTTACCAGCGTATGTGCGAGGGAATGTCAAACAGTCTTAGCCCGATACTGGTCCAATTGAGTCAGTTTTGGACATATGTGTTCCAGAGTTATGGACTGAAATTTGATAATGTCAACTCCCTTTTGAGGGCACTGGTGGAAGCTATCATCAGAAGATCTGTTCAATATCTTTAAGTTAAGGGAACCATAAAATTCATTATTCTGCTATTTTCGACGCCGTGGAAAGAATGGACATTGTGAAAAATTTGGGCAAGTGGATTCCCTAAAAACAGTTTAGAGTGACGTTTGGATATTTGTAATACGATTGCACACTTGTTGCTTGAGATGATACGTTTCCGTACCTTTCAGTAGAAAGGTGAGGTATCTGAGGTATCCGAAGGGTGGTCCTCCCAGGATTTTGCCTTGGGGTGAGGGGAAGGGAGAGGGGAGCTGAAGGCGGCTGAAGCCTTGCTTCATACATTTTGTGAAGTTTCTTCTGATAAACATTCTACTTCTGACTAACTATTATGAATGTATTGACTCGCAAACGCTATTAAATCAATGCATTCAAGAATTGATGGAAACCGTAGAGTTCAATGAATAGTCGAAATGAAAGGGAGAGGCACCGCTCATCGGTAAGCTGCAAAGTCACCAATTTCAACGTTGTTTATTTCCAAACATTAGCCGACATTTTCGACAGTTACGCGTTTTGCGAGTAAATGATGGTTTCGAGGTTATTGCCTGACTTTGTCGGACGACCCAGAAAACATGAGCAAGAGCATCTCTTTTTAGGCAGGTACGAGTATGTATTATCCTCTCCTACATGCCTTGCTACAAGATTGTAAACCTCTGATGACGTAAAATGTGGTAGATCGAGTAGTACTACTTGGAATTCTTGGATTGGAGGCTAAATCTGTTGAGTTGAGAACGTGCGAAATGAAGCTACTATATTTCGCCTTGTCCACACCGTTATCGGGCGCCAAAACCCTGGATAACGGTGCGGACAACGGATAAGCCAAGATAAAAACGGACAACCGAATACGGACAATCCGCTCATCCCTGGTCGACATGCATGCGAATAGACGGACCTTGTGGGTTGAACCCTCAAAGCTGCTCAAAATGTGGCCATGGTAGTCCAACCCGTGGTGCTTAAACGAGCGACTCCTAGAGACTCGTTCTACAAGCATATCGGTTGGTCTGGATATGAGTAATGACGGTCTTGATATTATTTCCATGTTCCACTTGAAGATATCAGGCTGTTGCGAAATTAATTGCCGTTTTGGGGTATGCTCACTTGAACCTTTCTCTTCTGCCCAATTTGAGCAAATTCAGCCCGATTTATGTGACCTCCTGATAAGGCTTTTCCTTCTCTTCCGAATGCTGCTTGGATATTCTGGCTAGCTCTTTTCTGAGGGTTTTTGTGAAGTCGCGAACAAATCATGAGCCGTGATTTTCGGGTGATTATGGTTCATGACTTCAAACTCGATCACTGTTTGTCGGATGCTTGCCGTAATCTTGCATTTGTTTTGGCTTCGAATCGCATTCCAAATGGGCAGTGAGCTATTCGGTCGCAAATTTTTCTTCCGTCGATTTTGATCCCCAAAGCAACCACTGTTGTGACCACAGGTTGTTCTCTGACGATCAAGCGTTGAGAAGAGTCGTGGAACCTAATCCGGGTCCAACCATTTCGACTTTGAGGACAGGGATGGGGGCTCACTATGCTACATTTTCAAAACATTCAACTTCAATCGACATGACAAGAAAGGTGCGGAAGTGAACACCCCACGATCTGACAGATAACCAGCGTCTCACCCACTGTGTCATCATTTCTAACTTAATTTCTCGCCTCAAAAACTATAACAATGGAGCTCGGTTCCTGTACGATAAAATGATACGTGAATTCGTTTCGGTAGACACTTCCTACCATCTCCAACTTTTTCTAAATCAAGTCTTCGCACTAGGGAGGTTGTGTCAGGAGTGTGGTGATGCTGTAAGAGTGTGATCCACTGCAGTCTTCTCCAACCTAGTCAAGCACTAACATCAGAGTCCTAGTTTTGTAATTTCGAGTTGATACCAGGTGGCGAACAAAAACTGATTTCATCCTTTTCCAAAGTAACGTTAAGCCTCACTCTCCAAAATTAACACTAAAAAAACTGATGAAGTAAGGCATCAAGGCCGACGCAGGGTGTTATACTCCGCCCCTAGTATACACCGTGAGCTGCCAGAAGTCTGCATCACGAATTCAATAAGGCGCGAATATGGTCAGATTGAGACCACGTCCGCCTTTTGGCAGCACCGCGGATATGGTGCTCCGGCCTTCTTGTGGACAGCAACGATCACATAGCGACACAAATAATACTTCCATGTATAAAGTATCATTACAAGTATCACGACTTCTATCGTGAAAATGCTTTACATGCCAATTAGCCAGTATCTTTGGCGAAGTTATTTAGGGACCGGTCGCATATTCAAAAATTTATGTGCGCGAAAAATTTTTAGAAGCTCCAGTACCGACGACCTTTGTTCATGCTTTATTCTGTCCTGATGCCTACTCTTACTTTATGTTTCTTTCAGGTCGAAAGTCATTCATCAACTAGCATTTCAATACATATTGAAACAACCCATGAGCATGCTGAGCCTGTATTAAAGCACTTGAGTAAGTCTCTTCATGAAAGTTCCTCGCCAGATGTCAACTATTAGATGTTTCATTTTCAGTAGAGTGGTCATTATTTTCCGATTTTTCACAAATTGTGGGTACCTATGTTGAAACAGATGTGAAGAAAAGCGATATTGTCATTACTGGTCTAAAGTCAAAGACAACATTATGCTTTCGCGTTTATGCTGGAGGAATATTTGGCTATTCAGTTGCCACAAATGCTCAGCCGAGCCTCGTGGAGTTGTCAAGTTAGCTTCCCGTTACGACTTGTTTTGAAAGGAGTATGCATTGCAGTTACTGATAATAATGCATAGGGTTTAGGCTGGCATGATACCGACGGAGAAGAAAAAGAAGACTGGAATGAGCACATAGAATCAATGTCCACTATTTCCGAAGAAATAGATCGATACCGGCAGTCTCCAATATGGAAAAGAGGTAATGGTTATGAACATGAAGAGTTGGGTGGAGGGGAGGAGGGGGGGGGGGGGGGGAAGGCGGGAGGAAAAAGGAGGTTAAGTGTGCGATACCTGGAGGAGGCTGTCCGTGCGATTTGTCGAAACGTCGAAATGGCCAATCGCGGATCTCTGCCGCGCCGCCCTCTCTAGTTATAACGCTCTACACACTCAGAAAGTTAGTGGTGAAGGGTACGGGCCTGCTAACACTGCAACTAGTGTGGGCTATAAAATAAATAGCTCTGTAGGCAAGCCAACCTACATATTTCTGCTGCTCTGGAGAAATGAGAAAACTTCAAGAACACGTTATCAAATACAGGGTTGATATACGACAACCTCAGAAAATCTCAGAAATTTTCAGAAGATATTTAAGAATTGTGTGCTATAAATGTTTCATTCACATTTCTAACATAAGCAATTCCTTGCTGAAGAGAAACTAACCTCTCGTATTCCTCATTTACGTTAGTGAAGGTTAAATGTAACATAAGCCAAATATCACTACTGGTGGACAGAGTTTGTTCCGTCGACTGTGTCGCGGCGCTCATGGTAGGCGCGCCGGCAACACCAAACTTGCGTTAAACGGGCGGCGGTCGTATGGCGCGATTCTTCGGGTGGCAATATAGGCAGACGAGAACTGAACGCCCTCCTACCACCCAGCATGCTGTGTCGCGCCGCTGTTGCGCCGCTTGCCTGGATCTGCCTGACAGAGCAACTCGTCCATCCAACCGTCATCCGACCGTACAGAAGAGCGTTAAAGTAGCTGTACTAGTGGTATTAGGGTGTGCAGATGAACGAACCTTGGAACAACAAGCCTATATAAACACCCAAGTAAATCTACTGCCAGAACAAAGAAATTTTCACGGAAGCCCAACCATTACTCTGTTAGATGAAGGAGATTTCTGGATGTAGATTTTTCAAACTGCTTAATAATTGAATAACCGTATTTATGACTCTCTGAAATTCTTGGCTATTCCAATGGAGCTGGGAATGACTCCTACTGATGTTGAATACTTGACGTCAAATTGGTCTATGTAAAGACTAATTTCGTCAAAGCTATAGAAATCCTATGTAAAAGTGCAACGCATACAGAATTGAAACATAGTTCCAGAGGCTGGTTACATAGAGCTATCCGAAACTGTGTACACCCGCTTCCACGGTAGCTTAATGAAGAAAAGACGGACGAGTTGCTTTGTCAGGCAGATCCAGGCAAACCGCAACGCATAACCAGAATTGGGTGGTAGTGGAGCGCCTCAGATTTAGCCCGCCTATAATACTGCTCACGGAATCGCTAAAACCGACGGTGACTCCACGGAGTCACCGTCGCTCAGCGTCGCTTTGCCATAACTTCCTTAGAGCTGCCCCAATCAAAGCGACTTGGTCACCATTCAATTTGTCTCGAAGAGATCTTTTAGAAGACCAACTTGAGGCAGGAGTAATTATAGGTTCGAAACAACTCTTTGCAAACTTCATGTTTAACCGTTGCTGCAGGCCTGCTATTCTCGATGTTGCCCTTGTCCAAAGTGCAAACTTTCTTTGTGTCTCGTGGAAACCTCGATGTTGAGGGTGGTGCAGTTCGCTAGTGGAATGAGCTACTGATCTCCTAAGAAAACCTGATAAAGAACATTATGTGTACTTCCAGAAATGCACGTGATGCAGTTCTAGCCGTCATCGTTTGTCAACTAGAACAGCGTTAATTTCGCCGGAAATTTATCCACAATCTATAACCATATACATATGTAAAGTAAATAATTTAAATTTGTCGACCAATGCCTCCCCCCCCCCCTGCGTCCGCACATACATATATTAACATCTTGGAATATGTCAATAATAACGATGATAGTACTAATCCGTTACAGTTATACGGGATGATAAAAGGCGTAAGAAACTCTAGCATGGGAACTTCGATGAAACTTTATCTGTAGTTCTTCCCAGAGAAGCAAACAGAGTTAAATTATTACATGTATATGTCCTTTGCTTACTCTCTAGGTTTACTACCAACAATTTTGAGAACCTGTTTCCTCAAAATTGTCCCTGTGATTGCTCAACTCCTGCCAGAATGGTGGTAGAAAAGGGCCTAATGAACGAGATCATTTACTGTAAAAAATCTATGAACTATAAACAGATTAGTGGGCTTGCTATGGAGCAAAGCTTAGCACCTACCCTGCCCATAGTTTTCATTTGGTATTAGTGGTCTGCTGTTCTACTACCGCGACGGCAACTAAGGTAAGGCTTTACCTTGTCTGTGATTCCGGTACTGTTTTTGACTGTACGAACTGATTCTCTGTAAGAGGAGGAGGCGTTTGAGGGAGTAAATCGCTGATGTTTTTGACTTAAGGCTCTGACGAAGGCGACAACGCCGAAACGTTCCCCTCAATAAAGGTCAATAACTATCTTGGCTAACAGCTCCAAAGAAGATCTGCTGTATCCAACAATCCATGAACCTCTCGCTATGAAAATTACATGAACAGAATCAGCGCACTCTGTTCCACCAAAAAGGCCATTCAAAATTCGAAAATTCTGAAATTTTTGCATTCTTGGTGACGTCATAGCAGGTTGGGGTCGGTGACACCCGGCGTTCGTCGAGTCTCGCCTAATTGTATCCCCAGGTACCATCGATCCCATGCAATCTCACAGCTGGAGGTTTCTTTGGAAAAAACTTCCAAATGACTTTTCAAGAAAAATAATAACAGGCGCTTGCTCCTGCTAACATTGAATATTTTGCACAGGTGTCAGACTTTTAGTTTTCAAATTTGAAACTTATCATCGAAATCTGTGAGTATGGACTATGAGCAGTTATGTTACATTCACCTCCATAGTCCACTTTTCCAGGATTTCTCACAAGTTATCTGTGCTATAACTTCTATCTCATAGAATTCTCATAATTTTTTATTTTAATTTCAAAAATCACAGTTTTACATGCCGTTTAAGTTCCTATATTTGTCTAGATATCCATCATCTGAGAAGTAGTGTGAGGAGTTTGAGACTCCTTCTTGGTTTTCTCTTGTTCCCTCCAGATTTCGGGTATTTTTTTACACCTTCAGGCCTCATGTCTTTCTCACACCAGAAATTGGAATAAGAAGGAAGTTAGTAAGAATCGTTTCCATGGAAGTAAGCACGTCTTTGTCCGTTTGCACTATTTTCTCAATTTTCCTTTAAAATTGCCCGCAATTACTAGCAGCCCTCAAATTCTGAGATCGTTGTGGGCCGGCTACAGCGAGGGCTCGCTGGCGCAGCCCTTCGACATGGGTGGCGTAGCCAGCGAGTTCGCGGTGCCTAATCAATTGCAGTGGTGATCCTTACAGTTCTGATATCGAGTCAGCCTACATTCACTGATTTGTAAACACTATGAGATAGTTCCAAAAAATGGCTCTTATCAAGAATCACAGTCGAAATCGTTCATGCAATTAATTAATGTTTATGGTTTTTGCTCGGCGTGCGTGGAAACCCATTTAAAAAAAATGGAGATATCCTACCTCTGATGGGATAGGTGTGATCTTTTTCTCTCTTTTTCTTTTAGGGCATTTTTCACTGCCTCACCACATATTCTCTCTTCGCCGATTGGTGGCGAATTCAAAGGAAAAAAAGTAGGAGAAAGTTATAAGAATTTGCATAAGTAATTTGCAACCGTTAAAATTCGCGTAAAAATTTGCATAGAGACTCATTGTAGCGATTACAGCCCCTTTGTCGCGCTGTGTTGGACCCTACGATATAATATTATAGCAGGTGTTTGGAATTTATGCATTGGGATGGTGAAAAAGTTCCACAACACTTTTATTTTCTTTTCTAAAACGCAAAAGCACTTTGATATGTGGGCTCTTGTGTCGGCTTAAGGTAGTGGTTCTCGATGCTTTCAAGTGAAGGGCATATGAGGGAAGCTCCGTTAGTATTTGAGTAGCAATGCCTTCTCTCATCTGTGCCTCAGTTCGCTTCTTTGTTTTTTATAGTTCCTGTAAGGAATCCTGTGATAAGAGCCGGTGCCACTATATGTGCTGTGTTTTATTCGCCCCTCGACGGCCCCTCGATGGTTCCAGGGCTTCGAGTCTGACGAAGTGATGCTTGAAAGTCATCCACGGTCTGGACCTGCATCGACCGTTAATGACCACTATTTGCGGGACACCCTGAAGACGAGGTGAGATGCCGACAACTCCTGCGTTGGCTGTTGGCGAAGACACTCTAGTGCGACTATGCGATCGTCACCAAGCATCCTCGCTTTCTCGTTTTTAGCAAAGTTGTCCGGACATGAGCACTATGTGTGTTGTGCGAATGTGATAAGTCATACCGGGTGAGCACCGAGGAGTGACTGGTTCTTCTTCTGCACGAGAAGTGCTTTCTAAACGATATTGCAAGTGAGTGCGGAAGTTGGTCCTGTACGCGAACAGGGCCCCGTCGGAAAAGGGGCGTGGCATATGATGCCCCATAGATATGTAGGTGCGATGGTGCTTCTGTTGACAGCCACGCACACTCACGAAGAAGGGGGTGAATATTGAGCATTTGGACCACTCCCTCTTACCAGTGACGATGAATAAACGCTAAGAAGCATTTCAAATGAAATTTTTGTTTAGGTTTCAAGAATGGAAATTTTGAGGTTAAAGTTTGAGTTATGTTCTCCCGGAAGATTTTCTTGGATTTTCTTTTTTAATGTAGAAGTTAATTGTTTTAGTCACAAAATCCCGATCCATTTCATCACATGATGTGATTTTTGAGCAGTTACGGTAAAACCACTTCTACATACAATATCCATGATTTCGAACCCATAATTTTAACACAGGGTCAAGCGTGTGTCGATAAATTATCAAAGGGGGGTCGTATGGGGGGGGGGGGAAGAGGAAGGTCGTAAGGGAGGGGGGTCGTGGTCGGGAGGGGGGTGCCTTAGTGTGGAATGGGAGGTACAAAAAAAGGTAGAAAAACGGAAGAAGCAGGACACTGAATTATCCATACACAGAATTTGTTTTGACGTGATTAAACGACTCTAACAGTATGATTTGAATAGTGAAAAGTGGGGAGTTATAGGCTCAAAGTGGGGAGTTATAGGCTCAAATTTTCGCACATCCGTACTGAAAGTCCTACCCAGTCCTGCAGGCCGGCGAAAAGTCATTTTATGTATCCTACCCAATAGTGCTCTACCCCCAAGTTTCAGCTCTCCAGCTTCAAGAGGAAAGATTCAGCACGGGAATTACGGAGATGAGGTTTCGTCGATAAAAATGGCCTTTTTTCCATGTTTTTATCGACGGAGTTAAATCGCGGTGGAAGCAGCTGCGGAAAAACGAGCTGTACAGCCTGAAAGCGCAAACCTTCCACTATTAAAAACCTGAAAAAAATTGGGACCTCAACGGGCAAGATCTTCTGATATTCGTGTCCGACTACAACCATGCCTCTAAACGAGTCTAAATTTTAGGTTAAAATTTTCGCACGTCCGTACTGAAAGTCCTACCCAGTCTTCCACCTCTATAAACAGTTATTTCGTGTTTTACGGTCGATCATCTCGAATCTACTACAAGCGGGTGTCATTTTACGCCATGCAAAAATTCTGACCTCGGAGGGGATCGAACCCTTGACCATGTCGATGATGTGTATGATTGTTTTTCGTGGCGATTACGAACGTATTTCGTTTAGAAACTCTGTACGGACGCTTTCAAACTGAAATTCGCTCACCGCACACGCTTTAACCCTCAGCAAAAATTTTAGCCTCGGTAAGGATCGAACCCTTCACCATGTAGATAATTCAAATAGATGTTTTTTCTTGATGTGTTCGAGCCTCATCAGTTACGTAAGCAACATTGCATAGTTAATGCACGTTTTTTGTCCACCGCGTACATTTCAACGCCACACCTCTCGCAGTACGAACACCTGAAATGGGATATCTAAATATCTAAATTCTGCAAGCATAGAAGGAAATTTGTGTGCAAAGGGGGGGGGGTCGTATTTTTGGTGGCTGAAAGGGGGAGGGGGTCGTATGGGGATCGACTTTTTACCATCATCACACTTGACCCTGTTTTAACAGCTTTGAAACATCAAAGACGTCCTGCTTTCATTTACTGAAACTTTCGCTGTTATTTGTCGTTGCTGGTTACAGAAGTGCTGCAAACGCTCAGTAGTCACTAGAGTGTTGCATTTGAAATTTTTTTGAATATTCGAATATTCGAATAAACGAATAAACGAATATTTTGAAAGCGTCAAATATTCGAATAAACGAATATTTTGAAAGCGTCGAATATTCGAATATTCGAATAATCCGAATATTCTGATTTTTCGAATATTCGAATGTTTCGAATAATCGAATACTCGAATAATTATTCGAATATTATTCGATTCGGTCAACACTCTAGTAGTCACGCCGTTCCTTATGAGTGCGCGTGGCTGTCAGCAGAAGGTGCGTAGCTCCTGCATATCCATGAGACATCGTTAGCCACGCGAATTTTTCGACGGGACCCAAACGCCCTCCCTCCCACGAACAACGCACACCAGCGCCAGTGGATTCCTTGTCCGGAATCGCTTCCAGAACACTCAAAAGCAGACCCGCTCGAAAATAGGGTTTTTCCTTGCTGTTGAAGAAGCCACGAGGAATGCTTTATCCGTAGTTCCCGAGTAGTGACATTACAGTGATGAGCGATATCTGCGCTACTCAACCCCAGAAGTTGATATGCGCAGTCCATAAAAAACGCCCAGAATGAGCAAATGTATCTTCTCCAAGATAACGCTCACGCGTACACTGCAAAAGCAGGTCGTGAGAAGACTCAGAATCTCGGTTGGGGATTTCTGTTACACCTATCTTATTCATGAAACCTGGCCCTGTCGGACAGCCATCTTTTCCTGACCAGGAACAACAGTCCGCGAAAATGAGGCCAAGCAATCAACATGGACTTGAAAATGAAGTGTCAACGTACTTCGACCCACAGTCACCACAGCTCTGGCAGAGAAGGAAAGGGAAGCCGCCCAAAAGATGGGCGAAGGTACTTCACAGTAGTGGTAAATATATCATTAACTGAGATTTTGCTCCAGTGAAGAAATTCACCTCCAAAGAATTCGTTGTGAGTGTTGCAGAACTTTCTCACCGACCCAATATGTATAAAAACGAGAAAATTGGTGCTATGCTTTGTAGATGCCTTGTAAAACTAAATTTGGTGTAGAAGTGCCGGAGATCACTCACATTTACTGCATCGAAACTTAACCTCGGCTTCAGGTGACCCGTTATTACTTATTGAATTTATCCTTTATCGACGTTTGGTCCGAGTGTATTATCTTGGTATAAATTCATCTTAAACTGACAAGACTGGTATTCAGTGACACTAATTTGTAAACTCTCCTTCTATATGATGATTTCGAGGTATGGTTATCACCAACTACAATACAATTAAACTACTTAAACAATTAGCCCTCGCGGTTTTTTTTTCATAATTTCCACGACTTTCTTCTGAAATGCCTCAAGAGAAATCAAAATTTCTTATATTCTTTGAGTAAGGAATAATCTTTCTCCACTTTTCTAATTTTCAACTCATTTCTCCTAGTTTTCCATACTCAATGCAATCGATTAGGCACCGCGAACTCGCAGGCTACGCTAGATTGTCGCAGGGGCCGCGCTAGCGAGCCCTCACTGTAGCCCCTCCCCCCCCCCCCCTGCACCACGATCTGAGAATTTGAGGAGTGCTAGTAATTGCAAGCAATTTTGAAGGAAAATTGAGAAAATAGTGCAAACGGACAAAGACGTGTTCACTTCCATTTAAACGATTTCTGGTAAGTGTGAGGAAGATATGAAACCTGAAGGAGTAAAAAATACCCGAAATCTGGAGGGAACAAGAGAAAACCAAGAAGGAGTCTCAAACTCCTCACAATACTTCTCAGAGTTGGCGGTCTCGCAGCATAGGGGTGAGGGAGCGTTTACAAGCTTTCAGCCTGCACAATGTACGCAGCAGGAAAACCACCCTTCCACTGTTGCGACAACGCAGGCATTGAAGGGATACCTGTAGCATTTTGAAAGCAGGGTGGTGGCTGGACCTATACGGTCGCCTCATTTGGTGGATGCTTCAACAGCGTCCCATGGTGAGGTCTCGATGCAATTGTGCGGTCAAGATATGCGTTCATTTCTAGAAAGCTTGTGCACTAAAATACAGAGTAAACGCTTCCAACAGTTGCTCAAAATCAACAAATAGTTAATCAAAATTTATGAGTTATTCCCAAGCCTTTATCATTAAGAGTATCTCCAGACTTCGCCAGCAATCGCAGCGATCGCCATTTCAGCCGGCTGTCGTCGCCATCAGAACGACGCCCAGCGATCATCACATGGATAAAGTGAATGAGGAGGCTTCAGACGTGAGAGAGAGGATAAAAGATGTGGTGTGGCGATCGATACACATCGTTTGCACTATCATCGCTACCATCACATCGCCAGTTTATTTTGGCACATCTTCAAGAGTCCGATGAGAAGCGATGAGCTCCGTTTGGTAGCGATCCATGGCGATATAACGTGGCAATCGATACGCATTATTTCCACGATAATCATCTCTTGTATCGTCGGTTCATTTTTATTCATTTTGAAATGAGGAAGTCTGGGGATATTCGCACTCTCGAAATTTACAAAGGGTACGGGGCTCTGATAGAAAACAGGTATGAAGTGGCCCAAAAGTGATGAAAACGCTAGGATACGGCTTCGCTATTGTAGAGTGGGTCAGGTTAAGCCTAATTGTGAGGAAAACAGCAAATAACGATTGACGGATGGCTGAATGGCTCAATAGTGTGGAGCACAGCATTGTAGGATCGGTACGCTCTGGCTCAATAACATTTGGGAACATTAGGATATGGATCCACCGATCTCATAAGGGTCCGGTGTGGCCCAACAGTGAGGAAAACACCAGAATGCTGGTCCACCAATGGAGGAAGGGTCCGTCGTGGCCCAGTGGTGCGGGGAACGCCAGGTTACGAGTCTTCTAATGGAGCAAGGGCCCGCCGTGGAGCAGTGGTGTGGAGAATGCCAGGATACGGTTTCCCCGACGGAGAACGGGTCTGCCGTGGCCCAATGGTGTGGGGGACTCCAGGATAAGAGTCCATTGATGGACAAAGGGTCCACCGTGACTCAGCACTGAGAAAGGCATCAGAAGGGCTCTCAGGGGAAGAAGGGCCCGCCGTACCCCAGTGGTGTGAAGAATGCCAGCATAGGAGTCCACCAATATAGAAGGGTTCCACTGTGACTCAATAAAGTGGAGAATATCAGGATACGGTTCAGCCGACGGTCAATGGGTCCGCTGTGCCCCAACAGCGAAGATGACGCCAGAATACGGGTCCACCAATGGAGGAGAAGTTCGCCTCGGTCCAACAGTGCGGAAGACGCCAGCTTGCGGGTCCACCGATGGAAGACAGGCCCACCGTAGCCCAATAGTGTGAAGAACAAAAGAATACGAATTCGCTTTGGCCCAATAGTGTGGAGAACGGCAGAATACAGGTCCGCCGATGGGAAACGCGTCTGCGTTGGCCCAGAAGCACGCACGAATACGCCTTACGATGGATAACGGACTTGTCATGGTCATACTCGACTTATACGAAAGATTTCATATTTTAGCCCGTTAAATGATTAGTTTTGCTTCTTTCTCAATTCTTCTGGGATTTGGCAAGTGCGCAGCATTTGCACATGCCCCAAGTGGCTGCCCCACCCCACTTTCTAGCGTCCCGAAGGGGCGCTAGTATATATATATATATATATATATATATATATATATATATATATCAGTGGCGGACGCAGAAAGTGGGCGGGAGGGGGGGCGTGGGAAGAAAAGTGGGGTCTCCGCCGTTTTGGGGACCCAGACGGAAAATAAAATTAATAATAATATTAATTATAATAATAAACAATAAATAAAAAATATATTAAAAATAATAATAAAAATAAACAATTAAAAATAAACTAACACAAGATTTTTATTTGTATTGTAAAGTAATTTCGAAAATTTGGCGACCCATTCTCGGGGGGGGCGCCCCCCCCCTGCGTCCGCCACTGATATATATATATATATATATATATATATATATATATATATATAGACAAATATAGGAACTTAAACGGCATGTAAGACTGTGATTTTTGAAATTAAAATAAAAAATTATGAAAATTCTATAAGATAGAAGTTATAGCACAGATAACTTGTGAGAAATCCTGGAAAAGTGGACTATGGAGATGAATGCAACGTAACTGCTCATAATCCATATTCACAGATTTCGATGATAAGTTTCAAATTTGAAAACTAAAAGTCTGACACCTGAAATGTGCAAAATATTCAATGTTAGCAGAAGCACCTGTTATTATTTTTCTTGAAAAGTCATTTGGAAGTTTCTTCCAAAGAAACCTCCAGTTTTCCGTGAGATTGCATGGGATCGGTGGTACCTGGGGATACGGTAAGGGGAGCGCCGGTTGTCACCGACCCAAACCTACCATGACGTTACCAGAAATGCAAAAATTTAAGAATTTTCGAATTTCGAATAGCCTGTACGGAAGAACAGAGTGCGCTGATTTTCGTAGCGAAAGATTCACAATGAACAGAGTTACGGCGTGGCAGCGCTTCCGACGCGACATCGCTTTTATTTCGCAGATTTTACAGGCGGCACCGACGGGACCGTAGTACCACTTAATGTAGCCATTGCATGATGCTCATCTCACTATCAAATCACATTTTCAATAACGTTATTGTTGTTTTCGAAAGATCTGGCTTCTATCTCAGTTGAGAAACTACTGGGTGATAATCCGTGCGCTTTTTTTTTGGATGCAGCTCTCTTCGCCTATTTGCTATGGTCCAGGTGTATGTTAGATACAATTCGGAAGTGCTGTTCATGCTTCATGAATGTTGTAATTTTTTAAGTGAACACTTTATTTGAGTTTCAAGGCTACGAAGTGGAGCAATGAGTTCGCGAAAAACAGCACAACCGACAGCTACCTATCCTGGCATTCGGTTGAAGCTCGAAGGAGTATGAGAACAGCCCAAACGATCTGTGCTAAGTACGAAAAAGATATTCTGCTCAAAATGACCGATCATCAGTGATTTTCAAGCTGGAAGAAGAGATGTTCATTTCAATGAAACCTACCACATTGACCAAAACGATTTCTCTCACGGAGATCTGGGTATTGCTCCAGAGGAGTCATGTGGTCTAGATCGACATCATACTTCTCACAGCCACCAATTAAATGAGGTAATTCACCTCACCATAACGTCAAATGCCACTCTTGCCAGCGTGGCCCTCCAATAGTTCCATTGATGATGTTCTTCTGCCTTTATATTCTACAGAACCTATATGTCCAAACAGTATCGAGTGCTTCCTGGTCCCTAATAAGTACAAGAAGGAAATGGCGTTCTCTCTCGGGTTGGCATTTGTCTTCCTAAAGGCAGCACTCACGCTGAAAAAAGGTTCCTCGCATTTGTGCTTATTTTAAGTCCATCAATTGGAGGAATCACTCCGAATCTTACAGTTAATCAAGTAATAAAACTCGTACGCATGTACAGATGCGCTTACCATGCTCAATAACGCCCCATCCTCTGCTCGTACGCGGCTGTTTATCAGCTGATATGGGATGGATGCCTTGTGCCTGCCCTGAGACGCGGGTGGATTCAGGGGATGGACTCCCTGTTTCTGCAGTGTCGGAACGATCTATACCTTCTGTCAGCGCGTGGGCATGTTCATGCATGCATGCATGGGTGTGACTGCGTGTCTGCAGATTGTATCCTGCACATCTATCCGACCAAAAGCCCTGCATTCAAGTGACTGGGAGGTACAAGGGAGGCGGTTCGGAGTCGCCTCCAACAAATAAGCTCCATCGTCCACTCCCGGGAAGCCCGGCTAACTTCCCGGTGAAATCACACTCCAGCCTCCCACGGGGGAATCGAGCCCAGCAAGCTATCTCCTGTGGGCTTAAAATTCTTCAAGCTCGACACAGCAATAATAGAGAGTGTTCCCCTGATCTCGGAAGAGTCACTGGTACGGCAGCGCCAGTGAGGACGAGGTCCGAGGGGTTATCTAGGCTGCCTAAAACCAGAAGGACTATGATGACGGTCTGTACCTTCAACGCACGCACGCTTGCATCGGAAGCTTCCATCGAGGATTTGATGATGCAAGCCAGGAAGATCAGGTACGACGTCATCGGACTGACCGAGACGAGGAGACACCGACCACTGAATGCCACCTTCGACACTGGAGAAGAGCTGTTCCTTGGAACCTGCGACAGTAGAGGAGTTGGTGGAGTCGGTGTCCTCGTCAACACGAACTTGGTCATGAACATCGACTCATTCGAACAGCTAACAACCCGAATCGGACGTTTGCGGTTGAGAAGATGTGGATCAATACCGGCCTTGACAATCTTCGTCGCCTACGCTCCAACATCCAGCTACGACGAAGAGGATATTGAGGCCTTCTATATGGACTTGGAGAAGTTCTACAGGGAAGACCACACATTCTACAAGATCATCGTTGGCGATTTCAACGCCAAGATTGGTCCTAGGAGAACGCCTGAGGAACTTCACATCGGTACCCACGGCCTGCAGTGGAACGAACAGGGAGAGAGGCTGTCTGAGTTCATCATGACGACGAAGACCATCCATGGTAACTCTCAATTTCAGAAGCCAACCTCCCTACGCTGGACGTGGGAGTCACCCGGTGGAGAGTACCATAATGAAATTGACCACATCATCGTCAATCGAAGGTTCTGCCTGACCGACGTCGGTGTTGTACCAAAGTTCTACACCGGATCCGACCATCGCCTCCTTCGTGCAAGATTCTTCTTTTCACGCAAAGGAGAGAAAGCCGTGAAGTTTAAGAGAAGGAGTCCCAAACCCGTCATCAATTGGGATCTTTTCACTACGCTAGCCGGCTTTTGGGAAGATGCGGTTGTCGACAACATCGACGAAGAGTACGATCGGCTTGTACAGCATCTCCGCGACAGCGCAAAGAGTGCTGAGGGTTTGAGAGTCACCAAGAGACGATTGTCTTACGAGACCCTCGAGCTCATACGCCAGCGTGGAGCCGCGAGAGCCGCAGGCAACTACCAGCTAACGTCCGAGCTCGCAAAACGGTGCAGAGAAGCGATAAAAGAAGACCTCAAGGAGAGACGAGCAGCAGTGTTGGCTGAAGCCGCAGAGGCAGGGAAAAGCATTCGCTGCGCCCGCCGAGACTTCCCCAATCGCAAGACCAAGATGTCCGCCCTCCGGCGCCCGGACGGAACAATTTCTTCATCAAGACGGGTAATGGAGAAGGTCATCTACGACTTCTACTCGGATCTCTTCGATAGCCACGTCCACCTCCCTAAATGTCACCTTAGGGAGGACGGGTATGTTGTCCCATCGGTTCTCCCTTCCAAAATCCGACATGCCATCAAGTCGATGAAGAATCGTACAGCACCGGGCCCCGACAGGATTCGACCAGAACATCTGAAGAACCTACCGCCAATTCTCATTACCACCTTGGCTAGGCTTTTCACGCGGCACCTGTCGGAGTGCAAGGTACCTAACCAGTGGAAGACCAGCAGGACCGTGTTGCTGTACAAGAAGGGAGACCCGCAGGATATTGGCAATTATCGCCCCATCTGCCTACTGTCCGTCGTCTACAAGCTTTTCACGCGAGTGATCCTCAATAGGATCGAAAGGACGCTAGACGAGGGACAGCCGTGCGAGCAAGCAGGGTTTCGAAAAGGATTCAGTACGATCGACCACATACACACCGTCACTAGACTCATCGAAGTATCGCGAGAGTATAAGATGCCCCTCTGTCTCACGTTCATCGATTTGAAGAAAGCCTTCGACTCTGTTGAGACGGAAGCGGTGTTGGAAGCCCTGGGCAACCAGGGCATACCTACTCAGTACATCAAGGTATTTCGTGAGCTCTACAGCAACTTCACGACCAGGATTTCTCCATTCTACGACGACATCATCATCGACGTCAAGAGAGGGGTTCGGCAAGGCGATACCGTGTCGCCAAAACTATTCAGCGCCACTCTTGAAGACGTCATGCGGAAACTGGAATGGGATAGCATGGGAGTGCAAGTTGATGGCCGGCGACTTAGTCATCTTCGCTTCGCTGACGACATCGTTCTTATAACACCAACCATCAGCGAAGCGGAACAGATGCTGGCCGACTTCGAGGACGCGTGTGGAAAGGTTGGTCTCCAGCTGAATCTGACGAAGACGATGTTCATGAAGAACGGATGGGTCCCGGATGCCCCATTCTCGCTCAACGGAACGACCATATCCGAATGCTCCAGCTACGTATACCTAGGTCGGGAAGTCAATATGATGAACGACCTCGCTCCAGAGCTGGGCAGGAGGAAACGAGCGGCTTGGGGAGCTTACAAGAGCATCGAGGACGTAGTGAAGAAGACGAAGAACACCAGGCTCCGTGCCCACCTCTTCAACACAACCGTTCTCCCTGCTTTGACCTACGCCTCAGAAACCTGGGCGTTGCGCAAGCAGGATGAGAATGCGGTTAGCGTCGTCGAACGCTCCATCGAGAGGGTGATGCTAGGAATAACCCGCCTCACGCAAGTGAGGGCTGGAATACGGAGCTCCACCCTCCGTCAACAATCGAAGATCAGGGACGCTGCCGCTTACGCCAAGTTGAGTAAGGTTAGGTGGGCCGGGCACGTGATGCGTTTTAACGACAACCGTTGGACAAGAGCCGTCAGCGACTGGACTCCACGGGACGTTAAGCGCACGACAGGAAGACCACCGACCCGATGGTCAGACTTCTTCACGAAGTCCTTCAAGGATAGATACGATGCTCTCCGTGTCCCTCGAACGGACAGAATCCACTGGACAACTCTGGCTCGCGAGAGGGACAAATGGAAGGATTGCTGGCGCCCGCTCGGTATACCCGAAGATCAACGGGAGTCAAGGTGATCAAGGTGATGGGATGGATCAGGATCTTACAATAACAGTGATCCGTTCCACACCTCTGAGGCTACAGCCATCTCAGAAGTTATTCATGCTTGCGGCGCGTCGAAGTTTACGCGCCGATACACAGTGCAAAGGAGGGAGGTAGAAGAGAAATCCTGGCAGGTCAGCAATGTTCATGGTTTTCCCGTTGCGACTGCCGCGCGAACAAACCGCGTTTCCATTTTCGCCCTCCTTGAGTCGGCGCGAAAACTCTGTGAAATTTTGGAGAGGCGCGAATACTTTGTGAAATTTTGGAGAGGCGCGTAAACTTTGACGCGCCGCACGCATGAATAACTCTTTAGGCGATAGATCTCGCACGCATGGACATGTATTAGCAATATTCAAAGTAGTATTCCTCGCAAAGGTTAACTTTTCGATGGTTTTTTTTGTACTGTGTGCACAAGAGTAGCCTCCAGAGTAGAATGTCATGGAAGATCGACGATGTTTTTTTTTAATAAAAAGTAGCCTAAAAATTATGTGAGTCAACATCCCAAACAACAAACCATATGATAATAAGACTGTAGAGGAAGGAAAACGCTTTCGGAATACATAGAGCGCGTTACGGAAAAGTGGCAATGGGTCGGAAGAAATCGCGGCTGAAAAAAGCGCAGAGAACTCTACATGTATGAGCAAAGAGCAACCATGGAGGCATAAACGCAAAGATTAACGTTGCTGTGGAGGACCAATAACTAGCTCTCACTGGTCAGATTTCTCAGAACGTTAATCAACAAATGGTTCATGGTGAAAACGTCATATAAACTAGTTCTACAATTACAGTCTTCCCTACTTCCGATGATACCATCAAAAAGAAGAAAAGCGGATTGAAAGAGCTGTTCATGGCAAGCAAGAGGTTCTCGAGGAACGCCACCAAGTCTGTTACTCATAACTAGATTCTGTATCAGGCACTTTCCTAACTTTTATTCACATTATCATAGCTTTATGGTCATATGTAATTTTCGCTGTACCCTTACGTTTTTTCTTGTCTAATGGAACTATTTTAGAGGTCTTTTCTTAGGATCAATACTCTATACAGAGGGTAAAGTCCTGTGCACATATGATGATTGCATTCCTTTGCTCCTTGTTAGTTTTTTTTTTGTTTTCGTGCATGTCACAGGCAAATGTATGAAAATGAGATTTAGATTGAAGAGAACGTCACGACTATTTCAAACGAGGATTTTTTGTGGCTGATGAAGATGTCAATATGTTGGGAGCAAGTTAGCAGCCTTGCAGATTCATTACCCCCCACTTTCCACTGTACGAGTAGTTTGAGGTATATCATTACTAATACATAACTGCCCTCATTAATATCTCCAGTAGATGACTAAATAGTCACTGAAATAGTAATAGTAAGAAAGCCTACATACAGATGATGAGGATAGTACCGCCGAGGTTGCTACTAAACTACGTAGCTGTCGTACGAACAACAGTTCAAATCGAATTCAAATATTCGATTCACTGCACTTTTTCCAATAAATCTGGAAAGTTGTTCATTCGGCTTCAACAACTGTCGAGATCACAAAAATCTACAGACCTCTGGAGGCGATTTCAACATGCTCCAGATTAGGAAGCTGTTGCTGTCGCGATTCCGCTTCTATGTCTTGGAAGAAACCAGTAGAGGAAAACCAGAAGATGCCCATTCTGCTCACTCCTTCCCCGCATTCACCACACTTGTCTAACATGAGTAGCATCTGGCGCCACTGACTGACCTGTCTACAGAAGGCTATAGTCACAACAACCTTGTAATAACACGAAGTGTTAACGTAGCTTTTGTGGAGAATTTGCTCAAAGAAAAGCCATACGTGAGATTCATCAACCCACACATATATCCACACCTCGTATTATCGCACATTGATCGCTTTTTATCTACAGTTGCGTATCACATGTCCTGATAGGGGTTCGTTTTTTTTTTCAACAAGTAAGTTTTAGCAGTAACATTGAAAGGATTAATGTAATGAAAAGAATTTATGATAAAAGATGTATAAAATTCATAAAGGAATTTTGCCTATTTGCCCGTTTCGTTCTGGATCTCATGATATTGCCTATGTCAGCTGGATGGCTGGCCATAGGCAATATCATGAGATCCAGCTGTGCGTTACTCGCCATATAGATTGAAGCCAAATGTTTTGGTTCTGTGGAGTGTCAGTTAACCCTCATGCCTGCTACCAACGTCCTAATGGCTTTATCCGATTTTGCTTTTACGGCTGTTTTCAACGCTTCACTGCCAAACGAAATCCTGCCGCTACAACTGGCCTCATCTTTGATAAAATCGTCGAAATAATTCTCCGTAAACAAGTGACTCGCTGCGAAAGCCCGCAGTCGATAGGCACCGTTGCCGTAATCGCCAGCGACGAACGGCGACTGCCATACGCCAACATTTGGGAGGATTATTTCGGGCTAAAAACGTAAGCAAGATCACGCTCTGCCTCCATTGCAGAATGTTTGAGTTTGAACTTGCGCAGTGCCATCGCACAATAATCACGTCAACTCAACATTTCTCTGCAACCCTACGAAAATCTACCAAGGGAGCTAGACTAATGCGTGTTACAAAAAGGCGATTATTTCCGCAGCAGACTGGAGGGTCTGTTGCGGTGCTGCGGACGCCTCTGAAAATGCATATTTTTCACATAAAACAACTAGAATCGTTTCTACATGAAGGCGCCGTTATGCCAATAGGTTTACTAGTAGTAAAGAAGCTCCCTGCAGATCGTATTAAAGTAAAATTTTGGTCTGTGATAATTTTAAACTCCTCATATTTTGAAGCATCGTACTGCTTTCTAAGATATTTGATTTTGATTTTTTGTTTTTGGAAAATTTGAAATACAGCAATAATGCATATTTTTCATTAAACTCAATAAAACAACACTCCTTCCGACTGAATTAGTTAGAAGGAAGGGGGTGCTTCCTGAAAATAACCGAGTGGGACTATTTCGTTCAATTGTTCTAAGCGTTTTCCACAATTATTATTTCCGGAAGAAGCTGCTGGAAGCTGTGACGACAATGCATGCTACGCTTGGAGTGGAGGATATCGGCTACCTTCATCACGCCCCTATTCGGTATGGTAATTGTGTCTTTGTAGTTACCGTTCGATATGTGGATACAAGCAGACTGATGCAGGTAATTCGTTGTCTCTTCCATTTCTTAGCAGGGTCAAGCCTGATGATGGAAAGAACTGATCCTCAGAACGACCCCCCCCCCCAACACCCTCCTCCTCGATCCTTATCTCTTTGCAACACTCTCCCCCGAAAGAGATCACTAGAAAGATTTCTACCCCTCCTCAATGGTGAACAAACATGTGATAGTGACGATGAATCCAATGACCATAGTATAGAAGGCGTACAAGTCTTAACATTGAGCTACTGCACCGCAACAACGCAACAGAGCGGAGCAGGACCATCAAGGCATGTTTACTGATATTTTGCCAAGGCCGAGGGTGTAGGATTATGCTTATTATTGCAGAATGATGAGATCTATTTGATTCGAGAGTTTCACTACTTCAGGCCTCCACGTGTTTTTAAGCACTCGATGTGGAATCGATAGGAAATTTTGGTGAATTTCTCATAGATTTCCCATCTAAACTGCGCGAAAACGAAAAGGCATAGTGAAGCCACATCCTGATTTACTTAGGGAACTTATCTGCTCGAGAAAACTGAGAACAACAGTTTCTTTCGTACCTGCAAATAATTTTCCTGTCACTCCCTAAACAAAATTTATTCGATTTCCGTCTCTTCGCAGGAGTTCGATCAGGGATGAGCGGAATTCCGGTTTCGGAAGTTTGGAAGTTCTTGAATTCTGGCGCTGCGCGAACTCATGGCTTCTAGATTTCTGGAGGGTTGGCAGTGGCTGAGATAGTTCAACTCATACATGCTATTTTTCTGTTTTTATTTCTCCAAATTTCGCAAAATTTTAAACTTTCTCAAACTTCCGACTTCCAACATGCGGTCTTACGCAACACTCGCTCACCCCTGATTTCGATAGTCGCACTTTTTCTACTCTTACACTTACATGTTTGGCTGCTTTATCTGTTACATCTATGAGGAGAGCATCGGACTTCTGCTTATGATATCTTGTCTGGTAATTCATTTTTTCTAGGGTTAATTAGATGAGAAATTTTCCCTAGGAGAGGAAGAAATTTGAAAAAATTCCTATCGAAGTCGCAAAAAATATGGGGGCATAGCAAAATGAAACTCTGGATTAAAACACAGCTCAACATCCTCTGTGAATGTGTATAGAAACCTAGTCCCTGATATGTAGTGCAGTCATCCCTGTACTGCCTCAAATTCATCTCACCTTTGAAGATACCGACGTGCTCTTCAATACTTCAGCAGGATGTATAAATACCTGATACGACCCCATGTGACCCCCACTTGAGAATTTCTCATCGGACTCTTGATCCTGATTGTTAATGCTGCGAATTCCACCATTAACATCGATAAGAAGCATACGTTCAGGGACTGACGTTACGATGGTTATCATTTGACAAGATACTGCGAAAGAAGGCCGACTCTGCAGCTATCAGTGCTGTAGCACGAGGAAGTATTAATATTATGAACTTTTTTGAGAGTAGCCGAATTTCACTGAAAAGGTATGTGATTCGACCTGGAAGACGGAATATTATTTTTGACATGTTGGCTGCAAAAATTTGTATTTCTTCTCTTTCTTGTACCAACCTTTAACGGGTCCGCTTTCCTGATCTTTCGATGGCATTTCGGTCTATCTTCTGCGTGGTCTAGACATAGATAGGGGTGAGATGGGAGTAAAAAGTAATGATTATCTGGGCCGAAAAAGTGAACGTTGTTCCTCAGTCGCTCGATAGGCCTGAGACAAATCGAAAGAGTGGAGTTTGCAGCGCACAAGAGAGTAAAGACCCTTCTCAAGACGAATTGCAACGGAACTGTTTCATTATTGCTAAGAAAAATGAAGAAGATATCCTACAGTTGGACCCGGAATGTTATAGCTGAGATCTGCATCGCACCTCTGCTTTCGCCCCGAAACCAACGCTAAACCTAACACGGATAGTGTCCCACTTTCATTTTGGCTAAATAATCTGATAATTTGACAAAGCTGTGTGTTGGACAGTAGTTAGTAATTATTCCCATGGAATTTCCTATAAAACGACCCCATGAACGACAAAATCCACAAAAAATCAATTTTTAGGACCTAGACGGGGAATTTGCCTCCTTTCACACTTTTTTGAGAGGCCTTTCCACAGTTGTATGCTCTAGTGACATCTTTACAGAGGTCAACACAACAAATGCTTTTTTAGAAGCTGGCCCTGGAAATGGGCATTTTATAAAACGACTTCCACCGAAATTCTCTTCCAGTTCAGAAGAAAACGGATAATGTGCTGTTGTCAGCTGGCGAATCTTCGAGTAGAATGGTGTGTAACCAATGGCAATTCCTTTCATGCTCGGTCGAAGAAGCTCGCCTAGAACAAATGTCTCATGTAACTCTGGTGGGTTAGCGAGAGAGCATAGGAGGGCGCTCGGCGCGGAGACAGTCGAGCGTCTATCTCACCCTAGGACTCTCGTTGGGATTTAGTGAGCCTACCAAGTTATAGGATATTCTGCTTAGAATTGCACTCGTAGTTCAAGTGACGACATCACAACATCCATTCTTTTTTTCGAACAAAAAACAAGACATCCTTTCTTTTTCGAACAAACAAGACGCGTTTTGAACTAGTTCTCAGAAAGTTGCGCTCCTATGATTTCAGTACTATCTCAGAGATTGCGGGACGACGAACACAAGCCGAACACGTCTCACCAGCAGTTAGACCGCGAGGTCAAAGCTTATTTTGTCGCCCACGAGCAGCATTAGCTACAATCCTTTCTATCTTTTCCCTCAAAAGCTGTAACTCGGGGGCGAATAACTGGTTTGCAGGCCACAACCTGAGATGACATGTTCAATCTGGGCTCAGAGGTGCGCTCCTACTGAAAACTTTGGTAAGCGCATGCTCACCCAAGCTGACCCAAAAATGTTCCCGAACGCGTCTGCACCGCACGCATCTCGTCAGAGCGATTGCTGCACTGGCCAGCGGGCCTCAGTCGGCCTGGCCAGCTTCACCAAGCTCGCCTTCTTCTGTCCGAAGCAGAGGCATCGGCTGAGCTCTGACCCTCAACAATCGGCTTATATATGCCCTAACGGGGCGGGGTCATCACGGGACCTGGAGGAATTAGAACGCAGGACATAAGGGGCAGAACCCAGGTTGAACGACACCTCAACACAGCCGGAACACTTCATGTACTGGTCACGGCAGTCGGATCGCAGCAGTTCTTCACTATGCAGCAATGTTTGCTTTCCATTTTCCGGGGCTGTGGCTTAGCAGATTCTGCTGCGCTTGCGTTATTCAGTTGTTAGAGATCTAGTCCTCAGTGACATCGGAAATCCGCCCGAGAATGCGCAAAGTTTACCTTCTCAACGTAAAAGCGATGTGTTTGATTAAAGCTTAATTCTGTGGCAAATCCACGACAAATATGTTAACATTTCCTTCTGAGGCATTAACAGGCCATTCTCGAACTTCGACTTCGCTAGGGCTGTTTTGCGTAACGAATTCAATCCACAGGTGTGCGTTTCATGTAAACCTGCTTTACTCAAATTTCAACGCATCTTTCTGTACCTTTTTTGATTACAAGAAGATGCATTGTCATTCGAATAAAGCAGGTTAAAATGAAACGAACTTACCCATCGCTATAGGTGAAGGTTCTCCATCCCCTCACCAGCATCGGAAGTGATGGTGGGCTGAGGTCTCAGGTTATCGAACGTCTGGGCCTGGTTGGAGGCCTGCATGCTTCACATCGACAGGCAGTGTGCCTAGCCAGAGTTGCTTCGACCGTTTTCCCGATGCACCGGGATTGAGGCCTATTTCGCAGTTGATGCCTTCGTTGGCGCGCAGGACGTGGCCATACCAACGAGGATAGGCTTTGCGAAGCATGCGGCAACAAGAACGCCAAACCGCACACGGATGTTTTAGAAGTGGATGCGATCTGCTTGTGTGATACCAGCCATCCATCGTAACATCTTCATATGTAACATGTTCAGGCGGTGTTCCACTTGCTTGTTGCTGATCAGCGCTCTGCCCCGTACTACGCGACGATTGGAGCAACTGCTCGGTTCATCTTTGACCTTTCGATCCGGAATGTGTATTTCGCTCTGCACTCCTCTCACCAAAAGCCATTCCAGCAACATGGCGTTCAATATTAGGAAGGATTTCGCATAGTTTTGCTCATAGTTTCCATTATTCAAAAAGGCGGCTCATTCCAATTTCATCGAGACTTCTGTAGAGAAGATCTGCGGAGATCAAATCTACATGGATTGCCACAAGAACATCAAAAACTGTTTTGAGCTCTCTTTTTCTAACGGGTCTAAGCGTTCGCCGGTGGTACGAGCTGTCCGGCGAGTATCTGTCTCTCTTCAAAAAGCTTTGCTTTATTTTTCTGACTTCAACTGCAGCGCGATGTCGTGCGCAAGAGGTTTTTTTCCTAACCGAGCTCTCATGAACCAGTTGATAATGCCCTTAAACAAGAATGAGAAAAGTGCAAGAAATTATTCTTTTCGGCATATAAAAGGACTTGTGGGAGCCCCCGATGTGTCAAGTCAGTGCTTCATCCTTGCAGACTCTTCTGGTACTTATCTACCTGCCCCGCAGGTAAGGATGGCTTAATTGGCACGGAACAGAACCATCGACCATGTGGACTTCAGAAACACCAAGCTAAAAAGAAACTTCTCTCCTGCAACAATAAATGATACTCTTACAACTAGATAGCTCGGTTATAATAGAAAAAAGTTGCCTCTTCATGGCAGTGTTATCACTCTAAGGATAAGAAGGCGAAGTTCTGTGAGCATAAATTCCGCAGCAGATACATACCTCAGGTCGTTTTAGGATGTCTTTCTTATGAAAAGAGCTGAAATTCTCCGGGTATTATCAGTGGTGCCCGGAGCCTCAGTTACGGTTTACGGAAACAGAAATTCTTGTTATGCACATCTCTGGTCTGCAGGTTTGCGTCAGTCGCTCTAGATCGACCTTGTGTTCTGACGCGAGTATAGCGTCGTCTGCTTAGAGAAAGAGTCCATGTCGTCGGCTTGTAGAGGTCTATTGTAGCAGAATCCACTACTACGACGAAGAGGAGGGTGATAGAGGTGAACCTTGATGCACGAGCACAAAGAGGAGAAATTCCGCTGAATGTCTGCAGCTTCCCCCTCCCCCATCCCGGTCGCTTCGATCAGCATAGAGAATTCTCATCAGCTCCATAAGCACTTCAAGGACGCTGTGCTAACGCGGCAGTACTAGATGAAGTGGGACATAGTTAAAGATCGTGGAAAACAATGCGTTACGATGTTTTCTCGATAAACGGGCAGGTCGCATGGATTTCATCCGTAGTTTCGTAATTAGCTACGGAAGCACACCAATTCATAGAAATTCGGATGATTTCGAGGATTGGGCAGCCGAAAATGCGCTCAAATATACTTTCTACTCCCATATCGTGGTTGTTGTGCTCATAGTTAAGCCTTTTACTTCTATTGAGGAACAGGCACCCGTGACAAGCCAGCCCAAGAAGATCCCACGTCACATAGCACGATTAGTTATGCCGATCGGTTCTAAGAAAATTTGTATCTGAAGGAACACTTACCAGCAATTATTTCACATCTAGCGTATGCAGCGTATGTTTCGATACTACGGCGATAGATTTGAGGATGACCGCGAATTTTTGAGAAACACCGTAGACTCATTCTCATTTGCAATAGAGGAAATGACTGAACTTACAATACTAGCATTATTTCAGCCTGCCAGCTGTCAGCAGGAACTTTCTTTCTCAATCCTAATCTTTACTATGCTCTCAGTGGTGCTCACTCAAAATACCAATACAGTTTGCGAAATATATTTAACAGTTGCAGTATAAACTAACAATAAGAAGAAAAATACATTAATAGTAGATATTATGGACAAATAGAGAAAAAACACATAAGAAATCACAGACTACCGTGAGAATTAATGAAAGAATCAGAACTCAACGACTGATGCCTTCACTTCGAATAATAACCGGATGATACTAGACGCATGTGAACTGCACCAGAAGAAGAAGGACAACACCACGTATTAGTTGAGGTAGTACAAAACCTAGGAGATTAGTAGTCCTTGCTTTACTAATCTCCCAGGTTTTGTATCTCAACTAATGCCTTGAGATATGAATCTCAACAAGAGCATGTGCATTTGTACCTCAACTTATGCCGAGATATAAACCTTAGCAAGAGCATGTGGGCATGGACTGTGTGGCACTCGTCTCATAGGCGTGGCAAATTTGTAACTTGGCAGCGCTTTAGCGCTATGCACCAGGTGGGTGTGTTGCAAGATGTTATTTAGCACCTTAGGTGGATGTCGGAGCCTGGAGTATCCCATTGCGATCAACAATCAACGGATAGAAATAGCTCGGAGGAGGCCATGAGTGGTTGGAACGAAAGATGAAACAATCCAAGTCAGTCAGGTGAAAGCAAGCAGTGGACGAACTTAAGTGGCGTCACTAATCTTGAGAACACCCAGAAGATCAACATTTTCGGTGTTTTTCCCAAGAAAATGAGAGTCAGGAAGAGGAAGAGGAGAAGGAGATGATTCATTTTGGAGCTGAGCACCAGTACCACGGAGGAAGAATGAGTTGCACAGAAGCTGGTAACGATGCGAAATGGTACCATGGAGATTGGTATCCTTCCCCCTAAATAAAGACTGGTAAGGGTTCAGATTTTTCTGGCGTCAAGCCATGAGAGTCTTGCGAAATCTTTTGTGCAGTGCAGTGCATAGACAATGGTGGAGGGAGAGATGTGCAGACGTCGTACGAAAAACCGATTCATGGGGCAAGATGAGACTAGATCCTCGCGAGACCCGCAATTTCGAAATCCTTGCACAATAATTGTACTACGCTGACGGTCTCACAGCCAACGGATGAGGCAGCATTGCTTTAAGGCAGCACAATTTTTTTAAAACCAAAAATTAAGTTTTGCCTTACAGGGTAAGGGAGTCCTGCGCGCCATTCCTTGTGTATTAATTTTTGAAGCGTGACACAGTAAGAACAGGGAGTGTTCCCCTGAACTCCGACGAATTGCCGATATGGTAGTGTAAGTGAACACTAGGTCCGAGAGATTTTCTAGGCTCTCTACACAACCTGTACTTCCAACGCGCGCACGCTCGCATGTGAGGCTCCCGTCGAGGTTTGATGAAGCATCCCAGGAGTATTAGCAACGACATCGTTGGACTAACCGAAACGAGGAGGCACCTTTAAACACTATTCTCGAAAATGGACAAGAAATGTCCAGTGGAAACATGCAACAGTACAGGAGTGTGTGTAGTCGTTGTCCTCGTCAACACGAACGTAGCCATGAGCATTAATTCTTCTGGAGAGCTCACCACCGCGATCGGACGCTTACGATTGGGGAGGAGTGTCAGACTACCGCTATTTAAGCTAAGCCTGCGAGCAAACGAGGTCTGAAGGATCCGAAACCTGGAAGGAATGAAATCTGTTCCGCCATTTAGTACTTTAAAAGCTAAAATTAGGTCGGCTCGAATCGTTCCCTAAAAGACTTCCCATACCTAATTCGCGCAATCACATACTACAGCATGGAAGGGATTAAGGACATTGGTCATTGGGAAGTGCTCTGTAGTATGAAAGCTTGGTAAAAGTGATTTGTACTCTTTCGATTTTTTAAATATGTTTTTTAAAGCAAGAGTTCCAGACCTAACAATAATTCTCGAGAAAAGGCGAAATAAAAGCTTTGTTAAGCCTGAGGGAGCATGATTGGACCAGTGGTGCATACATTTCTAAACAGGCAGAGCAACGTCCGGAAGGCTTTGCTCACTGTACGGTCGAGGTATTCCGAAAAATTCACACGATAATAACACCGAGATCACACGCACTAGAGAGACTAGGAAAGTTCCCGACATGAACAACATGCCTAGGAGATGCTCTGCTACTCACTGTCAAGATGAAACGTTTGTCTAGATTTACACGAATCAGCCATCTATCAGCTCATTCAGTCATTGTCTCGTAGGACCGTTGAAGGCACTCCTCCACATCATTGGAGAACGATGCATAAATTTTGATATCGCCCGCATATGCTGCGACTCTAATTCGATTATCTGTTTGAGGGAGCTCTCGAGTATGAATGAGAAAGATTAGGTGAAAAAGGACACTCCCTTGTGGCATACCTGACGGACAACCTTTGAGACTTTTCATTATTTATACTGCTAAACTTATCCTCATCCTCATCAAGAAGGTTATATACGCTGATCCCCATTGATGATCAACTATTATGCTTTCTCGAATTCCCTTTCTTCTTACCCCAAAGAACCTATTTGGCAACACATTAGAACCCAAAGAAGATGCGTTAATGTTCAAATCCTTGGATAACTTGTTTCAAGCCAATAATACAAGATATTTCAGAGGTCTCTATTTATGCTATATGAAGTTACATTGTTCCCTGAATGTGATACGTATCGTCGTTCCTGACAACTTGCCATCTATGCTACCATTCGTGCATATTCGTGACAACCCACACGTTACCAAAGAAGAATGGCAGTGGATCAAGGTACCGCACCTTTGCACACTTTTCCATACAGTTTCTTTTAGTCTGTGAAAAGATTCTGCATTGTCTCAGAGATGGTCATCCTATACATCCATACTGGAAGAACCTCATAAAAAATAAACTTTCACCCGCACCCCTCTCCATCAACTCTCAGAACATCTATGCAGAGCTCGAGTACACACCCACCTAGAAGCTACAGTATTGGATTACTTTCTAGACTGAAGCTGCTAGTCCTGAGTACGCATTTTTTCAGGAATTTCTATAAATACAGATGGAAATGTACTGATATTAAGAGATTCATCAGCTATAACTCTCAAGAAAAAGAGTGTGTTGATAATACTGATTCCATTTGGGGGAGGGGGGAGGGGGGTTCACTTCGAACTTCCTCCTATAACTCTATTATCATTTATTACGTGGCATATCCATGTGAGTAAGATATACAGGTTCGAATACAAGTACAAATATTAAGATTATAGAGGATTTAATACATCATCAGAAGATCATTTGTTGTTCTCAACGTTTTCCCAACTTTGTTCTCAGCTCAACAAACCAATTTTGCTGTTCTCGGTACAGAATTAGAGCCAGATATTCCTAATTTTAAAAAAGTAGGAACTAGGTAGAGCACCTATATTCATGTCCAACCAAAGACAGAGCCTCACATCATCGTCGTGTTCAATGTTTTCGGAAACTTGATTCTTCAGCAACCTTCAGCACACACACGTTTTGCCACTGAAGTTAGGGAGCCGCTCAGTTTAGGAAACATTGGGGTGGAGCCTGCATCTGATACGAGACATCTGTCACTGAAGCTCGTACTGATGAGTTCAGTGCAAAATCAGCCAGCACAGGGTGCATGGCAGAAGTTCTAACACTAAAACAGGCCGCGCCCTAACACTCCCAAAAGATGGGTAATAAAAACAAGCCTCTCGCCGCTTTTGCGGTGTGAGGCTGTACAATATTGTTACCATTGGCACTTCAAGATTCTGACTATTGAAGTCACACCCACGAAAATGAGGGTGTGACTGTCTCTTTGAAAAGGTCGGTATACGTTAGAAAAACGAAGCAAATTTTTGAAGGACTCCAAATCCGTTCCCGTCTGAAATGGGAACAGTTTGATGTTCAAAATTGGAATTTTTGTTTCTCCATAGGTGAACTTTTAGTATATCAACATCAATCAGGATTTTGTCCCGACGGATAACCAAAAGTCATTCCACTCGGCCCTATCTGCAGCTACTCAAACCCTCCTTCACGATCTCGATATCGATTCGGACCTCGTGCCAGGTCACCGCCTTTATCACGCAGAAATTGTACAACCCAATGAGAACATTTCCATAATACTGGTTGGTCAACTCACCATAATATTTTAGTACTACCTCCACAACTTTTTGGTAGATTTGATTTTCAGCTTCTCCCGAGGGCTGAAGACGTGTGCTCTGCACCGACATGTGCCCAGGCAGAATCGGAATCCGAGGTCCGCTGTGGATGTAACAGTATCCCTCTCACAGCGTTCGAAATGAGTGGGTGATTTGTGTGATGGGCTTTGTTGCTACATAAATTTGCGCAGTTTTAGTTCACTTGCTCACATATCAGCCAGATTTCATCGCCACTTACTGTCGTCTTTCAATATTTTTGGAGCATTTCATTATGGTACTCTCGCCAAGATTTCTACACGCATGCTGTAGTCTTCGATCATAAGTAATTTGTGAACTCCTAGGTTTCGCAATTTGAGCAGAGGCAGTGCATACTGGAAAACGATGCCGTCGTCTACAAAACACTGCTTGAATGCTTGTACGAGTTTCAGGTAACACTGTTGCCCTTGTTTGTAAATCTCAATATTTTTGCATCCATATTTGTGGCAAACCGTGAGGACCTCGTTCCTCGTTCAAGACGACTACACGTACTTAGGCACTTCACTGGGCATGCCGGTCACCAAACACCGGGTAGGCCGAGGGCCTGCCCGGTGTAAGTGTGCGCGGCCTTCCTAAAGCAAGCGCGCGGGCTGCCCGGAAATTAGTGAGCGTCCTGCCCGGTATCCGAGAAATGCACACGGCCTGCTCAGAACCCCAAAAACAACTTGTTTACAAACCTGTCTTATAAATTTGCCAACAATCTGTATACACCCTTTCCTCACCGACAACCTGTTAACTGTACGAAATTGCCCAGGGTAAGACTTTCCGAGAATGTAGCAGCTTTCTATGAGGCTCTAGCCAAGTGTCCTCCAGAATTGTACCAAAGCAACCTCTGCCCTGGTGTCCTCTATGGTTGCATCGTAAGTTACACAGAAAAGGAACTGGCTCTCTCTCGTCGACAAACTGGTTGAAGAGCTATAGGCGACTTGCTGCAATTTTTTTTTTGAATAGCTGGTCGACAACTTGTTTTTCCTCTTCCTCTCGACAAGTTGCCGGGAAAAAAGCTTGTCGACAACGATTTGCTAGTAAAAAGCTCATCTGCAAATTGTTTTTGGGCAAAGCTGGGCCGACAACTTGTTTTTGGAGTTCTGAGTATAACCGCGAACCTCGAAAATATGGGCCGCGGCCTGCCCTTTCTAAAACTCCGCCCAAAAACAAAGCTCAGAAGCCACCCCGGTGTACAAGGAAGTGCCCGCGTCCAAGCCGGTGAAATTGCCAGAGCAATAATCTCATAATCTCAGAGTAATAACCATAATCTCAAGTACATCGATAAGAAAAATTAGATACTGAGAAAGAGTGTTAGGTGGAAGGCAACTGTTCACTACACATCACTCTACCCATAGCGATGTCCAAGATTCCCACCAAAGGGGGAGATACTGGCAACGTCGCTAATTACTTTTGTGCAGATCCCCCTCTCCTTAGAATTCCTCGGGGAGCTCCTTTTGCAAGCAGTTACCCAGCAACTCATTGGACTTTAATTTGTTTGGCATAAACTTTCATTTCTATTCTGAGCTGGCGTTGTTGCTCAGTAGGAATTGGAAGGGGAATCGTCTTTTCGAGCGCTCTCACCACTCTTCATTGTCGTGAGAACAAGTGCCAGAATTCAGGATGAAAAGGCCCATTAGTGAAATCTGTTAACATCAAGAAACTAATATTGTGCAACAGCTACCTTTTAGAAAAGGCTGGATGAAATTTGGACCATGTCGCGATGGATCTATCGGATAGCAACTGATGCAAGAGATAAACAATCGCGGTATGTAGTTATTCCGAACACCACTGATGTCCGAAGTCGTTTGACTACAGCAACCCATGATATACTGTTGTTAGGATTAGGGGGGTGGGGGTGAGAAACAAAAATCGTATCCGGAGGTTCATCTTGAATTTTCAATAAATTCTTTCAGCATGTGGAGAACAATCTTTCTCATTCGGTTTCGGATTTTTAGAACTAATAAATCTTCTGCAGGTTACGAAGATTTGCGTCCGAATTCATAAACATTTAGAAGTCTCACTAAAATCTCATTTTCTTCTCCTTCGTTATGCCTCAACTTTTTTTCATCTTCCTCATTTTATCTCTTTCCTATGCTGACCACCTAATAGCGCTGCCACTTGAAGATATTCAATACTCAAAAAACTTCTTAAATACAATAGAGAAAAGCCGTTCAGGTTTTCGACGAGTGCCATTCCTTTGGGCAGATTGTTGGCACCAATCACTCCTCCATTTACGGATGACCACAGCGATATAGGATATCACTCAGATCAGGTACATAATGGAGTTTCTTGAAAGTCATTGAATTTATGAAAGTCCTTTATTCTGGAACTGCTTTGGGATTTGGTTGGTTAGACATTTCGCGCAGTTTTCAAGCCGTGTAAGTGTTGTGCAGTGGAGTTGTATGTATTTTCATTCAAAGTACACTACGTAATCCAAAAAATTACTAGTCATTGCTGCTATGAATTCTAGGATCCTGCTTGCGTGTTCAACATGTACTATCATTGATTTTTCTGGAACACTTCGTGCATCACAGGCCAGAATACCATAATCCTTATTGCAAGGTTGGCGCAAAAAATAATACGCCTTTTTCGCTGCATAATCTTCGATGCAGAAAATTTCTGTTTTATTCACCAAAAAAAAAAGAGAAGTTGTACACCGTTTTGAACCAAATTTCAAGATCTTCTCAACTAGCGTATCTTTTTCAGATGGAGTTTCGTTCAAAATAACATTCATGGTTCCGCAGAACCTCGACGTTAACTATCGTGAAACCGCCCCTGCATTGGTAGAGAATGGGAGAGTGAAAGAGCTCAACGTATAGGTGCCGCATAAACTGAGCGGGTACCAGATATACATATGTTCATTAAGAAGTGGGCCTCGCGTTTCGTTGATGAAACAATAGCTACCCAATCCTCGACCGCTTTACGACGCGCAGTGAAAAATAGACCCTATCCGACAACGTGAAGTTCCTCGGTGAATAGGTGGATGAAAAAGGATCATCACAACACCGCCGTAAACTAAAACTGCACCAAATTAAAGCCTAGGTAATACTGTGATGGTCTGCCACAAAAATATTTAAATACACCCAATTGATTCTTTCGCAAGTGAAGGGCACCGCTAAGATACATATGAAATGAATTTGAAACTTGACTGTGCCCGACCTAGCTCAGTGAAATATATCCTCCCTTACGTTCAGCCACATTTCGTACAGCTGATGCCATACAGGCTGCAGCAAGTAAGCTAGGGAGCGTGGCCCCGTTCATCATAATCAACAAACCTTTCGCCCACCAACTACCACTTTCCTGAGTACCTATATAATTTCATCAGGGAGTTTCTCTTCGAAAACCAAAAGATTACTAAAACTGCCCTCCGATTATTGGTCGCTCCCAGAAGGCCTTTTTTCAAAATGTATGATGGTCCAAGAACACCTGCCTTACTGCTAAAGACTTGCGGATTACAACGGTTCTGAGCTTCATTAGAAAACTGATCCTGAACCGAGTTATGGAGTCCGGAAGTGAAGGCTTGAAAATGCACATTATTTTTGCTTCAACCTAATAAATTCAACTTTACTGAGGTCTTCCTACATGTTCCTGTAGATGTTATTTATCTGTCGGTTTTTCATCAGCTAGATATTGATCTTTGCATAGAATCGATTCTTCTCCTGCCCAAAACATAGCACATGAAAAGTGGTGTTTCTTGAATGGTCAGGCAATTTAAAGAAGGTTTTGGTTCGGCTTTGCTAGGATCACAACCACATGAGAAAACGTTTTGGAGGATCCCTAACAGACAACTGTTAGCACGAATAAATCACATACTCTTGCATTCCCCCACGAATATTTCTCCACATGAAAACATAGTGATCGTTTTCTGCATGACTATAGCACTGCGGCTTATTGAAGAGAAGCATGAAACATGTACAGTCACCTTTTCAAGAACAAAGCGCCTCCACAGACCATTACCATTACGTGGTGATCGATTTGATGTTTCCACAGCAGTTCGCAAATTTTGTTTATACTGGCTACAGTTGATGCAAACGAAATGGCGCTTTTTTGTGTTGACTCTACTTTCTTTCGCAACTTTAAAGAACGATAACGTTGGCAAGCTATACAGGTGATTTGATTAGCAGCGACCATTGCTCATCGTATGAGCAGGTAGCTGACCAGGTACATCCGTATCTCGTGGAAAAACGAAGCCAAGAACAACAAGAACTTTGTTTTTATATTGTCATGTTTGGCGAATTTTTTCTTGCAGAATAAGAATTTCTGGAGTTGGAAAAAGAGGCAGAAATACGAAAATTTTCTTGAAGAATACGTTGACCACATAAAAGTCCCAAACCTAAATTATCAAAGTTCAAGCGAGCTCTAGGAAGCAAACTTTGGCAGAAATTTGGATTGCGGAAGATTGGCTTTTGAGCGTCTCGAGCGTCTCACCAGCAGACAGTTCGCGATTCTTTGGAGCCAATATAGCGATAGGTGTTGTTGAAGGTCTACTTTCTGAAAAGCAGGTTGGAGAGAATCAACCAACAAAAATCCTAGAAATAACGAGGTAAATGCTTCGAAAAGTGCTCATCCACACTGCTCCATCTGCGAAGCCATTGAACCTCAGCTCGCATATGGAGTAAGTACTGACATCATGACTTAATACAAAGAAGGTGTTTTGGACTGTATTATTTGCAGAGTGACAGAAAAATCAAGGGAATTCGAACAATCGAGAACGACGTCCCTGGACATTTTCAATTATTTCACGTCTGCTGAGTGCAGTGGAAATCTCTCATACTCACAGAATAAAAAAGCTGTCCTTGCTCTACAAGTATGTTACCATACCTAGATGCAATGCTTTGTCTAAACGAAATTATATGTTCTTGAAAAAAGTGGCGCCATTTGTTTTGCATCAACCTAATAGGAATATGTATATGAACTACAGCAGCTGATCGGGGTTATGGAAGAACAAAGAAGATTTACTGTGAAGAGGTCTCTCTTCAGTCACATTGAGTATACAGAAAGATGTCCCACTAAGGATAGTGATCGACAAACTTTGTCAAATATAACGGCTAAGGTTTACATTTAAATGATTTCGAATAATCTGGAGGGGAACTCCAGTGACCGAAAAGGTTACAACCGTACTGCTGTCTGAGCAGTGATCTTCTGTTTTTGGGCTTCCACTGCTTTTTATTTTCAATTGACATACTCGATAATTATTTCATACCATCAATTCTGGTATATATACCTCTTCATTTTGTTTACCTTTGTAGAGTGATACGCGTTTGAGTGTTCTTCGAAGGACGAATCCTAGTTATCCCTATCCCAGGCCTCTGTCGTTAACGGAACGTCCGCAGCAAAACTACAGTTACATCGACAGGTATACATAGCTCCGAAACCAATTCGTGATATGAGTGTTGCTTTTAAAGCAAAAGGTGGTCGGCGATGATCTATCTTTTTCTGGATGCACCACGCTGTGACGTAGGATTCACAAGAAAAAAAAAAGCCACAAAACAAATTAGAGAGGGGATTAGGTTGATACATGAGCACCTCCATAACTCAAAGGCAGTGTCCAGGCAAAATTTTTGAATATTGGGTTTCTGTGGTTTCTAGGCCAGCTTGGCTCACTCATACCAGGAACGAATTTGAAAGATCACAAAACACTCCGATAAACCATCTTCCGAGCACCTTCCTGACTGATGCAGACGAGATGATCGACAACACTCTCGTCATAGAGGGCGCAGAGAAAATTTTTATCGATTGATAGCGACAGTCAGACCCCAGCACGAGCCTGTCGTAGGGTCGGAACCGAAACGGAGCCCCTTTTGAAAAATCCAGATTTTACGAAGCCCTTTTTGAAAATAGCTAGAGTGGCCTAAAAGCCGAATGCAGCCTTTTCGAATGATGAACAGCTGTTTTCAGGTACCATGAAAGTTGAAGAGGTATTAGAGAAAAGACGACCATACAAATATGCGGTACAGTCCGTCCGAAACAACGAGTCCGCCCACGCACGCGGGGATCGAGAGGCGGCGCGGCTGAGACGTATGCTGTTAGCTGCCACGTCGTCCACATCACAGCCAAATCATTGTGAAGACAACGATGAAACGTGATACGCAGATTAGAGATGATGACATGGAGTGCTGACCAGCGTGGCAGCCTCTGGATCCCCGCGTGCGTGGGCGAAGTCGTCGTTTCGGACAGACTCCTCCAAAAGAAACACCAGAAAAGAAGCTTGTCAGGTTGAAGGAAAGAAGCCCACCAGAAAAGGAGCCTGTTAGCTTGAAAAAGAAGCTTGAAGAACTCGGATTCCCGCGAAGGAAGTTGATTGCGTCGGCGTCTGCTTTGGAGCGCGGTAGCGCTCCACTAAACGGCCTGCGATAGTACCTTGGAGCGAGCGTAAAAGGAGAAATACTCAGAAGGTATAAGGTGATAAGTGATAAGATGTGCGGCGTATGATAGCACATACCTACTAGTTTGGGTGTATGGTATGAGCTTGGAAACTTATGCATTTAAATAGGAAAATTATGCTCCGGACAGGCTCAGCTTCTATGCCAGCCTGTCGAAAAGAGGCTGGCCCCTTTACTGAGCATACAATTTCTTGATTCACATAAGTTTTGTGATCTGACATCATACATTTTTTGTGAGTATCATGACGCTTCTTCACCCCAAATCTGGTCTCTATAGGTTAAGTCTCGACTTAACAGGAGAGCCCTGCAATCACTCAGACTCAGAATGTGAGCATACACTTCTTTAGTTTACATAAGTTTAGATTGTTTTTTCAAAAACTTCTAGTGTTCCCTTAGTTCTTATCTCACTGAAGATTCCAACTCAATCCGTGCAGATCTCGCAGCGCAGGAGTCGTTTGAGTCCTCCGAATTATGGGAACCTGTACATGATCTGCTTCAATCGAACTTCTCAATTTGGATCGCAGCTATAGCTCTGCTCAAGCTACGCGCAGTTCTTTTGCAAGCCTTTTTCGTTTTTCATCGCCTTTATCAACGCATTTCTTTTTTGTGGACCAACGAACACTTTGTTCCGGGGCTCAGCCCCAAACCCCGTACGAAGCCCGTTTTGCTTTTCCACCCCTTTACGAAGCTCACCTTGCCCACCGATAAGCCGTGCTGGGGCCTGGCGCCAGTTCGCTGCTTCAATTTTAGCTTCAACCAGTCAGATCCTATTCCTTTAGGGGTCCGCATCTCTGTTAAAGTGCTACTTTTTGACAGGTTTGAACAGGTAGAGGTACGTTTCGGTATGAATAGCCATCTCCCGACATAATGTGAACGTCGAACCATCAAGAATAGACCCGTAGCCTGTAGATCCAGGATCATTTGAGATGAAGAATTGGAGTGTTGAGCAACAGTACCTGAATGTTTAGAACACATACGTGAACTTGAGATGCATACACGGAGATGAAACAATCACAGTAGAGAAACGCCGCCCCAATCAGTCCGATATTTTATAACGATGCTCCACGTTACGCCAACTCCACGCGTAAAATGGCAGAGTGGGCACTGGAGATGGGTTTGGGTACTGGGTCTGAGGCGGATCTCTCGCTTATTTCTGCGACATTTTCGCTGGAACTTTGGCATTTGCCTGTGGAATCGACCCTCTACCATAATCTGATGAGCACTCAAGCTCAAAGGTTTTGCCTGGACACTGCCTTTAACACAGTGTGTCACCTCGTTTTCGTGTTTGAGCTCTTAGCAGATTCTGAATCTCCTTACGCGAAATGTTACAAAACGGTATTGAAATCCGTTTTTTGAACGTTTTTTTTTTCTGGGAAGCGGTTTGGAACAGACTGTCGAAACGAGTGGACGCGTGAAGCCGTTGATGTCATCGACCGGACACGTCCTGACGTGTTGATCAGCGCAGCAGAGCGGACAGCCAGCACAGTCACGGACCGCTCCGCCCAAGTGGTCCATGAACTGCGCTTTCCGACCCTCGAAAACGGGGTTCTCTTCATTTTTATGCGTTTTGACGTGCATCACTATCATCAGCGTGACGAGGAGGTCCAGAATCCGTTTATATCTATCACACATGAAACAAGGTGACACACTGCCTTTAAGGGCACCTGAAGCAACCTGTCTCTTTCATCATACCTGATGTAAGCTGTCTCCTTCATCACTACCGCTTTGATAAACCCGCTCTCCATAAAAAAAGAATGTTGACAAAAGCTCCGCTCCGGCTATTGCAAACACAGGTCTTGGTCAATACATTTCCGAAGTGTGAACTTATTCGCCTTTGCGTTCCCTACCCTTTGTCTCCATATCCATGTCAACGACTCCAGATACTGAGAATTTCAGATTATATCGTAGACAAGGATTTTCCACTTATCTCCAAGAAGAAGGGGATGTCGAAGAGAGCTCCACAGCCGTGAGACCAACACGGACGGAATGGAACTACACGTACGAAGTGATATCAGTGTTTGCAGCATGTGACTTCGGCTTTCCGAGAGGAACTTGCGTTCATCTTTCAATTTCCGCAAATACCACTAGCAAGAAGGTAAGCCTCGTCTGAAGCAGAGTGCACACCGTCAGCTCCTTTGTATTTCGCTTATAAGTTTGCACTGAAAATCTAAAACACATCCTGCCGAAACGACTTGCTACTCGATTCCGGAACTGACCTGAAGGTGTAAAACCTTGCAGAGTTCTAGTACATACCATACAAAATCATTTTTGTACGTTTTGTTGATCGAAAACCTCGGAAGAACGCATAATTTCATAAGAAAGAACACTTCCACATTTTTGACCATTTTTCACCCCACAACTCTGTACTTTGTGGTCTGAAAATTAATTTCCTAAATTTCCTGTCACCCTTAGTGTCAATTCCTCATATGACACCTCACTCTAAAGAAACCTCTTCATCCGGTCCTGATATAATATACAGGGTGGCCGAAAATTACCCGCGCACTAAAATTTTGATGCTCTAACTACATAAGTCTTCAACTGCAGAGAGCCAAAATTTTAATAAAATTTTATCGATGACTTAAAATATCTTAAAAACAGACCAGACTTCAAAATAGCCTTCATTGGCAGAAACGGTGGCCCTCAACGTCTTCGTAGGTTCTGCACATAATTCTCGCACGTACTCTCTACTGATTTCGTCCCAGGAAATTTTTTGGGGCTTCTTTCAGGGAATACAAACTATTGCGCTGATAGAGCAGGTCTTCCTCTTCAAAAAGACTACAGGGGAAAATCCGCTGGATTCAAATTTGAGCAGTACAAAGGCCATTTTCCATGCCTCACGAACTCAGGCACACGCTCACATTTCCAATCTTTAACACTTTTTTGCCTCTTCTGCAGGACGGAGCTCTGTTGCAGGTAATGTCTTCTATTTTCAAAAAGATGGAAATACCTCCTTGCACACATAAGTTTAAATTTTAAGATCGGAATCCACAAAAACTAAAGGACCCTTGCCACTGGACATTATATCGCGCCAAGACGTCAAAAACAGGCGTTGAACTGTTCTAGCAACAGTTCTGCCTTGGAGTAGGTCCAAGCAATAGATTCAACAAATTTGGTTGAAACCCTGTCACACTCGACTTTAGCTATAGTGAAAAGTTCCTCCTCAGCAAAGACGATCGTGTGTTAGCGAGAATGATAAAATCGCTTCAGCGTCTGGCTGCACAAATTCTTCCTATTCTTCCTCAAAGTACCCGGTAAGGTGTGGGTTTTTTGAGAATGGTAAGCGTAGATGTTCAGCTTCTTTCACACAACTTTTCTCGGAGGTCTGCGGTCGATCCTAATCTCTATAGCCATTTTGGGCGAGGAACCTAGGGATTTCTGTCAGTCCTGCTCCGGCCAACCTTCACTTCCTTGGGAGTTGGTGCAGTGAGAGCAAAATATCTGCCCTTTTTGTCCTCACTGTTTGCGAGCGTTTTGAAGCTTTTTATTGTATCTTGAACAGTTATTCGGTGCAGGGACAACACATCCTTAATGTACGCCATAGATCTTCATTCGCGATGCAGTTGATTATCGGCACTGCTCATGACGTTAGAGACAACCATCTCGAGATAACTATTACTCTTAAACCAAATGCAACGAAGTAATAGGAATATGAGAAGATCACGCGAAAAAATCTGGAAGTCCCGTAGAAATGGGGGTTCACGGGTAATTTTTGGCCACCCTGTAGTATGTGAAAATGCTGCTCACTGCCACCTGCTAAAACCACTCTTCCTTCGTATATGGGAGGGGTTTCAGTAAAATAGTCAGTAGAAAGCAAGTTAGGATCTTAACCACCATCTCTATCCTAGACTTACGAATGGTCTCAATTTTTAGGTTGTGGAACTCGTACTTGAGCAGCTGGCAAGAATTCAGTCGCCTCCAACGCAACTAGAGATGAGTGCTGTTGATGTAGACGACTTCTGCCTTGTTGCTGTCGTCGGCGCGAGGGAACGTCGTCTAAAAGATGACTTCGCATTGACTCGACTGCAAAGTCCATGGAATAAAGGCAGGCTCTTCGTTCGGCGAAGAAGTGCTCTACTCGCTGCTGTAGAATATGGAAATGAAGCCGTAGTCTAACATATGTATTATGTAGTAGAGTTAAACATAATGTTAAAGTATGTTTCTTTGTAGTATTTCTTTTCAACATGAATGAAGTCGCCATAAGATGAACACCTAGATGATGACACTCAATTTCTTGAGAATGACTACATGGCAGAATTACTAGGTGAAATGAATACCTGTATACAGGTTGACCCAAAAGCTTTTGAACGACAGCTATAAAAGTTCTACATGTTGAGGAAAGATAACCAAGCCGTGGCAGCGGTTTTGCGAATAAACGGATAGCGAAAAATTACTACTGCGATCACAGGATTCTCGGTCTAATTTGTGTTATGGAAGCAAAAATGCACGACAGCAAAGGTGTGCCTTGACATCGGCACATCGTCAGTTTTCCCTCAGGTTCTCTTCAAGAGGCCCTTCAGAGCTGAAACCTAGCTGCGCATATCAGTGAGATCATAAAGGTGCTCGAATAAAGGTAAATATAATAATAATAATAATATAAGGTAAATATAATAATAATAAAGGTGCTCGAATACCAACCTGTGAGGCATAATACTGGAACTTAATCAAATAGCTACATCATGCCCAGGTTTCAAGAAAAGAGGACATGGAGCTTAGTGAGATCATAGTTTCCGAAATCCATATACTCCAGGTTGGGGATTTGAATTTAGGTAGGTATGAAGCCAACCCGAGGATCTCACCTGAACGAGAGATCCAAGCCGGTTGGTTAGTCGCGAGGCTACGTAGCGGCTGGTGGTGGCGGATAGGTCTAATCGCACTAATCTTATCGGGTCAGAAATAAAGCTTCTATATGCTCTTGAACAGATGTTTGAAAATTGAAGCCCAAGTCGGAGTTATACGAAAAGAAGGCCTAAGAGCAACCACGAATGTTGAAAAGGCCAATCTGTTAGCTGATGAATTCTGTGATGTGTTCACAGAAGATAACGTTACTCTTCCTCTATTTGAACCAATGGTTAAATTCCCAATGGAAAAAATTCCGTGGTTCTATGAGAGGGATGTCTATGATTTGATCATTAAATGGCCAGCTTCTTACTCGACCACACCTGACTACATACCAGCTTTTTTTTTTGTAAAACAGATTGCACATGTTATTGTGAAGCCTCTCACTCATATCTTTAATCAGTCTATGATGTCTTCCCAAGTCCCAGCAAGATGGAAACATTCCCTAGTAACTCCAATTCTCAAAAAAGAACCGTCTTCGAACCCATCCAATTACAGGCCCGTAGGCATCACTTCATTGTTTTCTAGGATTTTTGAAAAAATTGTTAAAAAGCACATTGTTGATCATCTCGATAAGAACAATATAATCCCAGAACAGCAGCATGGTTTTGTTTAGGGTAGATCAGTAGAAACCAATATGCTAGATTGCATCAACGATTGAGCAATCTATTAGATGAGAAGGAGAGCTGTGATGTAATATATATTTCGATTTTTCGAAGGCGTTTGATAGAGTTAGTCACAAAAAGCTTATTCATAAAATTGAAAGATTGGAAATTCATCCGAAATTATGTAAGCGGATTGAACAATATGTAACAGGTAGAACGTTCCAAGTTAAGGTTAGAAATGAATTCTCAGCTATAAGGCAGGTTAAAAGTGGGGTCCCTCAGGGAGGTGTGTTATCACCCCTATTCTTCATAATTTTCACAGCAGAACTGGTTGAGATATTGTGTGATGAAGGTATTCTTAACAAACAGTTTGCTGATGATCTCAAAGTTTATGGTCAGTCCACGGGTGAAATGCGTGAAAAACTCCAATCAGCCATAGATAGAATAGTCACCTGGTCTACTATCTGGCAGTTACCGTTATCGCCGGAAAAAACGAAATATATGCAAATCGGGCAATCTACATTCGATCATTCTTTCAACATGAGAGGTTTGGAAATTTAATATACTTCTGTCTCTGAGCCTCATTTCTGATTAATAATTCTTGGCTTATTGAGGAGCTCCATTCACAGTTTATTCCGGCTAGCTTTCGGCAATTAATGCCTTTGTCAGACCTTAATTTCATACAATACAACATCATCGGCATGCAAACAAACACAAGCAAATTGACAACGGTACCGTGTGGTGAGACGAGAAAAGATGACCCTAGTGCCAACACAGTGACGTTAACCTCTACAACAGAACTTATTGTAACTGAAGGAGTTGACTACAAAGAAGGAACGGGGCCTCACCCCTCTCTGGTGGTAGTAGAGTGGGTGTTACTGGGACCAGGACGCGAGTGAGCCAAGCAATCTAATCAGCTGATCAAGCGTAACACTTCCTTTAGCTCCTCTTTGGTGTTTATTTCTGGTTCACTCCTTCTTATTTCCCTGGCTTCCATTATCTTTCTCTCCAACGTCCTTGTGAGGTTACGGTGGAGAACACGGACCGTAAACACAGGTGGTGGTTCGCTCGTGTGCCTTAGAGTCCGATGCCTCGAAAAACTTTCTTTCGGGTATGAAGCAGGGTTTGTCAACGCCCGCCTGTGTTCATCTAGCCTTCTGCGCAGCGGCCTCATCGTTTCTCCGATATACGTTTCACCACATCCAGCGCATTTAATCATATATACAGTACCGCGAATGTCGCAGATCTTCTCCTCAGTGCAGTAACGACAGTTCGTTTCGAGGCACTTATTCTCGTAAATACGTGTGGACGTGAGCAGGTCTTTCAACGTCGGTGGAGAGCGGAATACAAGTCGAATGGGCAGTCGCGATTCCCTCACAGCCTGATTTTCCTTGTTTGGAAATTGCTAAAGTGGAAAAATCACTGACTTAGGACATCACTACAGCAACTCTCTTGACTTTTCTGATCATTACACTTATGTAAGCAGAAAGGCCTTCGCACATATCAGATATTCAAAGGCTTATCGACCAGGGACGAGAACGTTCTTATACAAGCATATAGATCATATGTGAGACCAATTATCGAATGTGGCACAACTGTTTTTGCTCCACATAAGAAGAAAAACTTGATGAAGATTGAAAGCATTCAAAATAATTACACAAGAAAGTTAATGATACGACATCGGGGACTGCAATACTCTGATATCCCAGAGTCTGCGCAACCAAATAAGTTGTATGGTCTTCATACCTTAAGTTCTCGGAGAAAATTGTTTGATGTATGTTCTGTGTTCAAGATAATTTCCAACATGTGCAAAATTCGATTAACAAATTTTTACAAACTTTTGCCATCCAAGACAAGAGGACTTTCCTTCAAGATTTCATATCCGAAACCAAAAAGATCAATAAGGCAGCAGTCATTTACTGCTCATGCAGGGCCCACATTTTTGCAATTAAGGACAGATTTGACACCCTGCTGGAAAACTTTTGCATTGTTCAAACGAATCGCTGCACGTGCCCTTCTAAAGTATTAGATTGTGTGCTTCTCTGTGTACTTTGCATTGTATTCTTTTCTCATAATCAGCTGTAACTTTCTTGAATAGTTTGTATTGTATCGTGACGTAACCTTATCTCACGACTGTCCTATATAGTCGTAATAAATCTATCTATCTATCTATCGCAGACCAAACGCTACCTTGGGCCTGCCCTGAGACGCGTGTGGATTCAGGAGATGGATTCCCTGTCTCCGCGCTGCCGGGGGATTGGCCTAATCACAGAAAGGATCAGCGCTTTGAGAGGATTCATTGGTTTTAACATCAGCGTTCAATAACCAGGAGAAATAAAACATCCGAGCGAAGGCGGGCATATCATCTAGTTCCTAATAATAGCAAAATGTACGCTTCAGAACAGAACTACTAGTACTGCAGCATGGAAGCCCGCTTGCCTGAAACGGATCGGAGTATAGCTCAAACCAACTCTAACGATCGGATTGTACTTAGCAGCAGCTTTGAAATTTGTGCAAGAGGAATGTACCATGCGGAGAACAAAAACAAGACCGGACACGAGAGTATTCACCAAGAAATGATGTAAATTGGACTATGTTAAGAACGGCCGAACTATGTTCTCCCAGATGAAATGAGATTCTGCGTCTGAAGCATGTATCACTCCAAAGCAACTCAGACCCTGACTCCAGCTTCTATATACATGGGATACTGGCTTCACACAGCCTCAGGGTGGTTCTCGACTCTTCCTTAACAAGGCATGATGACGGTAGAATTCTTCGCAACAACCTACCTTTGAACTGCGCTATACCTACAAAATTTGAATATGTATTGAAGCGGGTGCTTCCTTGCGCTAGTTTAGCAGAGGCGAGGACAATCCAAGTTAGATTGTTAAGCCCACCCTGGCTTCGAGAGATTTTGTCCAATATTTTCACGTTTGAGGAGATTGAGGCCTTCTATATGGACTTGAACCAGTTCTGCAGGGAAGATCACACTTTCTATAAGGTCATCGTTGGCGACTTCAACGCCAAGATCTAGGATAACGCCTAAAGAACTTCACATCGCTACCCACGGCCTACAGTGGACCGAACAGGAAGAGAGGCTGTCTGAGTTCATCATGACGACGAAGACCATCCATGATAATCACAATTTCAGAGGCCAAACTCCCTTCGATGGAAGTGGGAGTCGCCCGGTAGAGAGTACCATAATGCAATTGACGACATCATCGTCAATCGAAGGTTCTGCCTCACCGACGTCGGTGTTGTAACGAAGTTCTACACCGGATCAGACCATCGCCTCCTTCGCGCTAAGTTCTTCTTTCCGGGCAGAGGAGAGAAAGCCGCGAAATTCAAGAAGTGGAGTCTCAAACCCGTCATCAATTGGGGTCTCTTCACTTTGTTAGCCGGCTTTTGGGAAGATGCGGTTGTCGACAAGATCGGCTTGGTCAGCATCTCCGCGACAGCGCAAGGAAAGCCGAAGGTTCAAGAGCCACCGAGAGACGACTGTCCTACGAAACCATCGAGCTGATACGCCAGCGTGGAGCCGCGAGAGCGGCAGGCAACTACCAGCTAACGTCCGAGCTCGCAAAACAGCGCAGAGAAGCGATAAAAGAAGACCTCAAGGAGAGACGAGCAGCAGTGTTTGCCGAAGCCGCAGAGGCAGGGAAAAGCACCAGCAACGCCCGCCGAGATTTCGCCAACCGCAAGGCCAAGATGTCCGCCCTCCGGTGTCCAGACGGAACAATTTCCTCCTCGAGACGGGTGGTGGAGAAGGTCATCTACGACTTCTACTCGGATCTCTTCGATAGCCACGTTCTCAATGTCATCTTAAGGAGGATGGGTATGTTGTCTCATCGGTTCTCTCTTTCGAGGTCCAACATGCCATTAAGTCGGTGAAGAATTGTACAGCACCGGGTCCTGACAGGATTCGATAATTACATCTGAAGAACCTACCGCCAGTTCTCATTAACACGTTGACTAGGCTTCTCACGCGGTACCTGTCGGAATGCAAGGTACCCCACCAATGGAAGACCAGCAGGACAATGCTGCTGTACAAGACGGGAGACGCGCAGGACATCGGCAATTATCGCCCAATCTGCCTACTGCCCGTCATCTACAAGCTTTTCACGCGAGTGATCCTGAACAGGATCGAAAGGACACTAGATGAAGGACAGCTGTGCGAAGAAGCAGGGTTTTGAAAAGGATTCAGTACGATCGACCACACACACAGTCATTAGTCTCATCGAAATATCGCGAGAGTATAAGATGCCCCTCTGTCTCATGTTCATTGAATTTGAAGAAAGCCTTCAACTCTGTTAATACAGAAGCGGTCTTGGAAGCCCTGCGCAACCAGGACATACCCATCCAATACGTCAAGGTATTTCGTGAGCTCTACAGCAAATTCACGACCAGGATCTCCCCATTCTACGATGACATCACCATCGAAGTCAAGAAAGGTGTTCGGCAAGTACCGATACCGTGTCTCCAAAACTATTCAGCGCCACTCTCGAAGACATCATGCGAAGACTAGAATGGGATTGCATGGAAGTGCAAGTTGATGGCCGGCGACTTAACTATCTTCGCTCCGCTGACGACATCGTCCTTATAACGCCAAACATTAGCGAAGCGGCGAAACGGATGCTGGCCAACTTCGATTACCCATGTGGGAAGATCGGTCTCCAACTGAATCTGACGAAGACGATGTTCATGAAAAACGGATGGGTCCCGGATGCCCCATTCTCGCTCAACGGAACGACCATATCCGAATGCTCCAGCTACTATATCTAGGTCGGGAAGTCAACATGATGAACAACCTCGCTCCAGAGCCAGCCAGGAGGAAACGAGCGGCTTGGGGAGCTTACAAGAGCATTGAGGACGTTGAAGAAGACGAAGGACAGAGGCTCCGTGCCCACCTCTTCAACACAACGGTTCTCCCTGCTTTGACTTACGCCTCAGAAACCTGGGCGTTGCGCAAGCAGGATGAGAATGCGGTCAGCTTCGTCGAACGCTCCATCGAGAGGGTGATGCTAGGAATAACTTGCCTCACGCAAGTGAGGTCAAGAATACGGAGTTCCACCCTTACGTCAACAGTCGAAGATCAGGGACGCTCCCGCTTACGCCAAGTTGAGTAAGATCAAGTGGGCCGGACACGTGATGCGTCTCAACGACAACCGTTGGACAAGAGCCGTCAGCGACTGGACTCTACGGAGTGGACCAATGGACGACTCTGGCACGCGAGAGGGGCAAATGGAAGGATTGCCGGCGCCCGCTAGGTATATCCGAAGATCGACGGGAGTCAAGGTGATCATGGTGATTTTCACGTTGAACTGTTGGAGAAAGAGAGTTGAATAGATAAAATACACTCACCTACTGTTTGTTGTTTCAAGACTAATAATGTGCTGTGCTTCCCTTGTTGCGTAAGAGTGTGAAAGAAAAGAATTACCAAATTTATCAAGGTCAGTTCCACTGTACCTGTGTACCTAACTACAGCAGCATTTGAACTCCCACATAAACGTCGGAATGCTCGCTGACAACAGACACCGAAAGATAATCCCACTTCAGCACGGGCATTTTCTCTGTGAAATTATTGAAGATTGTTTTCGCTCAACTTCACTGCATTTCTTGGCAACCCCACTTACTGCTGAGACCTGGAGGTTTTCAGTGCAAATTATCCAATTACGCTGAGACTTAAATTAATTCTTTTTTGTGCTGAAACAAGACAGCGAAAACGAAAGCTAATACAGTACCAAGCAAAAACGTTGCAACTTTCGGTCTTCCGTCCAAAACTTCTTTCAAGGAAGGGCTTAGAGGATAGAATTTTCAAATGAGTTGCGGACACGTTTGTGAAATAATAGCAGTTCAAGAGATTATTTTGTCCACGACTTTTTTTGAAGGAAACATTTTATTTAGACGTCGATCTGTGATCTAGTGGCATTCACAACATCTCATTCCCGCCTTAGCTATCCATGCGAAGCGGCGCTTTTGCTTGGGATGATTATTTTCTGTAAGTTCAGATGGCCCAAAAGTTTCGCCTGGTAATATAATATTGAATCCGTGAAATTTCTGGAATTTTGCTGCAGTTTGTTCAACTATGTTCAGGCGTGGGCTATATAAGTCATTTTATCTTGTATGTGTCCGTTGTTGTGTCCGTTATAATATGTTCTATCCTTATATATAAAAGTGAAAGTTTGTGTGTGCGTGGCGCCACATATTTAGCACACTGCCAATTTTGGGCGATCAACTGATGAGAATATAGAATCTACATTTCAAGCTTGGAATGAGCTATCAGGACAATACTCGAGAATGTGACAAGGCATAGTGTTCTCTTTCTTGCTCCTACTCTATTCCTCAAGAAACTGTTTCTGAGTGGAACTGCACACATTCTTTGCATTTAGAGCTGAAAATGCAGTACTTTTGGGAAAGGTTTCGTTTCTCTTTTATTTTATTTCATCTAATCGAGGGAAAATGTGATTTTATTCTTGACTTTAGTGCGAATTTTGGTATGGTATTTTTCACCTCAAGGAAGAACGAGGACAGTCAACATGATTAAAAAATTGCAAAAAAAAAAATGGATTCATGGTGATTACAAGCAGAAGGCATACACTTCGGCTGCGGATTTTTCTCCGATTTGTGCCACTAACAGACATTCATGTGGTCGCCGAAAAATTCCGACGCTTGCATTATTCTCGATTCAATGAGATGAAATTTTCGAGAAATTTGACGGCTTATTTCTGGCACTGGCTCCAGCTGTTAAGGAGAGTACGCTGACAGAGTTCACAGCAAAATGTTTACCTGATTCAAATCACCACTTCACTTCTCTCCATAAGTACTAAGTGTTAACATAAGTCCTAGCGCTTTCTTAGTTGCGATTTTCTCCGCACAAGTGCCATTTTTCTCTAATATGCAAAATATCTTCTGGAAGCGTATTTCTTCCTCTACCTCCCTATCATCAAGCGATTTCACAATGCTATTGAATTACTCAATTTTTGGGCTTGAGAAGAAAAATGCCAATTCGGGGAAAACCCCAATTTCCTTCTTGTATCCGGTGGGGAGCAGAAAGCACCCCCTATGGTTTGAACGTGTAAGCTCAGTAGAATATAAACGTGTGAGAACTTCGACAGTGGAACTGTTGTAGCGGCGGTTTGACGATTTTTGGAAAGTAGGGTGTGACGTCACCAAGGGGCAGGATGACTAGACCCTCGCGATTGGATTCTTTCAGCAGAAATACTTCGGTTGTTTGGTGGCTTTGAGAAGTATGATGTCCATCCAGACCATACAACTCCTTTGTAGCAATTCCCAGGTCTTCGTGTTGGAAAATTTCTGCGGTCGAAGTGATTGATGTCATCGAGACCAAATATGTCTTCTTTGATCTTAAAAAGCGCTGATGACCAGTCATTTCAAGCAAAACGTCTCTTTCATGCTCAGCACAGGTCACCAGGTCAGTTTTGATGGCCTTTCGAGCTTCAACTGATTAGCAGAATAGGTGGTTGTCAGTTGCGCCGTTTTTTATTGACTCGTTGCTCCACTTCGCAGGCTCAAAACTCAACCAAACTATCTCTTTGAGGAAAATTGTTTATACAATTCCTGTGGAAGAATAGCACTTTCGAATCGTATATGATTTGTTCCTAAAAAGTGGCAAACTGGTGGAGAAAAATGCATCCGAAAAAAAGCGCAAGGACTTACGTTAACACTTAATAGATACAAAACTTTTACATCTGGTTTGCGAAAACCGACAAAATTGAAATTTCAATTTTTTATTCTGTTTCAACGCATTCTATTCCCGTGGAGAGCAACAGGAAGAAAATCCCCATAGAGCCTCATTACATATTCGAATATGGCTTCGATTGCTCATTCTTCAACTGAGATGTACAAAAAATTTTGGCGTCCAAGATCATAGTTGTGCTAAATATGTGGCCACCACTGTATGTGTGTGCTTGTACGTTTGTATGTTTCTTATAGAAATCGCGGAGGGTTGACCGATCGAGACCAAACTTTGCATACGTACCCAAGGGCCGGCGGAGGTTTTAGGCTACTTTTCGCGAGAAAATACCGGTTGATTCATCGATTATATCGATTTTATTGACTTTTCTCTATTTTTGCCCCGTGGGTGGTGAAGGCATGGCTACTGAGGTACGTCTATACGCTGAATACGAATATGCCAACTGTTTTGTGCGACACTATCGGTTTATCGATTTTATTAAATTTCTATTATTTCCCCTAGGGGGCGGGCAAGAATATGTATCGATTTTTCGGTACTCTTGCTCACGGGTCGGTGAGACCGTTTCTTCTGGGATTTTCCGAAAAGTTCAACTTGAACATGGCAAGCATTTTAGAAGAATTTACCAGTCAAACAACTTTATCCTATTTTTGACGGAAAAAGGGAGAAATAGAGAAAAATTAGACGGTGTACCCGAGCGAAGCCGGGTACACCGCCTAGTTACTTATACTGTTTAGTAAATAAATAAATAAATTTCACAGGATGGGATCACCGGAGGGATCTCATTTTCAATTCTCATTCTCATTTACGAATTGGCTCTCTTGCGGCAGAATCAATTCATACTAACTAGGACACGTGTTTGCACTGATCATTTGTCCTCATCTACACACGATGCCCACTTGATGTCGGTTCAGCGGTGCCCCTCTATAGATATTGCTGTCATTGTAACTCACTGCTCACTGTTTCAGTCTGTTTAGAGGGAAGTGCTGCTGCTGACGATACGCTAACCTAGGTTTTTGATTTCAGCCAACCTATTGCTCTTCCGAAAACTCCAAATCTTCGAGCTAATTGCAATGAGGCCGAAAAAGCACATCACTGAGAAGAAGATTCGGATTTTTCTTGTTTGAGAAGGAAGATAACACAATGACCTCTTAACGGCAAGATGTCTCAGGATTCGTATCGTATTACCATGTGTACGGCGATCAACTCCACTCCGGATTCCACTACATAGGGCGACTTGAAGTAAAGGATATGCATCACTGGCACGTGCTTGTCCGTTTCCCTGCTCCACCTACGGAATTCCACAATCGAGCTGAACTCTTATCTCTTAATAGCGTCTAAATCTCATCAAACTCAAGCTGAGTTGCTCACTCTACATTGGTTTAGGTTACGGTACCTCACCACAGTGGTGTCCCGTGAAGTTTACTGCACTATAGTGAATTCCTACTTCATCAAATTCGAAGACAATCATATTGCTGTTCACATAGCAAAATTCCAAAAAGGATCTTCTGGAGCATATTGGTCGATCACTAGGTCATTGTGGTATCCTCTTCCTTAAGCAAGGAAAAAAACTTGAATTTTCTCGCCCGTGACCTTCATTCTCGGCTGCCTTGCAACTACAAAGTATGATCGGCAGAGATGCTGCTCCCTGAACAAAATGAAAAAAAAAGGAGCTAGAATGACAGCAACATCTATGCGCACTTCTAAATTGACATGAAGTGAGCTTGGTAGAGGTTAACGGTTAAGAGTGATCAGTGCAAACATGTTTTCCAACCAGCATGAACTGATTTTATGCTGACAGTGAGATCCCTTTGGTAGATCTCATTCTGTGGGACGTTGCGGATGTCACTAGATCACAGAATTCAACCTTTGTAAATAAAAATTTCTCTTCAAGAAGGTAAAATCAACGAAATAAGGTATTGGTCTGTTTCTGTCCTACAAGCGTGTCCGCAACTCATGTGAAAGCCTCAACATCTCAGCTTTTCTTTAAAAGAAGGTATGGACAGAAGACTCGCTACGGTGTGTCTGTGAAAGCAGTGCACTTGGATGTTGAACACTGTACAGGACGACAACCGAGTCTTTAACCATAATCCGCAAACCATAGAAAAGCCTATAGATTGAACAAGAGGGCCAGATATTTATATGAATTTCTATAAGATTTTGAGCAAACCTCCAGCCTTTTCGTATAGGCCTCAGGAGTTGCATAAACTTGAGCCCGCACCTATTCAGGGTCAATTCAACTTTACAGTTCTCACAGGGTATCAGCGATGGGCTCCATAATTTTATTGGAACAACATGCAGGTCTGTGCTATGAAGCAACTATACAGCTACGTATATCCAGATAAGTTGCTATTAGGGAGAATGTCCCGTAAATGGGTCGTAGTAAGTACAGGGTGCGCCATAAGTTCTTGCACACCACACCTGGTACCACTACAGCAGCGGAATTCAACATAATGGCATAACCTCTATGCCCGCACTAAGCCAACCCAATAGCAACTCAAATGACTTATAAGATCGGGAATATGACAACATTTGTTTTTGTAGCAGCTAAAAGAATTCTGGAAGACGCACCCATCGCGGCACGCTATTCCTCAGCTTTATGATACGAGCTCAAACCTCTGTATAATGTAACTCTTGATACCCACTTATCAGCATTAGTATTAGACACCGTCCTTTGGATTCAGATTAGACCTGAATGAGAGTCAAACCTCAGCACAGGATTTCCTCCGCACACCACTCCAGAAGACGCACTTGCTCCATAAGCTGATTTTGAGTCTTCCTGAAACGTCATGATTGGGCTGTGCGATCTGGACCTAATGCAGCAAGGTCTCTTCTCACCTTAAATACTGTTCAAATAAGAGTGAGTGTGACATTGTTGTTGTGAACAACAAAAATCTAGAAAAATTTGCTCTGACCGGCATCTTTTCAAAAACATCATGAAATTTTTGAAGGAAGAGCGGAAATGGAATTCCGTTCTCACCCCAGAATCCTCCAAGGCTTTTCACATCTACATTTTTTCTAATGAAAATATTATAGAACAGCTCTGTCCTGAAGTGTGGCTCCAGTTCTAAGATGACATCGTCGCTCCGCGCCGCGATGGGTGCGCCTACCACTCGACTTTAAGCTGTTACAAAAGCAAATGGCGACATATTCCCGACCTGATAGGTTATGTGAGTTACTACTCAGTTGATTCAGTGCTGCCATAAAGGTCATGCCATTGCATTGAATTCCGCTGCTGTGGTGGTACTAAATATGGTGTGCAAGAACTTATGGCGCACCCTGTAAAGTGACCTCTCAACCAGTGTCTCATTAATTTTTCTTTGGAAGCAGTTACAAAGTTGCTTCAAAAGGCACTTTTAATGCACATCATGTGCGGTTGGAACTTAGCAAAAGCATATGATCAACTGATTTAACCTTCGTATTTTCACGAAAACTGCTACAGATGAATTCTTGATCGTTTTTATTTCATTGAAAAAGTACAATAGGAGACAATGCTAGCAATAAGACTGCCTCCACTTGAAGTCATTTCCAAAATATTATTGCCATTGATTGGTAACCAATGTTGGCAGGAAAATTTCTGTGGAATTCTTCGCCAAAGACTTTGTTGTCACCCTGTAATTTCGTCTGAGAGCATTTCTCGGCAAAGTTATGGTGTTGAAGAAAGACCACTGCAACTCATCAAATCTTCAGCTTTCGTTTTCATGGCTTAATTCAGATATGAGGTATTGGGAAAGATACGATAGCCAAAAAATACTTCTGATCATATTTTATTGGCCACTACGGTATATTTCATCTCCATCGTACTTGCAAAAGGAACGGCACCTTACCTACGTAATTAAGGAATGCATTAGGAGAGTATTCTCAGCAGAAGAATTGCTTATGGGAAGCATATTGGGAAGGAACCGTGACCAGTATAGGCCGATCCGCGTACAACTACTGCACTGTATTTGGAGTGGCTAGTCAAGCAAAGCATTAGGTCTCATTTCTGTCAGCAATATCCCATCTCTTGTCATGATAGTTCCCTTGTCAGACATGAAACGAACAGATAATTTACGTGAAGATCGATATAATGCTCGTTTATTCTGTACTTCGATACAGGAACATTTTACAGTATGTTCAATTGCCTCTACACACGATCTGAACGAACATGAAGAGAAGAAATTACTCTGCTTCCGATTAAACTGCCGATTAAATAAAAATCTACAACGAAACGAAGGGATACAATCGTTCAAGGGTCAATAAATGTGAAAAGTATATGCCGAGTCAGTTGAGTCTTAGTTAAGAGAGAAACAAGTAGCGCAAGCAAGAGATGGAGAAGACGGTCTGTGTGGAGAATTGTTCGAGAACGAAGGACACGAAAAATGGTAAAGCTAGGTTTGTGCGGGTCCGATTGGCGAATTTGTATTGTGTGAAGAAAACGCCTCTAAATTAAAATCACAAACGAGACAGACACAACAAAAAAGCATTTCATATACATATACGATGACCATTAACATTACAGTATATTAAGGTGGAACAGCAATAAGTCAACTGTACGAAGTTAAATTCTGCTACTCTTACGCACATAGAACTCTAGAATAATAGAATGACATGAGCTTGCGCAACACTACGGAACACATACGACACGAATTAAGAAATGAGGAAGGCGGAACTAGTTCGTCTAATAACTTAAATCTAACCCCAAACAGTGTTCGGAACTCCCAGTGCCACTGGATGGCCCACTGATTCCATTAAAGGGCTCACATTGCGCAAGTCTGGCATTATTGACTAGAGGAGAGAAGGTTCTAAGCATCAGCGTCACTTTCCAGCAGCCAACGCTTCGCTCAGGTCATCAGTTTGACGTAGGAGTTATAGTTGGACACGTCACGCTTGAGGATCTCACGGACAGGACCCATTACACGCTCAAAGCGAGCACGGTCCAGCTTGATGCATTTCAGTGGGGTCTTTGCGACGACAGTGGCAGCACGAGGACGATCCAGAAGAAGAGCAATTTCACCTGAGAAACAATTGCATCAACAGAGGTAAAATGCTTTTTCAACCTATAACAGCGACAGCAGTGAGTAAACACTTGGAGCACTTTGCCAAAAGGAGACTCACCAAAGTAATCGGAGGAAGAGAGATGACCGACGACATCAAAGGGTGCGTCATCGCTTCGCTTCTGGAGCACATTGGCTTCACCTTCGAGGATAATGAAGAATTCATCTCCAGGCTGGCCCTGAAGCAGAGAGGGATATTTGGCTAGAAATCGTAATACAGCCAGTTGAATAACGCACTTGTTCAACCACATGAGTTCCAGGCTCAAAGTCGCATCGTTCAAGAGCATCGGCAACATTGGCACGTTCCCACTTATCGAGATCAGCTGTAAAATCGATATTGAATTCAGCGCAGATCATTGCGAAAGAACATATGACACCGATCATCAACAACAAGAACTCGCCTAGAATTTGGACCTTGGAGAGGAATTCATCGTACATCTTGCGTTTTCGCATGACTGAACCCATCAGAATGCGTCGATATGATAGACGATCAATGGCCCAGAGCTTAACGTCCGTCTTAAAAAGTGAAAATATAGCATGTAATAGAACGGATAAAGTTCAAACGGTAGAGGGTTCAGATACACCTTAGCTTTGACAGTAGCAGCTCTAGGAGTTCCATAAATGAGAGCCAACTCGCCAAAAGAACCACCCTCATTGATAGTCAGCACAAACTCGTTATTCACGTAAACATCGACAACCTGGAAAAATGAAAGAACCTGAACATCATTAGATATGTGGAATACAGCTATGTTAGGCATATGTGAAGAAGCAAAAAGGAGAAAGTTGACTACTAAAGTGGAACAGGTAGTAGCAGAGAGGAAACAAGCATTTCTATAGCTCGAAAAAAAAGTGAAAAAAAAAACGCACAAAAAGGACTAGAATAGTGATAGTGACACCCTAGTAAGACGAAGAAGATGGCAGCAAAGCAAAATACAATTTCATGTAATTAATCTAATTAATAGCTCTAAAAATTTCCAATTGAAAATGTTTGCTGAAGAATGGACAGATGCACTTTCGTTGTCAATTTCAAATCTGCTGCAGAATTATGTTGAATCTGAGAGAGCAAACATGATCACAAAACCAACCATACCACACAACATCATTTTTTAGAATATCACAACGTATAATGAATGGAAGAAAGTTTTGGTGCTCTTTCAATATGCAAAAGTAACGTAAAGAATCAAAATCGAACAAAATCAACTGTTCTAACATCACCTTCTGGAATGAAAGGTTTGTGATATACCGCTAGGGACGACAACTGAATAATATGAGCCTGGTAGTCACAGCTCTCATAAACATGAGAACGACAAGACTCGATATATGTAGAACAAAATAACACCGCATCAATTAGAATTTGAAAATGTATCACAGCTTGTCCCTACTCGCTATCAGAAAACAGAAGGAAATATGGAAAGGAAGAGAGAACGAGACGACTTCGGAGAAGTGCGGAACCGCTAATATATGTTAGAACATACTCCTTTGTCGATCACGTAGAAATTGTCTCCTTCCTCCCCCTGCTCGATTATTGTTTCTCCCGCCTGTTTCTCAACTGGGAACATAGCATCGAACATCGTCTTTGCCTCATCTTCCTATGATCGGTTATTATTACAAGCCGAAAGCTTGAAGCATGACACCGGCAGTCTTGGCAAAAAAGTAAGCAACAGGATTTTTTTTTTACAAACCTCAAGATGGGCGAAGAGCAAGTTTTTGCTCATCGCTGCTTCGAGCGATTTTCGTGTCGCTTCATCCTTGGGTATCACAACCTTAAAACGAATCAGTAATGTAAACACTTCTCATCAAGTACCAGCAACATAGTACGAAGCTGAATGACCAGATTATAGGATTTTCAAACTTGGAATTCTCAAACGACGATAAGCAGGTTTAATAATGATTACGCGCAGTTATAACGCAGCCTCTTTTAAAATGTATAGAACTGCAATGAAAATGCGCAATCTCCTATCGACTATTAGAGAGCCTTAACAGAACTGAAAGACAACCAAGCGTACAAAATTCCAGTCTAAACGACGCTAGTTTTCAACCTGCGTCAGCAAAAGTGATTAAATGTGGCACATGATAAGCTATTGATTAGTTTCAGGTAACATTGACACGACTGCTCAGTCAAACGAACTCATGGTTATAATAGAATCCTTGAATCTGGGGTGATCGAAAAAGAGTCAGTCCGAACACAGAAGAAAATAAGAAATGTCAGTTAATGTTACTCTACAATCCAATGAGAGTGTAATCACAGAAGATTGTAAAAAAAAACATCACTTCGTAATAATTTACTGAACGTGGTATAGGAATGCTACCTCATTATATGATAGAATCGCACTTACAAATAAGCAAGGAATAATGAGAATGGAATCACCTTTTTGTACTCAGTATCGTCTTCTTTGATAGGTTCAGCTGAGATACCCGTACGACGTCCACCAGTTCTCTTCGGTGGCTCGATCATGATATCATCATCATCTTGAGTTTCTTGATTCCGACCTGCCTCCTGAATCCATAAAAATCCACTCCCTAGCAAAAAAAAAAACAGCATTAACTTATTGATTCTGATTAAAAACTGGGTTGATTAGTAGAAATGGGAGCTTGGATTCCAGATGTCCGCATTTGCATGGAAAATAAACAATATACTGAAACAAATAACAGAGTGAGATTTCAAAATATCTGACATATTAGTAGGTCAAATAAAGTTATACAGGGCTTTGAGTGGAAAATGATATCCTGAGCTCAAACACTGCAAACAATAGTGTTTCCAAGACAAGTACAGGTAATGAATGTTGTTACCACACAGTAAATTACGCTGTTCCCCACATGGGTGGAAAAAATGGCCAGCAGAAATTAAGTGTTAATCCTTAAAGAAGCTGGTTCTGTTCAGTTTCTTTATGACAAGAAAAGTGTACAGTCATCGAGTAGAGCGAGGTAGAGAGATAGAATGAACAAATCTGAAAAAAGAATTTCAGGAAACAAAGTATACACAAGTACACAAGTAAGTCTGCAGAAATAGTGATGGATGAATAGAACAGAAGCATGATCAGCTGCCATCAAAATTCTTAGTCTGTTTCAAAAACGACAACAGTTGAGTACTTATGTATAGCCATGCTCTTCTCGCTTCCCACTCTGAACACCCGCTTTTTATATCTGTCTCCAAACTATCCTCCTTGATGAAGCGTATCATCTCACAGCGATTTCAGTGAAGAAAAGTGTGTCCGTTTTTGTACAAACATCTTACACGACTTCATTTTGCTTTCTTCCTCAAAACGAGATGAGATCTAATTAGATTCAGAAATACCTGTTATATAGCGTCCATGATCAATGGAAATTTCTGGGTAAAACGATTATAATTAAAAACGAGTTTGCTTTTAATATTTATAACAAGTACAATCCATCACCTATTCGCAATAGTTTTGCTCAGCAGACATGAAGCGATAATGCAAAGATCACGGTGGTATAGAGAACTCCAGACGTTGAGGTCCCTAGGACTCAGTAGAATACGCAACAGTGGTAGGAAGCAAGATGACATGAATAGTTTATGCCACCTGCGTACCTCACCATGGCAAACTGTGCTGGTCCGTAGAAGTCCAAACGGTTGCTCTGCACCAAGAGATTAGAGTTTAGAGATGCTTAGACCGCCAACAAAGGTATATTCGCTGCTTTACCTTTGAGGCTTGAGATACATACTACAGATGCTAAGTCAAAGTTGAATCAATAATACAAGTCTATGCTGAAATGAACCAACCTCTATGACAGAAATTACATAGCAGAGTTGAGCAGAGAGCATAATGCTGAAGAAATTTCATTTCAGAAAGTTCCGTACTGTGCATGACAGCAACTATATTCAAAAGCAAAATAAGTTTCTGTAAACAATGCACAATAAACGAATGTAGAGGACAGAAACTTCACACTGATCCGCCAACAATGAGACGAAAAGAAAATTTAATGTTCCCTAAAACAAAGCCAATTCTTCTGCGCAGCTTGCAGAGCTATAAGAGAACACCTTTACCACAGAGAAGTACAAAGTACCAGTATGAAAAGCAGGTTTACAGCAATGATCTCATAACACCAGTCTATTTCCTCATTCAAGTTCAACGCAATCAGGTCCACCAAGATTTGCTCCGGCAGCACCACAGTGATAATAAGGTTCTCGGAAGGGCAACATTGTTGTGCGCGCTGTTCCATCACTTTCAATTGCTGCTGCGTATATTCACAAATGAGGGGCAAAGTTGCTTACTACGTCGTGATGTATGGAAGCGTTGCGCAACCACGCTTCCAGAAGGTGCCCGATCCGACATCAGCACAAGATGTTTACGCTTCATCAGCGTCACTGCTATTACGTAATAAAAAAACGAATGCAAGTCACTCGGACTGAAGATCAGCGCGAGGTCTCGGGAGACCGGAGAAGCGCACACTGATAATTTACTGCGCAGCGCTGCTTCCACGTTGCAAAGGTGCCTTCCTAATCCACTTATCAAGCAAAAAACGAAGCATTGGGTGACAGCTGAAAATGAAACGAAGTTGGTATATTACGCTTGGGCGTGTGCGTCACAAGGGAAGAAAATCAACTTCCTGCCTCGCAAAATGAAGGGATAGCTTACAGAGTGTTGTAGATGCTTCTACACCAAAAAGCAGGTACAAAAACCGTAATGATTGATGAGATGCTACGTAGAGAGCGGCTTTGGACAACATGCGCACGTTCTAACTTGTTAGACGCAGAGATTTTCAACGGTCTGGCATGTTAAAATGCAATGCCCCCATAAATGATGAAAGAAAGCGTATAACGTAAGCGTTCAATCAACATGATAATCGTTTCTTTTTAATAACTGCTGGGTATGAAGCAAAAGGCTGCACCTATCACCAACAAAATAAGGGAGTTTTTTTTTTCAACAAATTTTTTTCAAAAAATATCTAACGAACTCCTAATGAGTAAAAGCCAGCAAGATTCACGTGCGTAACCCTTCAAAAACAGAGACCGTGCATATGTGTAAATGAGGATTTCCAAGGTTACCTTCCCTGATGAGGTACACAAGAAATATGGGGAACACTAAAAAAAAAACCAAAAGTTGCATAGGTTTTCAACCTATCATCTTAGTTGTGTAAATTACGGTTTACTTCGTTTCTAAGCAGATTCATTCAGGAGCTGGTGGTGGGAGTTACGTTCTGACGACGGAACAGTAATTGTGGTTTTGTTAAGCAAAGAGAAAGCTAGACATCAATCCATTTACTTTTCTCTCTTTTCCCAGGACGCTCCACACTGCACCGACAAGATTTCAGAGAAAAACGAAGAGCTGTCAAGGAAAACCAGAGAGAAAACTCTGGAGAAGCGAAGAAAGGTATTCTCACAAAGATGAATTCTACACAACATGCGCGGGCAGTCTGATCGTAATTCAGGCGTGAAAAAATCAAATGCATTGACGGGCTGCAAGTACACCACTGGCCCCATATTCGACGGCAAATCAATATTGAAGGGAGCGATATGACTTGTTTAACATGTGAGTGGTGATTAGACGTGTTTCAGAGGAATATACGTGTCTTAAAAGGTCTTTTAGGGTCTGTTTCAATTTTTAGAGAAAAAAAGAGAGAAGTTGAGATGGAGAGGGGAGAGTTAATACATACATATTAGTTGTTATTGTTGTCCATATAAATACACCTAGAACTCCGTTTTTGAGGACTATCCTCTGGAAAATGTAACTTTTAAGTGTTAACCAGCATCTTCCTTCCAGTGAACAAGTTAAATAAATACCCATATGTACGTGCAACTGATATAATGATTCAATACAAGTCGTTTTTGGGCTAACTTATCGAAATATTTTTTTATTTCCTGCACATAACTCGCGCATTTATCGTGACATTTATCGTCAAAGATGGCAAGATTAATAGTCCTCCGCGTGAAAGTAGACTGAAATAAAAATCATATAGTGTTGTAGATCGAGATGGAAGGATCTCCGGAACGGCTGGAATCCTCCACGTCGCTCCACGTCGTCATCTCCAGCAAGCAGATCACGGGTCGAGATGTTAGAGATGGCTGAAGACCAGGGGTGTGCGGAATTTTCCGTTTTCCGTTTTCCGCCCATTTTCGGCCTTCCGTTTTACGTTTTACGGGTTTTTAACCCGGAAAACGGAAAATCCCGGAAAATTATGAAAGAGGAGGGGTGGTTGTTTTTTGCGAACATATATCCCGATTCTGAAGAGGATTCACGCGTTTCGATGTAAAATGTGCATCAGTTCACAGCAATGGCGCCGAAATTGACGTCCAAACGCCATTTATGAAACTCGAACTATTTTGTTTGACTTTTTTGGCCTTCATTATTGCTCCAAATATGCCATACGAGTGCCGTGCTCTCCTCGAAATTTCTAAAAAAAAGTTCCGCAGAAATGTGAGGTGAACTGACATAAAATTTCCATGAGTTCTTTCAACCCGACAGAAGCACAAGGCTACTTTGTACTTGACACTGTTTCAAGCAAATTATGATCCCCGTCCCCACACTGGCGCCGCTGGCGCCTGATGTTTTGCGTAATGTTTGGCCCGCTTGTGTTTCACGTTCCCCCACATACTGTTCTCCTTCTCCTTCCTCCACCGCTAACTGGCTCTAACGGGATCCTTTGTGAATAACCTGATCCTCCTCAGATTCCAAACGCATTAGCTACCGTAGTTGCCTTCTTGTCTGAATTTTTGCAGAATAGGTCTGCTCCAGAATAAAGGAAAGGAGGCGCACTTCTCACAATTTACACCTTCTCGTCTACTCAAACATTCAGTGAGGAGGCTACCCATTGATTTTATAACTCTGATAATCCCTCATAAGTCGATGAAGGACGAATACTCCTCGATCTATCTATATTCTAGGCGTTTGAAGTAAGCAACATCAGTAGACTTGAAGTTACTTAATAACTTGAAAGCGTCACCACTCATGCTTATGAAGAAGACACCAAGAGAATCCAATGTTGAAGAGGTCTTTTGCTCACAAACCTATGCTTGGGCAAAATTTTCCGTTTTCCGTTTTACGCTTTCCGTTTTCCGCCCATTTTTGGCCTTCCGTTTTCCGTTTTACGGGATTTTAAATTTTACTTCCGCACATCCCTGCTGAAGACATCGTTCGACCATGATGACCGGTTATGTCTAACATGTTAATCAGTGATTTTCTTGTTAGAGACAATGATGTAGGGGAACACAAGCAAGATCCTTCTGTCTCAATCTACAGCACTATATGTGTTTTGGAGTGGAATTTTCCTCTAAAACACGACTAAGCACCATTCACATGTTAAACAAGTCAAATTGCGCCCTCAATATTGATTTGCCGTCGAATGTGGGGCCCTAGATGTACTTGCAGTCCGCCACTACATTTAATTTCACGCCCAAATTACGATCAGACTGCCCGCGCATGTTGTGTAGAATTCATTTTGTGGTATACTCATACCCACAAGCCAATAAACGACTGCATTTGAGGAGCGAAGATATATTTAATAACAGCTGGAACCAGTTATTCATAAATTGTCTGTTCAAATCGGTTCATACAGCTTTGTCGGATTGAGCGGATTTGGTGAAGTCCTTTCAAAAAAAAAAAAAACTACTCTCGAAGCCCAATGCAACATAGTTTGGTGGTTGAACTCGCAATATTTTTTTAAATGAGCCAATCAGAGCATCACTGGTGTAAGTGAAAGACTGCAACGGAAGAAAGCTGTGAATAATTGCAACAAAGGAGTTCTCCAAATGGAAAAACGGATATAAAAAATAGCTACATTACTTGCAATGAAGGACTTCAAAAAATGAAAAAAAAATGCTATACAGTGGACCTCTTGAATTGCGCCAGCTGGAACAGCATAGAAAACCACCTGCATCTTTTGAACGGTAGAGTCAGAGGTTTCCATTCTTTCCAACTAACCTCATTTCTCATTTAACAACGAAGCATTCGCAAAACACCTTGAAAAGAATATTACGAGGAGGCCCGTGAGGCATGAACACATGGTGCCCACTACCAGTTAAAAGTGCTGAGTAGTCGCGTGAGATGTTTACCGGATACCTGGGCAGTACATACCCGCGGATCTCTCACTGTTGCGCTGCATCAGTGGGCAGCGAAAACAGAGCGGAGAAACTGCGAGGGAGGAGCTAATGAAGAGATTTGCAAGCATGTCAGGCAGCACTCACCTGGATTGCTGGTGAGGCCACAGAAGCCCTAGCGTGAGTGTCTGTTGTTCGACTTCGACGAGCACTCAGATGCTGCCCCATCGCATCACGCAGCCAGACGTCGTCAACAAATGAATTCGGCTCGCTAGGATGGCCCGCGTAGCCTCCTGCGTGTATTGATTGCGGTGCCGCCCGACCGACAGCGATTCCGTCTGTTTTCGTCCCGCCGCTCTCCCGCCATACACTCACTATTTCGTTTTTATCTCACACACCCCACCCACATCCTTACGAAATCATGGCACGCCTTCTTCTGCTCGTGCCTCCAGCACCGACTTGTAACAGATACACACCAAAAGCCCTGTTCCAAGCCGGCAGCGAGTAACCGCCGCAACCTGCGTCGTGCATAATCCGACGCGTTGAAAATTATAGTGGAGTCGTTTTGACAGTGCGTTGTCCGCGGCAGCGGCCCTGCTGGCATTGGGGCACGCAGTGCGGTCGGTCAAACAGTTGATCCACGATGGATCCGGCTTCTTTGACGAGTTTTATCGTCTGTTCCCTTCTTCATTTGTTCTTAGAGCTGAGGAAGAACAATATAAGAGGAAACAAGCGATAAAACTGTTCAAAGATACCAGATCAATCATAGGTCAACTTCTTGACCGACCGCGCTGCGTGCTCCAGTGCCAGCGAGCCGCTGTCGCGGAAAACGCACTGTCAAAACGACTCCACTATATGTATTCTCCATGTAGAGTTGCACCAAAGCCACTTTCTCAGCCGCATCACAGATTGAAGCAGCAAAACTTGCAGACAGGAAGGAAGAGACAAGCAAAGATGTCGGAAATGGATGAGTCAGCGCCTCACAGCGATTATGCAACAGCTGCCTTGTTGAACACCGACAAACTGGAGCTAGTGGACAGCGGAAAATGTAAAATGAATGTAAGCGGGATGGCTGTGAAATGGGCAAATGAAAAATGCGTTTAATGTCGTGCGGAATGAATGAGAAGTGGGTTTGCAGCTAACAATCTGAATGGAGCACAGCAAATCTATAAGCAAAACAAGGATGATGATCGGAAACGGGGATCAAAAACAAACTCGTAAGCACTGAAGCAATGAAAAAAATAAACCATACCTCTGTTCTTTGCTCGTTGAGTTTGTCAAAATGTTCCTTTAGAAATAAAACTGGATTTTCTGGCTTGTGAATGCATAGAGCGACTGAAACCAACCACATTTTGGAACCACAGCGTGCAGAAGCTTCAGAATTAGCTTTCAACAGCGAACAGTTGAAAAGATTTCGATGCAACAATTATGCGACGTACCAATGGCTTCCTTCACAAGCTGTTGAATATTGTGTCGTTGAACATAGGCTTGGCACTGTGCCAATTGCGCTTCCTCGTTGCCGCTCGACATGTCCGAGTCGGCTGCAATTCGCAGTGGAACGGATATGATAATTTTGTAAATAAAACTGCGAAATGTGGACTGCGAACGTGATATACGAGGATAACAGTGAAGGGGAAGCGTTAAATTCTACACTTTCGTAACATAAACTGGACATTATTTGATAGCCTGAAAAAAAAAGCGAACAAAGACGTAATGAAGTACCGAATAAACAATTTCTGCTACCTTATATGGAGAGAAAAAAGCCACTGAAAGTAATGAATATAAATCCTTGCCACGCGATATTAAAGGCAAAATCATCGTTTGCGAGGAATGTGCAGTTGTGAGGGTAAACAGAGTGCACGCGAGTGCGTACGTGAAATGGACCCTGGCAATGTGGAACACAGTGGATGAAGGAAGGTGAAAAAGTCGTGCAGTCAGTGGTAACTACATCGAGGCTAGCAGGCCCATCGGGCCGGAGGCAGATTTCATCGCTACGACGGACGGGTGGCGTGCCGCGAGTATTCGCGGCGGCTAGCGTGAGGCGAGAGAGCGAGAGGGCGAAGAGACGAGGACGGAGGCGATGGCGAGGCCGAGCTCCCCAAAATGTAGCACGTCTCGCACACATCTTATTGGATTCGCCCGTGCACTGCACGGACTGTCCCTGCTCACAGCCGACTGTCCCGAGCACGTGCGCGCCGAGCACTGCGCAAGTAGCCAGCTGTACCCGTTTCCACATCTTCACACATGTCGGTCCGAGATAGGAACACGACAAGCTGCCAAATGCAAAACGCACGCGCAGACGTTCACGGAACGAAAGCGGGGCGTAACGTGCCCACATCTACGCTTCTGGAAATTTGCCCACTTGCGGATTTCTGCAATACAACACACGGAAAGGTCTTACTAATCAACGGGAATACTCAAGCCAGCACGTGCAGTGAACAGTGGCCACAGCAGCGATCGATCAACCAATATCACTACCACCTAGCACTTGCGACCGTACGCGTGAGGTGGCACCGCTCCTGAATTTCAAAAAAAAAACTAATTGTGAGCAATGTTCAAACGGAAGTCGAACAAGAGGGTGATCACTTTTTTGATGCGTAGATACTCATTATTCCATTGAATTGGATGAAGTTCCTTCATCAATTATTCAAAGAATGAATTATAATAAAATACTGAGTTCCCGATGAAGTTCTGAGAAGAAGGGCGAGTGGAACAGGAGCTTCCAACATCTTGTTAGAGTAATCTGCCACAGGAACACTGCCCACAAGCGTGAAACTGCGGCTAAGCAAATTCTAGCTGTTACGTAGGAGGCGATGAAAGAAGCTAGTAGAGCTTAGCAATGATGACAGCAGGCAAATGTCTGCAGTATTGTACCAGCCGAACACAATGACGCCGTAGTTTTAAAATTTTAACGGCCAGAAAGGTGTCGGAGGAAATGATATGCAGATGAAGAGCGGAGGCAGGATGGAAACAACCGCCTAAGCACATTATATTCACCCCAAAACAACATAAACCGATTCGAACAAACTTTCGTGGCCATGTCCAAGGAGCGTGGGAAGAAAGCGGACACGGCCAACAGAAGGAGTGTGGCCACGACAAACGTAAGCGAGCGTTGCTTGATGTCGGCTTCCGGCACAATCCGGAAACGAGGAGGTCGATCCAAAGCAACAAGGAAGCGCTGCACAGTAATCATCCCAGCTCCGAAAGGAGGAAGAAAGTGCCCACAGCCAAATCAATAGTGATTCAAGTCTATCTGAAATCTGCGGCGCGTGTGGGGCTGACGTCACAACGGCCGCCCGCACGGCCGCGCCGCACCTGCGAATCCAAAGTCAGACCGCGAATTTCAAACGTGCATTACTGTTACTTGGCAACAAGAGGTGCCTTGAGAAACACAACTTTACGGACACTCGCTGGTTTGCCGCAATGTGCGAACAGGTGTCTGGCCTGCCATGAGCAGCTCAAAGCTTACGGTTAGTCTCCGTAGATTTCCAGTGTCTTTATTGTTCAATGCAGTAAGTTTCCCTTCTCTGATACGATGCTTAAAAACCTTGGATCTGGACAGATACTGTCCACGTTGATTCGTAACGTGAGCTGCATGACTCATATCATGATGACTGTTCGTGAATATGCCTTTTTACCCCACATTGCGTGCCTTGTTGCGAAACATGATTTCCGTGGACAACTACATGATGGAGGTTTTTTTTGTGACAGCATCAAAACTGTGTGCATCTTGCATTTTACATTGCCTTCCATGTTAGAGCCATATGGGAGTGATTTTTAGTGAGACAGCTTTCAACTGTCAACACACCCTCATTGTCTGTTATATTTCACAGCAGCTGTGTGTTGTAGGCAGATTGGGTTGCTACTAGGTTCTCTACGCTGGTCCTTGTGCTAGCGCATACGAGATCACGAAGATTTTCTTTTTGGCAGTACTACTCGCTTCAACTAATAAGCGGTTGTACTTTTTCGTTAATTGTGGCCGGCACATGAGGGTCCTCAATAGGTAGCACAGCGGCACAAAACGTAATTGCTCTATATTAGAATTCTCTCATCGATTTTGACCCAGGAACAAACACGAGCCATTCATTGAGTCATTCTTGACTACATTGGCTGAAAGCTGTTTCGGTGATTAAAGAAACAATGTCAAAGTACGCCACATTCCTGCAGTACTTAACCGGGAACGATGATGGGTGGAATTGTGGAGAGGGGGGGGGGGGGGAGAGGGTAGGACAAAAGAGTCTGTAGAGTTTCCCTTTGTGGTATACTCAATTTTTCAGGCTAGCTTCTAAATTACTTATCAAATTTTGTGTGTATTCGGGTCTTATTCGGTCCCAACCCTGCAAACCATATAGAGGGCCAGGATCCTCGCTCACTATTGCGGAATAGGTATCGTTTGCGCGAATGACGCTTGACTCGATATATAAATGTCGAATTCGAGTCTACAGTATAACTGTTTTCCGTTCTTGTTCGAGTACCTAAGCATTCGAAAATCGACTATTCCCAGATAAGTGTCTGCGGCAGCGTTTTTTTTTTTAAATTAAAACCAAGGCAGTGAAAGTACTGATCAGCAGTGGGGGACGCGCAGGGGGCGGGGGGGGGGGCGTGCTCCTGGGAATGGGTCACCGAATTTCTAAAAATACTCAATAAAATAAGTGAAAACTTTGTCTTAGTGTATCTTCAATTGCTCAGTTTTCTTATTTTTTCAACTACTATCTATTTATTATTTTACATTATTTAATATTATTTATTACTAGCGCCCCTTCGGGACGCTAGAAAGTGGCTTGGGGCAGCCACTTGAGGTATGTGCGAAAGCTTCACACGTGTGAAATGCTTAAAAAATCAGCAAAAAAGCAAAACTAATCATTAGTTGAGCTCAAATACGAAATTCTCCTTATGAGCTGCGTATACTCTATGGGTCTGGCCGCCTCGCCAACGTCGGGCTTCGAGTCTTCCCGCCATCCTAGCCTTGCTTGCAAATTCTTAATCCCGCACCTACATGTAAAACTAATTTCCGATGCACTGATAACAACTACTCTTTTTTGTCACATTTCTTACATGCCTATGGACCCGTTATGAACAGCCAACAAAGAGGAAGAAGAGATGATCGACTGAGACACGAATGAGCGCGTAACGTGCCCCTACACCACCGGCAGACGTGCATCTTGGCGTTTTTCCCACTATTGAGCCACGGCGGACCCATTCTCCATCAGTACACCCCTATCCTGGCGCTTGTCCCACTGTTGGGCCAGAGCAGACTCATCCTCCATTTGTGGATCTGTATCCTGGCGTTCTTCCCACTACTGAGTCAGCGCAGACCCGATCCATCGGTGAGATTCGTATCCCGGCGCATTCCCCACTAATCGGCCCCTTGCGGACCCAGTCTCCATCCGTGGACCCGTATCCTGGCACTTTCTCCAGTATTGGGCCAGAGCAGACTCATCCTCCACTTGTGGATCTGTATCCTGGCGTTCTTCCCACTACTGGGCCAGCGCAGACCCGATCCATCGGTGGAATTCGTATCCCGGCGCATTCCCCACTAATCGGCCCCTTGCGGACCCAGTCTCCATCCGTGGACCCGTATCCTGGCACTTTCTCCAGTGTTGGGCCAGAGCAGACCCAATCTCCATCGATGGACCCGTACCCTGCCGTTTTCCCAGTGTTGGGCCATGGCGGACCCCTTCTCCATCGACGGAACCGTATCCTGTCGTTTTTCCACTATTGGGCCACGACGAACACCTTCTCGATCGATGGACACCAATCCTGATGCGTTCCTGAACTGCGGGACCCCGGCTCATCAGTTCGTCATCACTGCAGCTGTACTCGTCCCAAATCTCGAAAGTGATGGAACAAAGTTAGGAAATGGTTAGAAAGTTTGTTCAACTGCATAAGTTGCACAACTGGTTTCAGAAAATTTTACAACAGCTTATGATAACGCGTTCTTCATCCTGTGTAATTGATTGTACTTCTTAAAAACAAACGGATCCTCAAGCTGCATTATCCCAAAGGGACCTCAAAGAGAGGTGCGCAAGGAGCATATCCCAAGTGAGGACACCGAGTGAATCCTTCGGTACATCCTCCATGGTATGCACATTTCTTTTCGATGTGGGTATCGCCCACAGTTCCGAAGTTGAGTGAAGTCAGCAACAAAGCCGCAGCAAGAGGGGCGACTCTGCTTCGTACATTGCTGCTACTCACCGTCAAATCGTTGTAAACACTGTCTCGCCTGGAGGGCACGAGACCGCTAGCCGCTGGTCCCGCCGCGAAATCCCGAATGCACCCGACTTCCACTATGTCTATGCACCTATGACGAAACATCGGCCGAATCCCCATCAGCTTCGCATCCTCGCGAGGCACAGTCTATAACTGAGCCTCACGGCGAGCGCATGCGATCACGTGCTAGTCCCCCTACATCTGCGCTCTAGAAAATTTTGTTGCACTACCATGATTTATATAAGAGGATTTTATTATTTTTATTATTATTTGATGTTACAATTAGTATTTTCATTATTTTTATTTCCCATCTGAGTCCGCGAAGTGACGGAGACTGACTTTTTTCCCAGGCCTCCTCTTTCGCCTACTTTCTGCCTCCGCCACTACTGTGCAGTGTTCCACATGTTTTTGAGTTTTGACCGTGGGAAATGTGAATCAAATTCATATATATATATATATATATATATATATATATATATATATATATATATATACATATATATATATATACAGGGTGCGTGAAAAATATTGACCGCTTGAAGTGGCTCATGAAAACCTCAGTATTTCGCATAAATGTGACGAGTTTCTTCATGGCATACAGAAAACAATATGGCGAACAATACGAGACTATGTCCGTCCAATTTTATCTCCAATCTCGAGAGCAGCTCTGCTGAAAACACAAGGAAAGACATAAGTGATGCGCCGTATGGACCGTCGTGGATTTCATCCTTTGTTTCTTCTGAACGATCCTCCCGACTCCGTACTGCGGTACGGTGTAGCACATGCAGGCTCCTTCACAATGCACACGTGGTACGATCCAACGATTTGAAAATGGGGGAGTAAGATGGGCAGTAACTTGGAACGGAATGGCTCGAGAATCGTTTCTAGTGCAACATTTCTTCGCTGTCTTTACGTTGTGAGCTAGAGAAAAATCTTCTCAGAAAAGGAACGACCGACTTGTAAACCTATAATTGATCCTACGGGCAGTGCGCTTCCGCTGAGTACCATTTTTGGGCCACATGCTGATTTTGGCGCTAAAACCATAGATAATGATAGGAACCTATTCTGCGCCGTTAACAAATACGAAAACAAAGTCGAATCATCGCACAGATAGGAGTAGCTGATACTTTTCATTAGTGGATTTGTGGGTCGCTTAGCATATACTATTTCTTAGCACTGTTCAATTTCACGAAAGCTTCTCAGAAAAAAATCTGAATCAGGTCAAAGATGACTACCTGCAACGCCGTAGTAAAGTCTTCCCCCGTCTTGTCTGTTGACAACTGGCAAAAATCGAGATAAAACGGATTGAATAAATGCATGTCTTAGTTTCACATTGTTGTTGAGATTCTAGGCAACAGAACGGTCACACTTGGTCTTCTATCCATTTTCGATTTTCTATGTAATTCATGTGTCACAAAAGGCGGTCAATACTTTTCACGCACCCTATGTATATATATATATATATATATATATATATATATATATATATATATATATATCAGTGGCGGACGCAGGGGGGGGGGGGGGGGGCGCGCCCCTCCCCCGAGAATGGGTCGCCAAATTTTCGAAATTACTTTACAATACAAATAAAAATCTTGTGTTAGTTTATTTTTAATTGTTTATTTTTATTATTATTTTTAATATATTTTTTATTTATTGTTTATTATTATAATTAATATTATTATTAATTTTATTTTCCGTCTGGGTCCCCAAAACGGCGGAGACCCCACTTTTCTTCCCACGCCCCCCCTCCCGCCCACTTTCTGCGTCCGCCCCCCCTGCGTCCGCCACTGATATATATATATATCAGTGACGCAGAAAGTGGGCGGGAGGGGGGGCGTGGGAAGAAAAGTGGGGTCTCCGCCGTTTTGGGGACCCAGACGGAAAATAAAATTAATAATAATATTAATTATAATAATAAACAATAAATAAAAAATATATTAAAAATAATAATAAAAATAAACAATTAAAAATAAACTAACACAAGATTTTTATTTGTATTGTAAAGTAATTTCGAAAATTTGGCGACCCATTCTCGGGGGGGGGGGGGCGCGCGCGCCCCCCCCCCGCCCCCCCCCCTGCGTCCGCCACTGATATATATATATATATATATATATATATATATATATATAATGTCGGTGCTTACTATCAGAGGGTCAGGGAAGGTTCACGGTTCTTGTTTGGGGTGGTTTTATTATCAGATTTCCTTTTTAAGGTTGTCGTTCGTGTGCGACCACTTAGCAGCGCAGAGAAGGAGAAGCGACACTTTCAGTGTGTTTTCCAGCTTGACAAACAGGTGCATCCTTGCTATTACTTTTCCTTTTTTTCAGCCCATTACTGCAAAGTCAACAGCTCTCATTACACTAATTCGCCTGTACTGCTCATACTTATTCAAATACCATTACATTATAATTATTAGTGCTTATCAAAGAAATGAAATGTGCCCTTCAGCGGTTACTTCTTGTGGATCCGGAGAAGTACGAGAACAACATCTTACGTCAAAATCGACAGCATGAACGACAGTTCTCTTTTGACGCGGCTTTTGGACCGAATTCATCACAAGTGAGTCACAAAACAGACCCTAATTAAACCAGTAGATTCAGTGACAGCGCAACAATGAATGTTTTGTAATTGTGGACCTTTCCAGATGGACATCCACAAAGCGACCACCTCTCCGCTCGTGGACTCCGTAGTGGAGGGCTACAACGCTACAGTTTTTGCATATGGAGCCACTGGCAAGTTGCCAAGATGTCATGTGCGAAAGCAGAATCATAACGAGTAGTAAACAGGCTGTCATTGTGTCAGCAAACAACGTAGTTAGAATGATTTCCGCTAGTTTTCTTTGCGCGAAGATCATACTGTCGCAAACAGCTGCTACTTATCGAAAAAAAAATCCTGCATATGAAGTAAAAAAAAAATAAAACTGGCGGACTTCTTTAGGCTCGGGCAAGACGTTCACGATGATAGGGACCAAAGAGCGGCCGGGCCTAATGAGCCTGCTGACACAGAGTTTGTACCAGAAAATCAATCTGGATGAGTACCAGGTGCAGCTATCATACCTTGTGAGTGTCTTGAATCTTCCTCTATCATAATTACTTATCAAAGGATTTGATACTATCCGCAATGAGCGAAGCTGTCAAATGTAGCCAAAGATACTTTCCGCCGTAATCAGCTCATTAATGTGCACTGACTTCGCAACTATGCTACCAAAACTGGATTCTTGCTACCAAAACTGGATTCTGCGATCTTTAAGGCAGAAAAAAAGAAAATGGAGAATTAGCTTGCTTTCTTACGAACTGCACAAACAATACTCGTCCAATCGAAATCCTGAACTTGCAGAAAAAAAATGTGTTGATGAGTATTTTATCATCTATGTTGGAGAGGAAATTTTGTCTATTTACCCCGTTCTACCTGTGCCACCCTTCTTTTCCTGTATTTATTTTTACGTACACCCTAAAATGCATGAGCGTGCAATAGCAAAAACAAGTGCAGCAGCAATTTCTATGTTTCTGTGCAGGAGATCTACAACGAGGTTATAAGAGACCTGCTCAGTCCGTCTGCAGGAGTGCTGGATTTAATGGAGGATGACAAAGGCAATATCAGAGTACCTGGCCTGTCGACAGTTCGAGCTCCCAATCTTGCTCGGGTATGTTCCCCAGAACATCTTTTTTCTCTTTTTCGCAAAAAATGCCTTGCACTAACGTGGAGGGTGCGCCAAAATTGTGGGTACTGAATAAATGTTCCATTTTGAATGTAGTGCCAACATTTTCGAGAAGATCTCTGGAGTACTTTGTTAACTATTCTGATGCCGGTAATAGTGTACAATGCTCTACTACAGTGCTCTTTCATTAGTGAGGACCCGGACCTTCCGTGGTAGTGAGAGGAAATCTTCCGCGACACGCAAGTTGACGTCACCATATATCGTGAGGTTTTGTGAAAAACTGCTTCTAGGGTATTAGTTAGTGGTAGTAAGTCATTTCTGACATGCATATGAGACAGAAATAGACCGAATGGTGGGGGGGGGGGGGGTGGGGGGCGGGATTGAGTTAGGTAGTCCCAATACTACACACGGATACTTACACTCCTTATTCTCGCGGAAATATTTTGGTCCTGTATTTTCAATATTTTTCGTACGAGGCATTGATCCGAAAATATCGTGGAGATCCATCGTTACGCGCAGATTGCAGTCACGACTACCGAAAAAATGTCGCAACAGAACTTTTCTCAAAATTTGAGCTTTATAGCATCGAGTACTGAAACAGTGCAGTACTGGTCTTTTCACCTCTGCCGAAGAAATCACTGCGTACAAGATGATTTAGCATGTACATGTACATCTAATTTCCATATCATCTGCAAGAATCAACCCCAACAGACTTCTACTCACTTGTCACAGTCTTATGACGGAAGCTTCTAGAAGCAGATCAACGTTCACGTCCTGCATCTCCTACATTAACAAATCTGTGCTAGGATGACCAATCACGTCAACCATAGTTGGTTTGCGTGGTTAATGTTCCATGGATACCAGGCCCAGGAGCTCATCGACCTGCACTGATTTACTATTAGGTTGGTGCAAAAATAATGCACGTTTTCATGTCTTTGATTCCAAACCCCATGACTCGTTTCAAAATCAATCTTTTCAGAAAGGCTCAAGACCATTGTAATTTCCAAATCTTTAACAGAAAGATAGATGTTCTCCAATTGCCATACATCTCGAATAAGGGCTTCTAAGGTCGACAATTTTCCGGAAGGCAATTTTGGTATCCCTTCGGCTTCCGAAAATATTCTCCCAGAAGAAGTCGTCCAAATTCTCAGGAAAGTGGTAGTCGGTGAGCGAGAGGTTTGCTGATTATGACATATGAAGCAGAGCTTCCTAGCCTAATGGCTTCAGCCTGTAGGCGCTCTGTTGTGCGAGACGTGGCTGGACGGTGCTGTGTAGGAGTGCAGAATCCATTTTATTGAGCAAGGCTGGGATCACCCAGTGAAGTTTCTAATTTATTTCATTTACATTTTGGAAGTACTTCTCAGATGAGAAAGACTAAATGGGCTGTAATGAGCGTTTATGGCAGCAGGTCATCAGAAAGTCGTCGTGACCTTAATTCGGTGTTGATTCGGTTCCTGCCAGTGTTTCGATGCTTTTTCGTCAAACTGTTGAGCAGGGCACTTTGTTTTGTCGTAAAGGGTCCAAACTGCACAATGTATCACTAAGCGACCATGTGTTTGTTCTCTATTCTCTACTACAAAGGCGCGAAGCAGACCTCTTAACGAGGACCACTCTGGTGCTCGTTCAGCATGCGCGACATGTACTCGTCGAGCTTTTTCAGTCCCCCATTCTTACTGAAGGAAGAGATCGTCTGAAGGCAATTACCGGGAAGGTTCTGCGAAATCAAATATGCTTTTTTGAATGAGGGCACATCGATTGCCATTAGTTAGGGGGCGCATACCTCAGGAAGACCTATGCTAAATTCCTTACTTTCGAAGCACGACACATCACGTCCGGAAGTAGCTTTGCGGTATGAATTTGCTCACAATTCCTTAGCCAAAACTATGGTGGTATTCAGAGAGGCTCCTGCGGCGAGGCCGCCGAGTTTTAGCTCGCAGAAGTGAGTTTGGCAAAAAAATTGTTTTGGTGTCTTTCGTTCCAGAACGAAAAATTCACCTGAAGTATGAACTTCGTCCAAAATGCATAGGATATTTGAAAAAGTCATAGAGTTTGCTACGAAACCATATACAACTTCTCGTAGCTGTGATAAGAAATAGCGGAAGTTTTTGGCACCGAAGATGAAACAGCGAAAAGCGCGCATTATTTTTGCACCAGCCTAATATTATCGGTAGATTTCTCGCAAATTTTGCAAGGTTTAATTATTTGTAATGAATTTGTGTAAAATCTCTGCTTGAAAAACAGCTGCTAAAGCTTCGAATTTAAGTTTTCTCAAGTGACAGAATGATTGTAGAAAGGCGCAATATTCAAGTAACCTGCCAAGCTTTATTTGCTTCCACGTTTTCATTTTCACTAAATTAAAACCTAAGATGTTTTCTCACCCCACCACCGCTTGCTTTAGCGATGTACAAAGTAGATTTGGAACCATTTGATCATCGAAATTGAGTAGAAACATGTAAAGGGTCTGATTGTAAATGAGAACGACTTACAATGGATCCTAATTTATGTGAAAGTCTCGATGCTCTTCGTTTCCGTGGTCCTAGACAACTAGCTTATCATAGAATGATCAGTTTTTTTTTGCAAAATGTGACTGTTTAACATTTAATGATATTCTACCAAATACGTCTAAACGACTCTCCGAGAAGAATCAGAAAACAGTGGACTTTAAAAAATTGTAAGTCCTGCAGCAGCTCTGCGGATAATAGTGCCACGGCGCTTGCGCCATCCTCTAGATCGGTCGCAATTGCGCTCGTTCTCACCCTGGGTGGTACTAGAAGAACATCTCTGTGTCAGAGTTCGCGCGATATTTAGAGCCTTACTGGAGAGAGTGGTCAGTGAGTTCCCTTGTTGACACTCCTCCAGCCAAAATGTGGAGCATCACAATGGCAAAGAAGGAAAATAGTGCAGTTTATGCATGATTTTTTCAAACCATATTTTGCTTGTATATTTCTAGGTAAGTAAAACTGTGTATTGGTGCTCTGACAAGAAACAACTTATTACCACTATTTTTCCTTGTTGAAAATCTTGCGTTTCTTTACCAGGCTTGAGAAACAATGCCACAACTGCCCACAGTAGTAGCTCCTCCTAGCTCTGGAGATGTTTTGCTAAAATTTTCAAGAGTATTATAAAATAGCTAAAATACTTTGTGTTGGCTCACTTCTGAACCATTACTTTCGTTAATATATTTTGAATGCTTATTCTCAATTATTTGTTATTAAAACCAGTATTATCAGTGATGCTAATATTGAAGTACCAGCACTCCGGATCCTAAAGGTGAAGGAGACCGTAATACTTACTAGCCTGCTAAAATTAAAATAGGCTGTGGAGCCCAGCAACGTCAGCTGTCGTAGTCGCCCAGTGTACTTTGCGGTTCTCTAACCAGTATTATAAAATAACGCTTTTCATGGCAGAAATGAGGGAGAGTAGGTCTCCTTGTGAACAATCCGTCAAGTTCCATCAACTACTAATATCCATATTTAAAGGTGATGATTTCACCGCTACTAATCAGTAGGAAAGTTTCTAACCTAGAACCAGGAAACAAATTTCGTGTTGCATGCAAACTGGGTACCTTGAGGTTATGTAAAAACTCCCAACAGTGCACGCGAGTTGCCAGCTCTGAGGAAATAGGAGGGGCCCCTTCTAACCCAGGATTTACCAATTTTTCTTCAAGTATGCGTGCATTATGAATACTTCCGATATTTTCGTGTAGTGGTTGTCTTCAACTCGTTACTTATTATGACTGTTTGCACTTTGGACTATTTTTGTACCTTGTGATTTTGAAACTTCCATTTAGAACACTTTTCACTCTCACTCTATTATGTGCGTTCTTTCATCGGATTAGAGGCCGCTCTGTTTCGACTGCACTGGTGCGGAAATATGACTGTAAATTTGTTGCAGCTTTTATGTGTCATACTACTGCGTAGAACTCTTTGCACAAGAAGAAACAACACTTAAGAAAAATTGCCGTCAAGCTATAACAACAGATATTTGTCTTACTAATCTCGTGAGATGTATAACAGTTTTAGTCAAACCGTGGTCATGCCTACTTCATATACATGCAACCGATCAACTTGGAAGAAAATGCGAATAAAAATATTCGATTAAGAATATCTTCTTCTGTAAGGACACAATTTGATATTGAGTAATTAACAAGGATAGATCACCACAAACCGAAGGTTTTGAAGTATGTGTACATGGTAAATATAAGTGTGGAGATCGTTTTTGAACTATGTAGCAGAAATCGCAGCTTCCCGCAATATCAGCTCCCCACTGTTGCGATCCCGTTGTTTCCTTCTGGAATATTGTTTGATCCATGCAATCAAGCGTTGTTTTTTTTTTTGGATTGGGATGGGCAAAAAAAATGCAGCAAGCAGAGGCAGTCACGGACTAGGGATAGGATGGTGGAGGACGAGGGCGTTGGAAAATGACCTTAGGTTCCCTTTGAAAAAAGGTTTGCCATCCACCGTTTGGAGAGGATTCTATAAAATATGTACTTGTGTAATGAAACGAATGAAAATAGTGGTTCATTAGCAGCTGTTAAAGATGAAATAAATAATGTAAAAAAAGAATATGAAAATTTACCTGTTTTCTAAAGTTGTCCCCCACCTTTTCTCACCACTGACACTAATTTACGTTTTTGTTTTTACCTTATTGGAGCAGCAATGGTCAAATGTTTTATTATAGGGAGTGATCTGCAATGCCTCAAATCCTCCAGTTGCTCTGACATCACACATAGGAAAAAAATACATGGTCTAATGAATTGAGAGCTAAAAATTGTAGTAGGACAGATGAGATTTTATTAGCATCCTTGAAACTGCCGTTATCACATCAGAGGCTCACCTCTATCAAGTGAGTTCTGAACCCCGGCGGAACATTAGCATCATGTCTTATCTTATCTTCTGATGTTAGTGGTAGGAAGACCGGAGCAAGCGTAGCACCACTTTTTAGTGAACAGGGATGAAACAACTCTGTTACTGGAAGGAGAGCGTAGGGAAGGGGGGGGGTGTGGCTCGACATTGCGCTTTTTGTGTTTTTACCTGCCTTAAGATTACTAGACTTTTTTTTCCTGGTGTAGCAACAGATCATTGAGTAAGGAACGGTGCACATATGATCGAGCACACATATGATAACTGCTGGTGCACAATTTCAAGTGGATAACTCCGTACATAGCCCATTCCATTCAGCAATTGATCTATTTTAGAGTTTCACATAAAAACTTCTCCGGCGAACCTGTTTGCGATAATCATGTACATATTTATGTATCGGGGAGAGTGAAACGCTTTTTTTTCCTGTGACCGTAACATGTGATAATGGCTACAGCCATACACCCATGTAGTGGTAAAAGCTCACAGTAGAAACTTCTGTGGTGGTTCAAGGATCGACCCCCTAACGCAGAGATCATTTTCCGCTTTGGGAAGCTCTTGGTCCTGCTTGTTTCGGAATGTTTTCTTTAAATCAATGAATTTGCGAAGGAACGTTAATAGACTTAGGTGATAAAAATTGAGCAAAACTGGATCATTATACACTAATGTGGTGAGTCATCTGAAATAGTGGAAAAAAAAAACTAAGATATCCGTGTTTTACATTGGGCCTCAACTCACGTCTTTCCCCACTCGACCTTTCCTGGAACGAGATAATGAGCTGGGAACATCTAAAGGACGATCAAGTTTTCCTTTTTTGTTTTCCCTTCCGTTCCTAACGAAGAAGAAGTTTCCGGCTGATTTTCACCGTTGTAAAATAAATATGCTCAACTGTTACGAAGATATTCTTTTAAAAAGTCTAGATTTTGGTGGAATCTTGGGCCAGACAATCTTCGTTGTTGCAACGTTTGAATATCGTTCTCAACTCTATTCCAACGAGATTTTTTGATGCCTTCTCTCAACTCCATCCACTTTTGATAACATTTCCATGGCTCGCTTCAAAACTCGCACGGATGTACCAGTGGCGGGCGCAGCCCCCCCCCCTTTCCCCCGAGAAACAGACACCAAATTTTTGAGGTTACTTTACAGCGCAAATAAAAATTTTGTATAAGTTCAGTTTTAATCGTTCATTTTTCCGTTTTTTAAAGTGATTTTTATCAATTACTTGTTATTATAATCGATTTTTCTATTAATTTCATTTCCCATCTGAGTCCCCAAAACGGCGGGGTTTTCTCCCACCCCCCCCCCCTCCTCTCCCGCGCACTTTCTGCGTCCACCACTGGAATGTACTGATCTGAAACTCTTTTCTACATATGCCTCTGAACCAGGTGCCGACGCAGTAATTGTCATTGTTTCAGTTAGGAATATATGAGTAAGCTTTTCTAGTGTTCATGCAATCGTAGAACATCCACTGAAGAGTATTTCGCCGCCAAGTCCATGGTGCAGCGTATACTAGTTTGAACAGATACTCTAACGAGAATGATTTTTGGCTATGGACATAGTTATGTAGGTGGCAAGTGCCACTAGAATGTCTAGACACAGTATGAACCAATATAGTTTATCGTATAGTGAATAACGAGTACAGGCGACAAATACTATCTACAGTGGGCGTGCGGGTCGAGGATGTGAGGAGCACCTCCGGTCGTGCTCTTCGGTGGAGCCCTCCCTTAGGTCGTCGTCCGTCGGTCTTTTATGGGCGGCGCGAGCATTCCATCTCCTGCAATCAACAGCTTTCATCTCATACAACAAAGCTGTGCTTTGAGCTTGATTGATTGAACTCAAAATGCCTAACATCCTACAACATTGTCCCATCTTAGGGTGGTCTCTCTCTTTTTTTGAATGACTGGAAAAGGCAATGAATGCTGGTATCAAGAGGGGCATTATACCCGACAGAAATGCCTTTTCGAAATCTTTGGAAGGATTCTTCTAAGGCATTCAACGAGGAGCCATCCGCCACGGCCCAATCGCCATTTATTTGCAGGCAGAAGAGGTCATGGCAGATATTTTGCGTCCCCATGAGTGACCCTCCTGGGCTCTCCCGAAATGATGGGATTAAGGAATTTGTTCTTTAGCATCTTGCTGGAAATCATGTTATTATGATTGGCTTCACCTGTAAATTTCAACTACGTGTGCAAGTGAAACATCTTTAATATATTGCGGGCAATGTGGTGCACATGACCTATCGTTCTCGTGTGGGCACATGATGCACATGGTGCATTACGGGAATGCACTCTTCAGGTCCAAAAACCGTTTCCCAGTGGCCAGACGGTGCACATTGTGCACGCCTTTACCCATCTACGCTTGCCATGCAAAAACAGGTTCGGTCCGCAATGTGTTAAAACGAAATTGAGATGGGGCAAGACCTCACGTACTATGCTTTTGTAGATGTCCATCTACCAAACTGATCGGCACAAAAGTAAACACTTACTTTAGGTGTTCAGAAATCTGCTTAAAAATAGAGGGCCAAAAATAAGCTGAAAGGCTATTCCACATATGGCTTTTATGGCTATTCCACATTTTCTGAAGTTATCTCAAACTTCAGAAAATGTGGAATAGCCACAAAATCCTTTGATCCTTGATGCGGCACATCCTAGTCTACAAATGTTCTTGTTGGCTTGTCAAGGTGACATGCGATTGAGGATTTTCGTTGGGGAACCGTGCGGTAGCTATTAGTAAATAAGAGATATTCTTCTAACCAGTAATGGCTAATGAAAACCTACGTGGCTCGTTCGTCACTGGTTGTGAACTGATACCACGGAATTCGAATACCGCTTTGTGCAAAACCGTTGGTAGGTGAGGAGCGACTGCGAAATTTGTTTATAATTCAGTTGCTTGTCCCTTATTTATCTCTTTATTCATCTGTTTCATTTAAGAAATTTCCACAGAACCACCAGTAGGTACTACGGTGGCTAAAGAACGCCGTCGCGATGAGCGAATATGTATTGTGTTATTAACAACGTGTTAACACTTGCGCTTTTTTTCTGTTGCGATTTGTTTATCGGACCACTGTCATTCCTTTGTGAAGTGCTCTATACCATCCGAGGGCGCTTTCCTTCCCCTGCAAAATTATCATCACAAGGTACTAGAAATTGTTGATTTACTTAATTCTTATGGTTGTGAAGAAAAGTGTCAAGAGAGAAGAAAACACCATTTTTACTTGATATTCGATCGGGACCAAGAAGAACACGATGTTAATTGGACGCATAAGCTTGGTAGAATACGTATAAATGCGAAAGCACGTAGTCATTCAAGCTGTTGGAGTGCAGCTTCATCGGATTTGGCAATGTGTGAACTGAAGCTACCATGGGGTTGGATGACCCAGCCCTTTCGATTTTATTTATTTATTTATTTTATTTATTCAAAGCACTCTAGGTGCACCAAAAGAAAAACATAGGCAGTTGAACAAGTACGCTCAACGTGTGAGTATCGGAAACAACGTAAAAATATTAGGATTAGTAGATAAAACATATAGAAGAAGAAGGATCACGTCGCTCTACAAGGGGCCGGGCAACGGAAAAGTGACTATGTGTGCATAGCGGCCAAGGAATAGGCGTGTTACCCAATGTTTATATAAGTAAATTTCAGGCAAATGAACGCAGGGAAACGCCATTTCCCGCGAGTACAAGGACATGCGTGGGAAATCTGGCCGCAGATTTTCGGATGTTAGGTATTCCCTCCCCTAACAATCTGCGGTCAGACTTGCCAAGTAAGTGACATACAAGCATGGGTAAAAACAAAGCCATTCCTTGGTTGAATGAAGTAGGGAGTACAAAGTTGCAGAAACCTTGTAAAGCGACGAACCAACACCAGAAATGCAACCCATGTAGACAAGAGAGCATCCATTAACAGGGTTAGAAGAAAGAACAACGAAAAACATGATTTAGAACTAGAAATAAAATTGTTAGTCGTTGCTGCATACTTAAGCCGATGTAAAACGACGCCGTTACATAGGTGGCATGAAGACCAGGGGAGTGCTGAAATCTGGGTATTAGTCATCGATTTTGAGAACGTCCAAAATATTGATACTATTTAACTTACTTCTGAATGATATTGAGTTCTTGCAGTCAGCAAAAGAGACTGGTAAAGCATTTAGCCAACGAGAAGCTCGACAAAAGAAAGAGTTGAACACGGCGGACAGATTCCTTCTACTCAGCTTTGGACACTGGAGGGCAAACCCACCTGTTCTACCTCGACATGGCATAAATCTCCAATATTTGCTCCCGCATAGCCTAACTTCCATACGTATTATGCGAAAGCAAAACACTAGATCGTGAATCACCCTTCTATGCTTCAGACTTTTCAGCTTCAAAATTCTAAGCCGTTCTTTGTAGGAAGGAAGACCCTGCGGGTAGGAAGGGTCAGGGAAGGCCCGATAGAAAACTATTCGAGTGAAGACTTGCTGAACTTTTTCAACCTTGAGAATGTTTTTCTTAGTGTGCGGACTCCATATAGGTGATCCATACTCTAAGTGAGGCAGGACATACGTTTTGTAAAGTCTTATCAGTATATCAGGGTCTCTAGACTGAATGTTCCGTAAAATGGTTCTCTAGCTCAATTCCCTCGTTGATATGTTATGTTTGAGGAGTGTGATGCCCATCCAGATCATCTTTTGCTTCTCGAACTATTCCCAGCTCTTCACAAATGAAATCTGTGCGATCGAAGCGGTTGCCACGAAGACCAAATATGTCTTCTTTGAAGTAAGAAGATCGCTGGTGGGCACTATTCGGCTAGTTCTGCTCCAAAATGTCAAAACAAAATTTTTCGCCCAAACTTCGTCCAGATGCGTTATCTGAGATGCCGAACACGAATATCGTTTCCATTTTGTACCGTATCTCCGTTTTCCTAAGGTTACGGTAGGTATACTGTATGTACGATGTCTCATAGAATCCTCTCAGATTTTGCATAGAGGGGTTGTTTTGGGCGCTGATCACGAATATCATATCCGTTTTGTACCATAACCCCATCTCCGTGGGGACACTGCATGTATGCGGTAGGAAATTCAAAGAAAATGCCGATTTTGGGTAGAAAACAAATGGTGTATGGAAAATAATGTTGATAATCGTGATCAGCGTCTAAAACAACCCCTGTACGCAAAATTTGATAGAATTCTGTGAGATAACGTGTCTACAGTATACCTACCGTAACCCTACAAAAACGGAGTTACTATACAAAATGGATACGATATTCGTGTTCAGCACCTCATATAACCTATCTAGCGAAGTTCGGCCGAAAATTTTTGCTTTGACATTTTGGGGCAGAACCAGCCGAATAGTGCCCGATGGTAAGCTGTTCTTCCGAGCGCAACCTCTTTCATGTTTATAACAGATCGCCTCAACAATTTTGCTGACCTTTCGAGGCTTCAGCTGAGTGCAAGAAAATGCAGATGTCGGTAGTGCTGCTTTCATGGGCTCAATACTCCGTTTCGTAGGTTCGAAACTAAAATAAGTTTGTTGATTTGAAATATTAGGTTGTTGCGAAAATAATTGCCGTTTCACGGTATGCTTGGAAAAAAAAAAACTTTTTTCTTGCCCAGTTCAACAACTTCAAGCCAACTTGTGCTAGCTCCTGGTAGGGTTTGTTCTGCTTTTTCAGGTGCTTCTTCATTAATCTGGCTAGCTCTTCCCTGGACTTTTTTATAGGGTCACGAAAAATGGTGAGCCTACGCGATTTTCGAGTGATCATGTTGTACGAGTTCAAACTCAGCCATTCTGCAGCGGAAGCAGCCCGTAATGTAGCATTGCTTTTGGCACGGACTCTCCTCCCGAAAGGACAGTGAGGTGCTGGTTCGCAGAATTCTCTTCCGGCGATTTTGATCTCGAAGATAAACCCGGTCGTGGTCGAAGGATGTCGCTGGACGATCAAGCACTGAGAGCAGCGGTGGAAACGAAACCCGATACTACTACTCGTACATTGGCGGCAGGCTTGGGGGTTCACTATGCTACATTTTCAAAACATTTGGCCTCCATTGGCGTGGTCAGAAAAATGCAAAAGTGGACACCCCATGATCTGACCGATGACCAGCGATCCACCCGCTACGAGATCTGTTCTAACCTCCTCGTTCGCCAGAAAAGCGAGCCATTTCTTGACCGTTTAATAACTGTAGATGAAAAATGGCTCCTATTTGATAATAAGAAACGTGGTTATGTATGGGTAGACAAGTTCTCTACCCCTCCAAGCTTCCCTAAACCAGTTCTTCAACCTAGAAAGGCTATGTTGACAGTTTGGTGGTGTTGTAAGGGTGTTATTCATTACAGCCTTCTGCAACCTGGTGATGCTGTTACATCAGAGTCTTATTGTTGTGACTTAGACCTGATATATGAAAAGTTGCGACAAATGTGGCCGGCAGTGGTAAACAGAGGTGGGTCTCTCCTGCTTCACGATAACGCTAGGCCTCACATTTCAACACTCACCCGGCAAAAACTGATGCAGTTAGGCATCGAGGTTCTCCCTCACCCACCTTACTCTCCAGACCTCTCCCATACCGACTATCACTTTTTCCAGGCTCTCGAAGCAAACCTGCGTCAGCAGCAGGTTCCTGATTTGGAGCATGTTGAAATTGCCTTCCAAGAGTTCTTAAAATCTTGTGATCTCAGTTTCTATTGTAAAGGTATAAATGAATTACCGGATCGTTGGCAGAGATGTGTAGAATCTGAATTTATTTTGATATATAAAGTTGAGTTTGAACAGAGTTACAGCATTTTAAACTGGGCTGTCTATTTCGGCAATTAATTTCGCAACAACTTGATAGCTGACTACAATCCTCTGATACACCATGAAATATCATGTATTAACATACGTACGTAGCTTGACGTGAACAAATGGATAGGGAAAACTGCGACTGAAAAAAACGTAAAGCTTATGTTAATACCCAGTATTTCGCTTGCTATCTGAACACCATTTCTCCTTCCACGAAAAAAAAAAAACTTTATACTTTCTTCTACATTTCTCGTGATTATCTCGAACCAGCCTTCAGGCTACCTCGCATCACTTTACATACAGCGTTTCTTCTTCCGTTTCTTTTGCTTCGAAGCGATAACAGCAAGCCATGTTTTTTTTACAACAAACAGATAGCGAACTGCTAAAATTCATCTTCAGAACTCAGCTTGAATGTCGCAAACACTCTGATAACAGCCTTCAGGTTACCTTTTGAAGTGGTCAGAAAGAAATGGCTCAAGCTGCCTTCTTTAAATTAGTCAGAAAGAAATGGGTCAAGCTGCCACTTTTATTAATTTTCTAGATTGATAAGGGTTTATTTGAAAAGGCTCCTACATAGTAGGTGGTTGCAGGAGATTCTACATAGGTAACCCTATACCAGCGAACTTTTTTGTTCCTCCCAAACTTTACTGAAACAAGTTTGCTAACTGTTCATCAATGGTTTCAGATTATGCAAATCCTCCAGGAAGGAAATCTGAGGCGGACGCAGGAATCGACCGAAGCTAACAAAACGTCGTCACGAAGTCATGCACTTCTGCAGGTGAAATAGACAAGTGGCTGTTGAGAGCTGCTTTCCTACGAGCTGTTTTCGCAGAGGTCTTCCACGAAATTTCTGCCATAATCTCACATGCGACCACAGTTTGGCATTCTCACAAACATACAAACAAAACACCAGCCTAATCAAGATCGCAGCATTATCAATGCTTCAATGTCTACCAAGTTAGCCCACTTTCTTGACACTGAAACTCTACCGAAACAGCCACGAGTTTTGCGACCTTCATTCATTTCAACTCTGTTTCTGCGATAGTTCACTACATAGTTATGTAATTTGGTGCATTTAGGTCGTCTTACTAAGGAACAACCGACCTCACTCCAAATTGTTCTTGATAGATTTAGCAGGATCCGAAAGGGCGTCGAACACCAATGTGAGTTTAAAAAATTATCTGGAGTTCCTTTTCTCTGCCTCCTCCCTTTTTCGAGTTTGATACATTATGTACATAATGATAATTGATTACTGCTGTTACAACAGCACATAGTTCCACTACCAATCTCCAAGTAACTTTGTGCCCACATAGTTTCTATGCATCCCCCACTTCACCATTTCGGAGAGCTTGATCTCACATAAAGAGGCTTTTAATCAACGTGGATCTTCCTCGCTTTGCTGATCTTTTCCCTCTTCAGTTCAATAGAATAAGGAAATGCAGTTGCAAATGTGCGGGTATGGCATTCTCTCGAGCGTGTTTCACTCAATTGGGTAGGTAAGAAGTGCAGAGAATTCGTCCTCCGCCCATCTTCAATTCTCCACACTACGTGCGCAGCTATCCTATGCCCGCCATTAGCTCTTGTCTATTTTGTCATAAGTGTTAAATTGTGTTCTCACTACTATTAGGTTTCCTGAACGCTGTATGAACTAAGCTGGGATGCACGAACGGGTACCCCGTCGAAAGCAAGTTAGCAAGACAACTTTAAAATTGCACCTATCCTTACGTAGTACATTGAATATTAGGTTGAGGTAGAAGAAATGACACCAGTTTCTTCAAAAACGTACAATTTTGTTTGGACAAAGGGAGACACCCAAATATGAAAACATGCTTGTAGAGGAATGAAAGCTCTTTTATTCTATAGGTATAAGTGAATTCCCTTGCAGATAGCAGTTGTGAGATAATTGAAAATGTCCAGAAAATTCGCTCTCAATTTTTCAAGTTTTCTTGATTTTTCTATAACACCACGAACAATGCAGTCTAAAATACCTTATATTGGCAAGGACATCACAATCTATTCCACATATGAGCTCTGGTGCGACGTGCTCGCTTCTTGTAAGTAAACCTAGATGAGAACTTTTTGAAGTATTTCATTAGTTATTCTTGGGATTCTTACTGGATGGTTTTCTGCAAACTGCTTTTTGGAAAGAAGATAAAACAATACCTACTGCTACTATTGATCGCAAAACTTCGCGATGATATGCTGGAAAAACGCTAGAAACGCCCAAACAGCACTTTCTGTACCCCAAATTTTAGCCAGAATTTGCTTCTCGGAGATGGCTTAAACTCTCACAACTCGAATGGGAAACCTTTTAATGATCATCGTATTCTTCAGGAAAATTGTAACATTTCCGTTACTTTTCCCACCTCCACGAACTCTTATTCCGTAACGAAAAATTCGTCAAACATGACTATGTAAAAATTGTTCTTGACTTCGCAGTTCCACAAGATATAGGCGCAGAGTTTCAGAGAGGTGCTCAAATGATAAGCAATGCTCCCTGCTAATTAAAGGAATTTTATTGTTTGCTGAGGTTATCTTTCGTTTAAGTTGTGAAAGAAAATGGAATCGACACAGAAACGCGCCAGTTCTTTTTCATCAACCTAATAAATGATTACGCTAGCAATCGTTGACTTATTTAGCTGTTATTTTATGAATACCAGCATCGGAGCCTATCAAATCTGTTTGAGAATATTGCCTCGCCAGTTTCCGCCACATGATCCTTTGTTCCTCATGACTTCTACGCCCTAGAGAGTCCCTAGACTTCGCCGGCTGCAGCGGCCCAGCCGCGCTCGCCACAACCGCTGCTGTCCGCGCCGCAAGCACGCAGCGCAATGTACAGAAGATTAGAGAGAATGGACAAGCATGAGAGCATGTGAGGAAATATCGTGCGCCAATGCTAATTCGAGCAGAAATAGCGACGAGCGGAGTAAGGACGTGATGGCGCTAGCGGCGGTTGTGGCGATCAGTCACGCATCCATGTGCATTATTATCGCTCTTGAGTGTTTTCGCCGGTTCTTTCTGAATCGGCGGAGTCTGGAGATTCCCTTAGCGAGGGCTACCTTTAGAGTGTTGCGTACTTCAAGCCGCATCCAGAGAATTTTCGGGATCACGGGTTTGCTTATCCTTCAGACGGTTGAGGAGAAACGACTCCATGAAGTAACAATTCTTCTAAAGAACAGTTTTTTTCCCGAGAACAAAAGCACCATAACGTCTTCGTTCCGTGATTCCAGTCACTCAACAGATACCTCCTTCTCGTATGGCTTCACTGACCACCTGTTACCGTTGCAAGTTGCTCAATCACCTCTCCTCAGACAGTTACCGCAATATCATTTACGCATCTTTTGCAGATCGGCGCTCCCTCATGCAAAAGAATTAGCAGATGCATCATTTCCGTTGGATTCATTCCCTTTTCACTTTCCCTCCGACTAACGCTCAGAAAGAACAGTATCACTGCAGTAATCTTCAGAATACGTTGGCATGTTATACTTTCAATGTCAATAGGACTTCAGTCGAACTTCTCTTGAGTGAGTGTGGGTTCCTCTACAGCATCAGTTGGCAATGTCACTTCAGAGTGGTGCTGAACGAAAGTTGTGCCAAACATTTGTCTTTCGACCAAGCACTTCAAAATCTTCCAGAATCGAGGACTGCGTCTCAAGGAAGGTGCTGCAATCAATCGCTCGTTGCTAGCTCTTGGAAACGTCATAAATTCTCTTAGTTCAAGTGAGGTTCTAGTTTTAATCACTCCTGTAGAAAGATAATTAGGAAAAACCTTCTTTAGTTGAGGATATCTGCTTCCTTCCTTGAGTTCAGGAACAGTTGTTAACCTTTAGGACTTCCTGTTGATACACGATTTGATTAGCCTTTTCATTTAAAGACACATAATCCACCGTTTCTCTGCTTCGTTTGATTTTTTACTGAAATTCCTGCAGCATCAGATGTTTCTGCAACCTCTGCTTTTGAGAAAAAAAAATTACTTGCCTGTTTTTTTAATACCCAACGTATGCATCAACCTAAGTTGTAATATCTTTTTCTAACCAAAAACTCCTAATCTCTTACCCTTGGAAGTCAACGGATAGGAGCAGGAGTAAGCAAGGACTTTTCTGACTTGAAAAGAGGAAGTTCAGTGTCTGCATTTCAGATGCCAAAAGAAGGTACGTGAATTATCGAGACAGTAAGCTGACACGGCTATTGAAGGATTCTCTTGGTAAGAATATCTGACCCTCTGTGCAGTATGAAGTGGATTATTTAACACAAAAGCATCTGCTCGTATTACTGAATGATTTCCGCTAAATCAGAAAAATCGCATACTTATAGGGTTTTTTCCTCGAGAAAAAATCATTGTCATGTGATTGTATATTGCTACATGTTTTTATGAATAGTTTTTTTTGAATTGGTTGCTTCAAATTTTTCCCTCAAACTTCGAAACGACTCTGTCGAAAGTAGAGAGCGAAAATTGCAACTTTTGGTTTTTCGTTCATAACCCCTTCTAAGGAGGAACATAGTAATTTATGTTACCAAGTTACTTTAAGGTGGGAACGCTCGGACATGTATGATCGCTCATGTCACAGCAGCCAGCGGACATTACGAAGAAACGTACAACACCCTTGTGTACGCGGCCCGAGCCAAGAATATCACAAATAAGGTATACGGCTTACTGTCATCACAGCAGTGAAGGGGTATTAAATAACTAAACGTGGAAGAGTGGTACAAAATAGACTTATGTTGGCTGTACGAAAGCGCATACATAGAAATATTAGGGTGTAAAATTATAAATGCGCGCACACTTTTTCGTCTCTATCGGAGTGTTATTAAAGGCATATGCTCAATATTCTAGAGTAGCGTGAAGAGCAATTTCTTGCGCATTTACTGGTGTATGAGTTGGTTGGGAAAACTCAATTTTTGATTTTCAAAAAAAATTGAAAGGCTGCCAACTAGAGTGTTGTGGTTTTGATGGAAACCCTCATCCAACAAATTCTCCTATGTAGTACCTTGGACAACAAGTTTCTTGGAACAAGTTTAATACCGATTAGGAGAAGGGCATATTGCGAAAGCAATCGCAAAAAATGGCTGCGGTGCAGCAAAAGAGAGCAACGCCATACAGCTCCAAACACGGTTACCCACGTACCGAAGAAGACGTTGTCTTCATAGTAAAATATGAAAGGAGTGGTCTGATGGGAGGGGCTAAGTTCCATGCAGACCGTTACGGCACATCTCTGTCTTCAACAATTGGGTCACATAAGTCTGCTAGTTCACCATCATCTTGTCAGAACAACGATAACCAGAAATTGGTCACAACCTGACCCATCCGAAGGCGAGGAAAAATACCCAACAAAAACCTGGAGAAGTAAGTTGGAAAGTCCTGTCTCAGCCGCCACGTAGCCACGACTCCCCACTATCAGCCACATGTTAGTTCTGGCTAGGAATCTTTCCTCGTGAAGAAAAATTTCAAAGACCGCGAAAAAAGTAGGGGTTCGGGTAAGCGGCTGTTTCGACTCACAGCGCAGTGACTTTCCCGAGAGCGAACCTCATTTCCTGCGTAGAGGATGCGGAACGGTAGTTGAGAGTAACCATACGTACAATTTTGATTGACGTTTTTTAGAACAAATTTTGTTCCGCGCGAGAACGCGCATCCATAGTTTTACACCCCAGTAGGAGCGAAAACTAGACATTTTTGGAGTGCCCATATGCAATTGTTCGATCCTTGCCTTTTCCTTTTTCATATTTTCGTTAACAGTGAAAATCACTCGTTTATCTCGATAATTTTTAAGCAAGCACTATTTTAAATAACGTTAAACAAACGTTCCTAGTAGTGATTGCACCGCTTACTGGTGCTATTCAATGAATTTCTCAAACGATACTGGCTGGTATCGCAGGTCACGAGGAATCGTCCAGCATCGGCAGATCAACCTTATACCGAAGCCATGAAGGAAATGCGACGCGAATACGAGCGAAGAACGATTCCGCATGCCGCATCTACCAATCAAAGTAAGTTTATCAGGGAATTCAACATTCCTTTGTTCTGGGATATTTGACTGACAAATGGTACATTTTACCTTCAGATCGTTCTGTCACTTCTATACTAGTTGCTTGAAGTTAAAAATAGCTTGTCATACTGATGAAATGTAGGTTCTTAACTCGAAATATTAGATGGTTTCTACTCTGCCAGACACGCCCAATGAACTTCGTTCCACCACGCCGGATCGAAACGCGAGAAGAATCGATGAAATCAATCGATAATGGTCGTACACAAACTCTGATAACTGTGTAGCACGAGCGCGGCCCGAACGGCGTGATCGTTCTAGTAGAAACTTAAGCAGCAGCTGTTCCCAGCTTCTGCCATCTTCCCCTCAGTAGCTGCCATCCCTCAGCAATAGCTATTGAAAGGACGAAATTCTGAGCAGCAATTGTGAGGAGGATGGCAGCAATTGGGAACATCGCTGCAAGGGTTTCTACTCGAACCACTACGCTGACTGGGCTGCGTTCGTGCTGCACAGTTATCAGAGAAGCTGTAGTTCCTATGCAGGCTAGATGGTCTACAATACAGTACTTCGTGGAGATGTCTGCTCCAGCAACTAGGCCAGATTTTGCGAGAGACCTTCGATTGGGAGCGGTTGGCCTTGGAACATATTTCCAAAAAGTGCGAGTTGTTGTGACAATTTTTCCTGCGAAATCCTTCAAATTTTTAAGGAGAGTTTAACTTCCTAGATAGTTCATAATATGAAAGGTTGCTCTTTCCAAGGACAATTGCAGTCCCTCATAAAAGCGAATTATATGAAACACGAGGAGAAAATACCAGCTCCACTCCATGATAGCCAATTTTCACTTAATTTGCTTTCGAGAGATATTTCCATCGGAAACCGGGTTAACAGCTAGCCTATGCGTAGACGGGATCTGAGGGGTGGATTGAAATGCTACTCCGTGGCTGCTAAAGGGTAACGGTGATTTGCGAAATATGAGACTTGGTTTTCTCATCCAAGCAATGTTGGGAACAGCCTCGTTCTTTGCTCTATGAATTAGGTGTTAACATGAGTCCTTGCTTTTTTTCTATCGCGATTTTTTCCGTGTGTCATTCTTCCGTTACACGCTCTATGCCTTTCGGAAGCGCTTTCCTCCCTCTACAATCTTTTCATCATGTGCTTTCTCAGATTTATTGGTCTGCTCAATTTTTAATCTTGAAAAGAAAATGCCATATCAAAAGAAACACCATTTCCTCCGAGTATTCAATGGCGACCAGAAAGCAGCCAATGCTGTTTTAAAGCGTAAGCACTGTAGAATATAAAACGCGGATGAACATTATCAATCAAACTATCGGAGAGCTACTTTGACGATACTGACAATGGTAGCATCTGACATTATCATGGGGTGGGATGACTAATCCCTTGCGGTTGGAATCCTTCAGCAGAACTACCTCACTTAGATAGTAGCTTTGACAAGTATGATGCCCAGTATCTTTGACAAGTATGATGCCCATCCAGACCATCCGATACCTCTTGTGCAGTTCCCATGCCTTCGTTAAAGAAATTTATTCGATTGAAGTGTATGGTGTTATCGAGACCAAAAATGTCTTCTTTGAACTTGCAAGATCGCTGGCGATTAGACATTTCCAACAAGACGTCTCTTTCATAATTAGCACAGGCCGCTTGGGCAGTTTTGGTTGCTTCTTTAGCATCAACTGAATGTAGGGAGAGTCAGGTGTCGGTGGTGCTGTTTTCCATTGACTCAGTACTCCACTTCATTGGCTTGAAACTTCAGTAAATTGTTGGATCGAAAATACTGATTACAGCTTTCTTGTAGAGCATGAAGAGCATGAACAACGCTTCCGGATCATCTACCTACTAGTTAACCAATTAATGGAGAAAACCGGATCTGAAAAAAAGCGCAGGGTCTTATGTCAACACCCAACACGAACAATCATCTTGTAAGGATTTTGCGTGATCGTCTCGTAATCGTGAGTGGTGAGGCACGACAATGCTTTACTTCGCCTCTACCCGTTGTTGAAGACATTTTCCCCCTGTTTGCTCCCCCTCTCCCTCTTCCTCCCTGGAAATTACGGACTGAATCAGTGCATTCATCAACATCAGAAATGTGCCCTGAAATTTTACGCTGAAATTTTTTCATTACCCCGCAAGTTCCAGCTGTTAAGCGTTCACCACTGAGCAAATGGTTATGGCATGGTTAATTGAGAATCAATGGGATTAAAGCAGTTGAAAGCTAATTTTTATTGAAATGTGACGTATAGATGCTGTAGGTTGTGAAGTTTCTGCTTTCAATCTTAGTCAACCCATTTCAGCAGACCCTTAAATTGAATAATGTCTTCGATTCTTCGAACAGGGTAGTCTATGTAGTGCGATATGGGCGTGGCAACATTTGCATGAGGTGCGGGGGAGGCAGTCAAGACGTAGACCGCGACGCAACGGCGCCGTATGCTCCTTGGATTCGGGTTATTCCTCCGATTCGACGCTCTAAATCACATCGTTCACCACCTCCTTACAAGTTATGGGCTCCGATAACATTCATCTGTCCCACTCAAGCTTAGAAAACTTCATTTCCCCGCAGCACTGCTCGAGGCCTTGAAGGCTGCAGCCGCGACTCGCACATGAATCGACCAATCACAGCGCAGCAGCGTACCTCTTGTCACGCAGCCGGGTGCTGGCAGCTGTAACGACGTATCGCTCTTCATGACCACTACCCTGCTCTGAGCTACTGGATTTCGCGTACTATGTCCCGTTGCGAGTTTCTGGGTGTAAACCAGACAGTGACATCTGAAGTCCATATAGGGTGGTTTTGGGCGCTCGCGGTCGCAATCCCAGAGAAGATGAAGAAAGATGGATTTCACCCTGCACTACTTCCCTTTTGCTTCCGCCACTCGCCACTAGCCGGCCATATGAGTCAGTAGGATGGACTACCCATCGTACTCCCCGGCTTGATCCCTTCCAATCTTGACATTTTCCGACCTCTTGGAAATTACCAGCGAGGAAAAGATTCTGGAGATAGATTCTCTTCGAGGTGCAACCCGCAGAGGTCTTGAACAGCTGTACCTAGGGAACATCAGGACGTTACAAGAAAGGCGTTGGTTCCACTTTAGACTACATGTTCATGATCGAAATAAAGAAGTTGTCAAACGACAAATCAAAGGAATTCCCCGACCACTTTTTGACAACCCTTTATTTATATTTCAATGTGGAGATATATAGTTAGTGTCCACAACCACCAGTATTCTGCGTTAAAATATAGAATTACAAAAGGAGATGCGTTGAATGTTCTAGTCTTCAAGCCTTTCTGATTAAGTTGACAAAACTCCAAACGAACGATATCGCGGCGGAGTGAGGTGGAATGGAAGTACGAGCACATCAAATGGCACGACAAGGAGCAGGCGATCAGATGCTATGGTATGAATTATGTATTAGAAGTTATGTATTAGAAATCTATTAAACAAAGCGCCGTAAGGGGGCTAGATTACAATAACATGGCAGAAATCCCGCTGTCTGAATTCGTTTCTGGAAGCGTACAGTAAAAATTACCCGTAAATGCATGAACGCAACAAGGCAAGAAGTTGCTTGATCGAAGCAAGTATGTTTGCAAGTATGTTTGTAGTACAATAGCGGATGATCTCAGGCGGCGGTTGTTGATGTTAAAAGTTCCCGTTTTATGAACTTCTAACAGCATTAAGGCAGTGATTGTCCCAGGGAATGGAGGTCAGTCACTTCATGAAATGGATAAAAATTATGTATCAGCTTGCTCCCTAACTTAAATGATTCACTAAATGACAATTCTGTGAGCAAGCAGGCATATTTCATCTATTCAGTCTAGCTGGCATAGTTAGTATTCATTACTTGGTAACATACTAGTATCCAATTTCTGCTTTACGATTCTTTATTTCGACCACATAACTTGCGGGCATTCGCTGCTGTTCAGTATTATAGGTGAGCAAAATGGAGGGCATTTCAACGCAAAAAAAATTTGGGGGGAGTAGGAGACGATTGCGTGAAACTGGATGGGATATGCAAACTACTCGGAAAAGAAAGCGTACGAGTGAAGTTGAGGTGAAGAAAAAAAAGAAACAAGATTGAGAGTTCCGCGATGTGCTTGTGCTGTAAATCTCCAACTGCTCTTTGTTTTGAACTGCTGAGATGTCCTGATAGCAGGTGGCATATTTTTACCATGAGGAAAAAGAAGACTTTGTTCAGAATGACAAACGAGACTTCGTGTCCTTGTTCAACCAGCTTAAGGAGCAGTACATGACTCTCTCCGATAAGCAGCAAAAGCTACGGTTAGTGAATCCAGTTTTCTTTTCTCCCATGAATAATCCTCAATTTTATATAGAGAACGTCTCATGCAAGCGAACCAAGACGCCTATGAAGTGGAAATGAGTCGGACATCAAAACTAGCAATTATAAATGCGTGGGAGAAGCACAATCAAGTGGAAAAGGCAGTGGAGAGTATAAATCGCTTGAAAAAGGACGTCTCTGAGCTGGTTTGTTGAAATACTAGCCAAGCCAATATAATCTGCAGAAGTGGCTGCTTAGCTATCTCTTTCATATACATATAATAAAGCCAGCTTGACAATGGCCTCTTTCCTTTCCTCGATCACCACCTTTCACTTAAAAATATCTAGGACGAACGACTAAATCAGATGGTCGATATCCGGCAAAAGCTTGAGAAAGCACTCCGCAAAGGCCGAGAGACTGCGAAGACCATCGAAGCCAGGATGCGGTCACTTGCACAGTCGAAAGAACAAAAAGAATTAATAGACCTAGTCGTTCGGATGGACAGCATGCAGGCAGAGAGTCAGTGTAATCCTTAAAGCATTCTCACGTTTTGTGTTATTGGTTCAGCTTATAAGCAATAGCTTTACTGTAAACTTGTTCGTTGAGCAGAAACCATACCTTGTTTATAGGAATATCGGCGGTCAACGATCTCGCAATACAATCCATGATTATGCAAAAGACAGACAATTCCATGTCAAAACTGAGCAAATACGAAATGCTTGCTGAGAAGCTGATCGAGGGGCGACTCGATGGTGCAGCTTTATGAGAAACGGCTATTGTAGAGCAATGGAATTCGGAAATTCAAACACTTATTTTCAGAAAAAGATCGCGAACAACTCGAACAAGAATACAGAATTGTTAAGAATCAGTTTCATTATCACTTGATCCCACTTAAGAGCATACAAACTGTAGTCTCCTGGAATTCGCTTCTTCTTCCGAAATTGAACACTTCTCCTTCAACGTAAGTTCCACGAAATATAGTATGATTATATTGCTCGTGCAATGGATGTTAACTGTTCAGGTCTGAGGAAACTGAACGGAGAGCTAGCCGTCGAGTGAGGAAACGCGAGTCTGTGCAGCTTCCTTTGATCATGAAAGGTCGAGCATTTGAGAAAGACTCTGGAACAGACTCATACGATGGAGGAAGTAAGTGCTGCTTTTCGTACTATTTTCTCTGTTAACATGTGGTTCTGCAGCCTTTGGAAAACGACATTGGTTTCTGGTTTGTTCCTAGTTCTCATGAATAGGGCTGCAATGCATCTGAATCTTGTTTATGCTAAAGAATTTCTCGTCCACAAGGTCTTCTTCCATAATGTTTGTACCTGTGATATGTGAGAATTAAATAAGCGAGTGCGGCAAGCATTCATAATGAGCGGATGATACTATACTGCTGAACGTCCTTCGCAGCAATTTTGTACAGGAATGAGATTGGTTTGTTCATGACATTCCCTAAACATTGTCATACAACCTTTGAAAAATCTTGGTAACTGGCATACAGAGTGGCCGTTGAGTATGAACAGACAACCTGTGAACTTGGTAACTAGTGACATTCAGGGTTGTCGTTGGGTATGAATTTTTTTTCAAATTCTAGGAAGAGGATCAGAAAGGCGATGTCATCTGTGAAAGCAGAGTTGTTCTTGGTATCTGTGAGATTGTTACATGTGTACCAGCTGTCTGAAAACTTTCGAGTAGTTTTTTTTTTTCATAGAAAATGGGCATGAACTGTAATCAGAAGGTCGTAGTATGTACGTTACGAATCAATGGTCTTCTGGCTTTTTCGTTGGAGTTCCATTCCGTAATGGTGGAAATCGAGGGCTATGATAAAAAAAATTCAAGGAACTATAAGGTAAGAGACGAATTCGAGTGCTGTTAAGTTTTGCTAAACCAAGCACTCCCGCAACAAGGTACGTAACTGGCACTCAGATGGAGCAACAATGCACGATTGGATTTCCTAGTGTGTTCTTCGTATTTCCGGAGAGCTCGATCATGAGAAGGGCGTACGCAGGTTTGGCAGATGCGAAGAGTTGATTTTGCTGGCTACAACTTCCACTTGAATTCGACCCGGAAACCTACTGGAAACTTGATTACTAAGAATTTCGGTTCTCTATTTGAGTGCTGGTTTATGGGTTTGTATGAGATTACGAGAGTTCGCGTAACAGTGAAGGTGCTGCAGAGAATAGAAATGTCACTTTGAGTGACCGGTCCATTTTTGGTTTGACTTGGCGAAAAGTTTCCGAGGTTGTGTGCCTCTAAGGTACTATATTTATGTTAGAAAATCTAACTGAGAGCCAGATCCTCAGAAATACCCGCACAAAAAAGAGGAAACTTTTATATAAGCCTAATTCATGGGTATAAACATCTAACTACTAATATAAGAATATGAAGTTTTCGGTCTCCTCCCATAGGTATGGAACGATATTTTTATCTACATCAGCGGAGACCTCATACTACTAAAGTGGAAAGAGAGGTAGTGCTGCTCGTGCTCAGGAATGAGGAAGATTTCTGCTCACCTCAAATAACCCACATTGATGTGGTATCGTCAAGAGTATCGCTCCCAACAGTTTAGTTAGGTTCAGATTTAGAAATCGAATTGCTCCCCAGTTGAATATCTCTAGATAAATGGTCCAAAAGATCGTAAGAAGTGAGCTGAACCTGCGCAATCACTGACTATGTTGACGGTACACACTGTCGGATGGGTGAGGAAGAAAAAAATTGGTTGAGGGGAAGAGTTCTTGGAGAAATTGAAACAGTTCCCAACCCACAGATTCCGAGGTAACCGTTGTAATTTTTTTGGATGTTTCATCGCAGAAGTGGATGGGTGGTGATCACACGTCTTCTTCTATACTTTACCATGGTCTAGACTTGAGGCAACGCCAGCGTATAACTTCTCTACTGGTTTTCACAACAAAAACGGTAACAATTAACAGCAATTTCCATCACAAAACCGTACGGCAAGAAGTGCTGGTTTCGTGGAGCAGGAAATAATTTGGCCCAAAATATGTAATAGTATCAGGTGGGTCCGAAAGTTTTGCATCAATGCATTTTTTAGCATACAAAATTTCATAGACATTGAATCAGAATGCCACTACATGTGAACTGTAGAACACACTTGGCTTCTTCGCCAGCTTATTACTGGAGACGAGAGTTGGGTGATGTGTGTTAACCATACAGGAGAGCAAAGTTGACTCCCGCGTGGCGAACCATCTCCAAAGAAGGGTTTTCTGTGCTGTTGGTGGGTTTGCGATGGAATGCTGTATCGAGAACTGTTGACACCTGTACCACCGTGACCGCCTAAGTCTATTCTTCTTAATACAGAAATTGGTAAGGGCAACTTGCCCGGAGCCTGGAAAAATTGACCATGTTGCTCCACTTCATGGCAGCGCCCGACCCCACGTGGCAAAGCTTACCCGCCAGAAAATTGCCGAACTAGGGAACTGGGAACTTCTACTTCTTTCTGCTTATTCTCCTGACTTGACCACCACTTGTTTGCAGCACTGAAGCTGCATTCACGAGAACAAAAATCCGATGATCAGACTAAACCGAAAAGTGAGATTTTAATATTCTTCGACTCGCAGCAGCCAGAGTTCTTGACTTCTGGATCTGATGCTCTAGTGGAGCGTTGGCCATATCTCGTGGATCATAATGGTAATTACTTTGTTGATTGATACCTATTCACAATAAAGTTAACTTTCTTTGAAAAAAAGTATGAAATTTGGTGCAGGACTTTCGAACCAACCTAATATGTTGCCTCCACAAACATTGCACATTCCACGCCAGCGACGCTAATTTTGCAAATTACTTACCAAGGCGAGCACATGTGGTCAGCTCCTCTGAACTTGCCGCGATCGACTATTCCATTTGGAGTTAAAGGCAGCACCCATCAAAAAAATTGTCACTCAGATTTTAGCGCCATCTTGGGTTCTTATCTATGAGGAACATGGACAATGTGGTAAATTTTGTCAGAACTCACGTTAAATGATTTTCGGATGCTACAAATCTGCTGCATTATAGCAAAGCGGCCGAGTTATGTTGGTGGAGTAGATCAAGGAAGTCGATAACGATGCCTTTACTATCGACGAATTTCTTGGAGCAACTAGATAATCGACTAATTTCTCAGCTTTTCTGAAGGAGAAAAAGCGCAAACGAAGGGGAGATAAAATGTTCACCACAGAGACATGCCTCAAGAGAAGAAACAAAACTTATGGTTAACTGTAAAGAGCTAACAAACAGAAATTTATATCACAATTGGAATTTCGAAAGTTCTGGGTGAAAGATGGGATCGTACGGTTTAAAAACAATTGGAAGAGCATAAATGAGGGAAGCAGATCATCACAATGTAAAACTTCTCGGAATGAGCATGAAAAGCAAACGTTATCTTTCAGTAGGTCCCAAGTTCGACCGTCGTCGAATCCTGGCGTAGTGAGTAGTGTAGTAATAGAGGAATAGTTAGTTGAGCAAATCCGACACGCGAGGCGTAGGGGGAGGGAACATTAGGGCACCACTAAGATTCCTTTCTGCCTCCCATTCATATCGGATAAAGTCGGCGAGGCTATGCGGGCAAATTTGCGGGAGACAGGTTTCCAAGATTCGGTAACAGTTGTAGTCATACCGCCTACAAATCTTAAACATCAATTGGTACGCAATCGCTTTTTAAAAGTTATTCATGCTTGCGGCGCGTCAAAGTTTACGCGCCGATACACAATGCAAAGGAGGGAAGTAGAAGACAAATCCTGGCTGATCAGCAATGTTCCTAGTTTCGCCGTTGCGACTGCCGCGCGAACAACGTTTCCATTTTCGCCGCTTTGAGTCGGCGCGAAAACTTTGTGGAGTTTTGTCTAGGCGCGTAAACTTTGACGCGCCTCAAGCATGAACAACTTTTTACGCATTTGGATGGACTTGCTAAGATCAAAGCTGACACTCCTCTAGGTACCCATCGCAGGCAATGTCATGAAGATGCTCCATTCGCCATAGCTGTCACGATCCTGTCGCACGAACCCAAAACACTAGCGCGCAAAACATTAGAGGCGTTTTGGATTATGGCTAGAAATCCAAAAATTAATCGTAAGGATGTGCATCGCTGTGACCAACGAGCTGGCGCCGTATCAAGACCTCTGCGGATTTTGATCTACGGGGCCGGATGTGGGAGCACCGTCTCACTACTAGTAGCGGCGTTACTCTTGCACTGTGGTCCGCTTACATAGCGGCACAACGGCTACACAGGTCAGCACTTGTGGTTTTTGCTCCTTTGAGATTATTTCTGATGTATTTCCTTTCTCAAATCGTATCTAGTAGCATGATAAGGCGTTTGAGGGGGTAGATTGCATATGTTCTTGACTTTCCGAGCTCTGAGGAAGGCGACGACACCGAAATGTTAGCTCAATAAACATGAATATCAATCTTGGTGTATTGCTCAACTAACTATTCTTCTATTACTGCAAACGTTTTCTTTGAAAAACTGGCTGACTGCGGCAGAAAACAGCTGATTCGTATCGCACCACATCTCATCCGCAGATATCTGGTTTAACTTGTAATATCTTGGAAACGCTGATGCCTTTGCTGGGGCAACTTGCGTAGAATTACTGCGACTATCGTCCATACTCCAAAACATTCAAGATTTTGGACTTGAAGATTATCATGGGTGCTACCTTTGAGGCCAATCTTTTGCCCCAACAGTAGCTCCGCTCGAGGAGGTACTGAAGGCCTAAATCTAGGCTGTGAAAGGTAATATTTAGCACGCCTTTCGTGGGTACTACCACAGAACAAGTGATAAAAATGAGTTTGCAAATTCTTACGGTTTCAGAGTTGGAGGTAGGTGGAAAAAAAGAGCGATACATACCTACCAGCCATATGTAGTTGCATGTTCGATTTATCAATTGTTCTTGCTCTGCTTTAAAATTTTCGTTTGTTTGTGTCAATTTTCACTTTCGGACTTGCGAAAATCATGACTATATGTATTCTACACCTTCGAGGTAGTGCCATCAGGTTGGAAATTCGTCGCACTGCATTCTGATGCAACTTTCTGTGATTTGGTTCTTATTGTTTGCTGATTTTCTACCTCTGTTCTGTGTTTAACCTGTTCGAAAATGTTGCATTTTGGTCACAACTAAGAGCACTAATTACCACTAAAAATGCGCAACGAATTAGCGCGGATAAATTTTCCGAGACCGAAATATGCTTTTGGCTCTCAATATGCTAGATTTTTTCTGCAGGCCTAATCATAGAGTGTGGCAGGTAAGGGTTCGCCTGCAAAAGAATTTGGTTGCATTTTTGCACGGGAATGGAACATCTTCCTCCTGCGCATCGCATGAGCGATCTTCCATTAGAGTTGCAGATAATCGAGAATCTCTACCATTGCTGAGCAACAAACGAGCGAATGCCGCAAATGAAGTGAAGTGCGAGTCTGCTGCACTTTTTGTGTTGTTCAACCGTGCACAGTAGGATTGGAAAAACCGCAGTCCAAGCATAGGTATAGCACTTGTTGCTATACGTCTAAGGTTACAATGATTCGTTCCTCGAGAAAGTTTAGCTGTTGCCCTTCGAGAAATGTGAATAAGAAATTTCTAAAGTTCATGACTCACCCTATGTCGAACTAATCTAGTTCATTTGGTTTTTTTTTGCTGTTTTTTTCTATATTTCCCATGAATCGCAGTTTTGGTTGTGATCACTCAAATCATCACATCGAATGCATTGACATAGAATGTATCGTATAAAAAGGACGTTATGGAAAAACCAGACGGTGTGCCAGGTTTTGGTGTGCTCCGATGTTTTACTACTTACCTCGGCTATTTCACGCCCGAGGAGGGAACTTGCTACCACCGATAAATCCACTCAAGATGCTAGCTACTTTAGCGATCGGCATCTTGGCAGGCCCAAATGGCCTTTTTTGACCGACCTTTTGGCGAAAAATGAAAAAAAAATGAAGTTATTTGGACAATAACTTCATGGAAAATCCATGCCACTTTTGTGTTCAGCTTCTCTGAGAACGTCAGTAAATGTGCTCTCACCCGTCCATACGAAGAAGCGAAAAATTCAAACACTTGACCAAAAATTTGATAAAACCACTAACTCATTGTTTCCATACATAGTGGTTGTTACATTTGTGGTCAGCCATTCAAAAATCACAGCGGGCATATCCTCACCAGTCCCTTAATAAAAGTTGTGAAAAATCGATAAAATACATAAATCGATGCCGTCATTAAAGATGGTTGTCATATTCGTGCTCAGCATGTTGAATAACTCTAGTAGGCATACGACCCTTGGACGAAATGGTGAAAAATCGATAAAATGAATATAATCGACCAAACCAATCGATAGTCTCAGGTGAAAAGTAGTCTATAACTTCCGCCGCCCCCCTGAGGAACCTTCACGCAAAATCTGGTCTCGATGGGTTCATCCTTCGCGATTTCTATTCGGAACAAACACATAAAAACACACACAGAAACACACAAACGCACAAACAAACAGACAAGCTTTCACTTTTATATTATCATATATACAGATCTGTATTTAGGTGAACCCACACCAGAGTCGCCGTTCTCCATTCATTTGCCTCCACTTCTTTGATGACCTCGCAAAATCGGTGCATTCAGGTGAAAATTGTTTTTGTATGTACCTAACGTATACATAGTTTGTTACTGTTCACTCAGCTGATGTGATGATCTGGACTATTCAACTGATGGCTTTCCCTAGGTAATCTATGAGCTCGTGATACTCACTTGAGAAGTGCGCCTAGATGTTTCTCATGCTCACTTTCATGCACTAGAACTTTTTAACTACTAGTATTGTCGTTAGCTCTTGTTGGAAGAAATTCATATTTAATTGATTCGTCTGTCCTTGTGAATAGGTTCCGAGTGCAATTTATGTGATCTGAATAGTTATGTACGAAGCATTAGCCGATTTAGAGCAGACATTGCTCATCTCTTGAAAGAATTTATGGTGGAAATAAAATATGTATTGAGCATAGAGTGTTGCATTCGAAAATTTTTTTCGAATATTCGAATATTCGAATAATCGAATATTTCGATACGGCCGAATATTCGAATATTCGAACAAACGAATATTTTGAAGCGTCCGAATATTCGAATATTCGAATAAACGAATATTTTGACATCTCCGAATATTCGAATATTCGAATAATTCGAATATTCCAACTTCTCGAATATTCGAATTATTCGAATATTCGATCATGAACTTCGAATATTCGAATACTTCGAATATTTGAGAAGTTGTTCTACATTTATTTCGGCTGAGTATGCAAAGGGTAGTTCTTTGGATAGGACAATTACTCATTAGGTTGCCGCGAAAGTTACTTAGTCACTTTACTAGGTTGCCGCGAAAGTTACTTAGTCACTTTACTACTACTTACTTACTTAGTCAAAGTCACTTACTTTTGTGTGTTGCTAAATTTTTCGAAATTGATTTGGAATTTGCTGTCCAAAATTTATATAATGGGTAGTCAATGCTCTACCTATATCCAGTTTATCCTATAATTCCGTTGCGATCATGACTGAAAACATTCTCGAACAACGGGGCGGGCTGACCGCGGTACCAATATTTGGCGGACCGTAGCCAGCTCCACGGTCAGGCAAATAATTAAGCGCGGTCAGCCAGATTTCGGTGCGCGGTCAGCCCGAGAAAGGTCCGCGGTCAGCCTGCGGAAACAATGTCGTGACGTGCTAATAACGACAGTGATAGTTACTGATGATGTGTCGATGACATTTTAGCGATCAAATTTAGGATCAGACGGAAAATCTCCCTTTTTACCTTTGGAAATTGCGCAGTACAAACAGTTTTGAAAAATAGAAAGGCCAAGATCGCTAGGATTTATTTGCATTCTTCAGATTATGTCCTTAAAAGTTTTTCCTTGTGTAGCTGTTCATAAAGTGCATAGTATTGATGACAAAGCTCTCTTAATGAGAGCTTCACTCCAAAAATATCTGGGGTGTGGCAGCCGCAATTTGGGATGGATTCTACTTCTTCAGCAAAAAATGGATGCGAGAATCTTCTTAACCTACTCAACACCGTCACAGAAAGAATTTCGTTTCATGTGCACTCCACTTGTCACTGTCATTATGTTCACAAAGGTTGCATCGTACATTGTGCAGGTCCTGCGCGGTCAGCCCGCGGAGCACACTTTGGTACCGCGGTCAGCCCGCTCCATTGTCTGAGTTGTCACTGACTACAAGCATATTCAGCTGCTCCTGGTTTGATAACTCAGGAAACGTAGCAACTCAAGGGATGCCACAGAAGCGGGCGCCTCCTGGAACCGATTGAATAGAATCCGCGTAGTAGTATCCGTGACCTGGCAGAAGACCTCCAACGTCATCACGACACAGTATTTGCTTATCTCCTTCTCGATGGGGAGGCAAGGACATACGACGTATGGATACCTCATGATCTGAGTGACCGCTAGTTTCAAGTGCGCAGAGTGTCCGCATAAACTTTTTGGGGTTTCAACAGAGCTTCGCTCAGCTCGCCATCTTGGTTACCGGTGACGAGGAGTGGGTTCTTTATGTAACTCACGTAAGGAAATGTGGATGACTCGGACGCCGATAACTGCCAAAACTACTGCCAAAACGAGAACTACCTCCTCAGAGTGTAGTGCTCAGTATTTGATGGAATTACAAAGGAACCGTTTTTTAAAAGCTGCTGCCAACAAAACTTACTGTTTGTGTAGCGTAGTGATTTCGGTTACTTTGTGTAAATGTTTATTATATTGAAGACAAAGAATTGATCCGGAAAGACATCCGAAAATGGGTGAAACTTTCGCGGAAAAGACAACACTGAACAGAGTTAAGAACCGGTGTTTCGAACCTGATTTCAAGTGAACCCAGTTCTCAGCTGACGGGTTCAGCATGCAGCTACTAGCAATTACATGAACTACCCCAAACCCAAAACACTGAACCCTCAAGATATGTATGTAGTATCACACTCGTTTCTGTTATGAGTCTGCGTAAGTTTGGTGCTACAGCAATATACAGGTCAGCACGAGTTTCTTAATAGATACTGAAAACAAATAGGAGCATTTTTAGGAGTTTTTGACTCAGCAAACTAGTACGTCAAACTTGTACATAATTGCTAATCGCATTGCGTTGGTTTCCATCCATTATCTCGGGATCGTTTCTCAAACGGGTGCTTTGTATTGTATGTATAAATGAAGTTAATTTCTCAAATTTTGTGCACAGAAGTTGCAGTGGCATGCTAGTGATAAGGTTGAGGGACGGGGTTGGAAAAGTAGGATTAATGGAGGCGTAAAGCCTTCATGGCATAAAGATTATCATAGTAATATAATTCGCAGTAAGCTCTTTGCTTTTCTGAAGAGTTTTCCATCAAATTGAAGGCTCGAGACGTGCCACAAAATTGTAGCGATCTGTCTACGTCAGCAGTAGAGTGTTGCATTCGAAAAATTTTTTCGAATATTCGAATATTCGAATAATCGAATATTTCGATATGGCCGAATATTCGAATATTCGAATAAACGAATATTTTGAAACGCCCGAATATTCGAATATTCGAATAAACGAATATTTCGACGTCTCCGAATATTCGAATATTCGAATAATTCGAATACTTCAACCTCTCGAATATTCGAATTATTCGAATATTCGATCATGAGCTTCGAATATTCGAATATTTCGAATATTTGGGAAGTTGCTCTACGTTTGTCTCGACTGAGTATGCAAAGGGAAATTCCCTGAATAGAACAATTACTCATTAGGTTGCCGCGAAAGTTACTTAGTCACTTCACCACTATTCACTACTACTTACTTAGTCAAAGTCACTTACTTTTGTGTGTTGCTAATTTTTTTTCGAAACTGAATTGGAATTTTCTGTCCAAAACTTGCATAAGGGTTAGTCAATGCTCTACCTATATCCAGTTTGTCCTATCATTCCGTTGCGATTATGACTGAAAACATTGTCACCGACTACAAGCATGTTCAGCTGCTTCTGGGGTGGTAGTAATTAGGCCGAAATTCGCATCTAAGCGTGATGTACAGGGGGGGCCATAAGTTATTGTACAACGTTTGCTCATTTATTTCTCCACCAGCAACACATGGATTATCCTGCTCTTTTCGCTGCCGAATAGAGCAGGGATCAAAGTATCTTACAGTTAAAACCCGGTTTCCCGGGAGAGTTTTGCTTTGGAGCAGTTGGACTTAGAACAGGTTTTTGAAAAAAGCGGGTTGATGTGGAAATTTTTTACGAAAAATCCACCAAATCTCTAAAGTGGGGTGTACTGCTTAGATGCATCTTAAAGAGCAAAGAATGCTCTTTCTAAAAATATCAAACTGTTTTTGTGGCTGTTTTGCTCGGAAATTGCGGGCAGAGTTAGTGCATTTTGCGGCACCGAAAGTCTGCAATGAATGTTTCCGATAAACTTTTTTCGTTATCTTGGAAGTATCCAGGAGGTTTTTGTGATCAAAAGATAGAGCAAATCCAGCTCTATTAAACAGTGCCTAGTGCGGCAAAAAATATTTTACTACTGCGGAGAAATGGGCCAGCAAACGTTGTACAATAACTTATGGCCCCCCCTGTATAAGTCCCACTTAAGTGCCACTTAACACTAGATTTCAATTTTTGGAATTATGTTCTTCAAGGCCCAATACACGCTCTAAGAAAGTTTGGATTGAAAATTGGCATCTAAGTGGGAGGAAATTCTGATCTTTTTTTCGAAATTTCCAGCTTGCGTTTAGTTGGTGCTAAGCTGCGGCTAAGTCTGACCTAGTCAATAATTGGACAGTGCGCGTGAAAGAGCGTGCAACTCTGTGAGGCGCAGACACCTTGCGAAATCTGCAGCAAAATGTACCCAAGGGTACATTTTGACGCAGATTTCGCTGGCGATTTCGCCGACACAACCGCGCTCCGAGCGCGCATGTCCACATTATGCCATTCATTCACGAGGAGCTGCAGGAGATGCAAGGAAGATCATTACCAACAGTACATTCTTGCCAAGAAATCATTGATCACATGTTTCTCAGCATGCACAGAAAAGGTGGGCGGTAGTGTAGTGGGCAGGATGCTGGTTCATCGTGCAATCGATTGATGGTTCAATTCCGCTGTAATGTCAGAGCTTTGCAAACAAATATTCAAGTGTTTCCTGCATAATAGGCGGCTTCAATCACACCGGCTAATTCCCAAGCAGTGGCTTGAGCTACAAAGCAACTTTTTGACCCATGATGAGAGAAAAATTCTTTGACCTATGTGCATGCAAAGAACAATCATGGCGTGTATTGGGTGGTGTAGTGGTTAAGTGGCTCGGTCAGAGCAATTCGCTCTGTGGATCAAGATCTGTCCAAGGCAAACGTTTTGCAAATAGTTTTTCAGACCTTTTGTGCAGAGGAGTTAGGTGACAATTGGTATGCCTATCTCAAACTGAGAGTTGAGCGGTAAATCATCCTTAGTCACTAATATGCATGAATCCTCAAACAATAATTTAGCGGTTGGCTTTTCATACAACTGCTAATAGGAAGGTCGAGAGACCTTAACTTGAATTAATTTAGTATTATAGAGAGTATGGGGTAGATAGGGTGTAATCAATCCCTGGTTGGCTTCATGCACGGTCTTGGTTCTTGCTTGCAACTGCCAAGAAGGACGAACAGTCACGATCCTACGTGGGACCCGAACACGAGCCATTCTTGCAGTTTTGAAGTTTACGACACTTGATGAGTATCTTTTGGTAAGCTCACCAAAGAATCGAATGGACAAGAAGCGAAACGTGCGCAAGGTCACACATTTTGTAGAAATCCGCAATCGATACCCGGAAGTATATGTTCCTAGGAATTCAACTGAACTCGTTTTATCGGCATGAAACGGGAGCGTACTTCACTGTGCAGTTGGTAGTGCAGTGGTAAGCACGCGTGGTTATGCGAGCGTGGTCAAAGGTTGGGGCTCCTGTGATGTTATGGGTTTTTGCATTGTTCTATATAAACCTATGGTTTAAGATGAACATCGTTTAATAACAGAAACGTGCGCACTGTGGTTCAAAGGTTGTGATGCCAGATTGTAGGCCAGCGGCCGAGTGATCAGTTCCGCATGAAAGCGAGTGTTTTGAACTTGATGTTTCATGTTATATGTGTGACGATTACCTGCTAATTTCCTCCAAATCAGAAATGTTAAGTCGGACTTAGATGCCACTTAAAGTTATCTATTAATTTCCACTTTCAACCAAATTACTACCACCCCTGGTTTGATAACTCAGAAAACGTAGCAACTCAAGGGGTGCCACAAAAGCGAGCGCCTCCTGGAACTGATTGAATAGAATCCGCGTAGTGGTATTCTTGACCTGGCAGAGGACCTCCAACGTCATCACGACACAGTATTTTTTTACCTGCTTCTCCACGGGGAGGCAAGGAAATACGACGTGTGGATACCTCATGATCTGAGTGACCGCTAGTTTCAAGTGCGTAGAGTGCGTGCATAAATGCATAAACTTTTTGAGTTTTCAACAGAGCTTTGCTCAGCTAGCCATCTTGGTTACCGGTGACGAGAAGAGGGTTCTTTATGTAATTCACGCAAGGAAATGTGGTTGACTCTTAAGCCAATAACTGCCAAAACTACTGCATAAACGAGAACTACCTCCTCAGAAAGTACAAAGGAACCATTTGTTAAAAGCTGCTGCCAACAAAACTTACTGTTTGCGCAGAATAATGATTTCGCTTACATTGTGTAGATGTTTGTTATATTGAAGAAAAAGAATTAACCCGAAAAGACGTCCAAAAATGGCTGAAACTTTCGCGACGTCTAATAAAATAGACAACACTGAATAGAGTTAAGAACCGGTGTTTCGAACCTAATTTCAAGTGAGCCCAGTTCTCAGCTGACGGGTTCAGTATTGGAGCTACTAGCAATTGCAAGAACTAACCCAATCCCAAATCACTGAAACCTCAAGATATGTACATAGTGTTGCACTCGTTTCTGTAATGAGTCTGCATAAGTTTTTTTTGCTACAGCAACATACGTAGAATGTTACAGCCATATGATAAGTCAACATGAGTTTCTTTCTAGGTAATGAAAACAAATAGGAGCATTTTTAGGAGTTTTTGACTCAGCAAACTAGTACGTCAATATTGTACGTACTTGCTAATCGCTTTGCTGGGTTTCCATCCAACATCTCGAGATCGTTTCTCAGAACGGGTGCTTTGTATTGTATAAATAAATGAAGTTAATTTCCCAAATTTTGTGCACAGAAGTTGCAGTGGCATGCTGGTGGTAAGGTTGCGGGATGGGGTTGGAAAAAGTAGGATTACTCGAAATGGAGGCGTGGAGCCTCCATGGCAGACTAGTATCATAAAGATTGGAAATTTCCCAGTAAGCTCTTTGCTTTTCTGAAGTTTTTTTTTTCACCAAATTGAAGGCTCAAGACTTGCCACAAAATTGTAGCGATCTATCTACGTCAGCAGGTATTCTCAGACAATGTGCGGGTGAACCGCGGTACAAATATTTGGCGTAGGCAACTCTACACTCAACCAAGTAATTGAACGCGGTCATTAAATTATCTATGTGGGGTGAGCCTGCAGAAAGTCCGCTGTCAGCCAGCCGAAATGATAATGTGGCGTGCTGACAACGGCAGCAATGCATACTGGCGATGTGTGGGTGAAATTTTAGCAATCACAAATTTAGCGACGGTAGGTGCTTGCTGGTGGGACTCGAGAATGATTATGAGAGCGAAGGTGCTGTTGAAAATGACTGCTCGATTATTCGAATGATCTAATATTCGAATGTACCCACCCGAATATGCGAATATTCGAATAATCGAATAATTAAGAGTGATCGAATAATCGAATATTCGAATAAACGAATATTTTAAAAGTCGTCGAATATTCGAATAAACGAATATTTTGAAAGCGCCGAATATTCGAATATTCGAATAATCCGAATATTCTGATTTTTCGAATATTCGAATGTTTCGAATAAACAAATATTCGAATATTCGAATAATTATTCGAATATTATTCGATTCGGTCAACACTCTAGTCAGCAGGTATTCTCAGACAATGTGCGGGTGAACCGCGGTACCAATATTTGGCGAGACAACTCTACAGTCGACCAAGTAATTGAACGCGGTCATTATATTATCTATGTGGGGTGAGCCTGCAGAAAGTCCGCTGTCAGCCAGCCGAAATGATAATGTGGCGTGCTGACAACGGCAGCAATGCATACTGGCGATGTGTGGGTGAAATTTTAGCAATCACAAATTTAGCGACGGTAGGTGCTTGCTGATGGGGCTCGAGAATGATTATGAGAGCGAAGGTGCTCTTGAAAATGACTACTCGATTCGTCGAATAATCGAATATTCGAATGAACCCACCCCGAATATTCGAATATTCGAATAATCGAATAATTAAGAGTGATCGAATATTCGAATAAACGAATATTTTGAAAGCGTCGAATATTCGAATATTCGAATGTTTCGAATAAACGAATATTCGAATATTCGAATAATTATTCGAATATTATTCGATTCGGTCAACACTCTAGTCAGCAGGTATTCTCAGACAATGTGCGGGTGAACCGCGGTACCAATATTTGGCGAGACAACTCTACAGTCGACCAAGTAATTGAACGCGGTCATTAAATTATCTAGGAGCGGTAAGTCTGCAGAAAGTCTGCCGTTACCCCGCTGAAATGATAACGTGGCGAGCTAACAACGGGAGCAATGTTTACTGGCGAAGTATGAATGAAATTTTAGCAAGCTCAAATTTAGCGACGGTAGGTGCTTGCTGATGGGGCTCGAGAATGATTATGAGAGCGAAGGTGCTCTTGAAAATGACTACTCGATTCGTCGAATAATCGAATATTCGAATGAACCCACCCCGAATATTCGAATATTCGAATAATCGAATAATTAAGAGTGATCGAATATTCGAATAAACGAATATTTTGAAAGCGTCGAATATTCGAATATTCGAATGTTTCGAATAAACGAATATTCGAATATTCGAATAATTATTCGAATATTATTCGATTCGGTCAACACTCTAATTGAGCACCAGTTTTTCTTAATTTGAAACTCAAAACTTATACTGAAACTGGTATGCAGTATACTTCGGAATATTCGAAATTTTTTTCGAATAATCGAATTTCGAATTTATTCGATTTTAAAATTTTTCGAATAATCGAATAACGAATTTATTCGATTTCTGAATTTTTCGAATAATCGAATTTCGAATTTATTCGATTCGAAGATTTTTTCGAATAATCGAATTTCGAATTTATTCGATTCGGAAGTTTTTTCGATTAATCGAATTTCGAATTTATTCGATTCGAAAGTTTTTTCGAATAATCGAATTTCGAATTTATTCGATTCGAAAGTTTTTTCGAATAATCGAATTTCGAATCTATTCGAGACTTTTCTCGAATAACCGAATTTACTCAGTTTTTCACCTCTCGAATATCGAATTTTTGAACTTGTTCAGGTTTTTGCAGGCAAATGATCGCATTCTTGGATTTGTGCAATTCTTTGAATTTCGAATATCCGGACTCATAAAATTTTCTTAGTCGTGAAGAAATCTATGCAATGGATTGGATGACTCTCATGCTGCCCCCTCCAACCCCTTGAATCTTTGAACAAACCGACTTGTCTCCGTGAACCACCCGTTCACTAACACTCTCGAATCTATAAGAACTCCAATGAAAGGAGTTCAATATACGACAATAGACGAATTTTCAGAACTTCAGATTTATTCGTTTATATTGCAAAAACAAAGCACATTTTTTGCAGCAATGCTTGAAGAACCTTCTATTCCATTTTCATTCAATACAAAAATATGAGCAATATGTGGTGCTGTCACAGTGCATCATCTAACGAAAGATCCTCATAGTCAGTGCTATCTTCCTCCTCTTCTGAATTTTCATCTTCCGAGCTCGTGTAAATTTCATCCATCCCATACGATTTCCCATAGCGGCGGAGTTCGCTGGGACTCCATCCTCGGCTATTCCTGAAAATATACGAACTTACTGTGCGTCATTAATACCAATTCTTTGAACGATCTGGACACTCACCTTATTGAACTTCTATTGCAGTTTGCATTTATCACTAGTAGAAGCCGAGCGTTTCTGCTAGCAAGACGACCCCTTCGCTTCTTGCCATAGATGATCCCGGCGGAGCTGAAACAGATGCGACTGTAATCGAAGAACTATTCAGCTGTAGTAAAGAAATGCTTGGACCTAAATAATCTTCCGCAGTCAACTGATGCCGGCGGAGCAACAAGGTAATGCGATGCTGCAGCAGCGATATTAGGGAATTCTCCACGATGTGTGCGCCACCAAACAAATGGGTCCTCCTCAGGGCGTGGGCGGGAATCTTGCCTCCTCAGACACACTGCATACTTTTGCAGCTCGAGCTAAAATAATAAAGAATTAACTTGTTTCTTTGATGGGGTTATCTCAAGCTAGAATATTACCTTCAATTCGTCCTCATATTTGTCTGTGTCAATATTTGTTTCTTTCTCCTGACCTTTACTGGTCAGTACTCCCCACACAGGAGATTCCTCGACTTTCGGTGAAGGGGGTGCTGCACCAACCACAGATACGCCTGCTCTTTCTGCTTCCCTCACTAGAAAATTAAGATCAGTTAGCGTTATAGCACAGAAAAAACATTGAGGGAATTACGTACATCTACAATTGATGAAATCATCCGAAATTTCGTTCCACTTTTCCTTGGTAAACACAGTCTCAAGGTAGGCGAAGCGAGCGTCACACAACGTTGCGAATTGCAGTGACCGGTTTTCAAAAAATTCCTCGAAGTAGGCCTTAGTTTTGAGTAAAAGACATTCTCCAAATGCAGCCGCTTCTTTTCGCGCGTTTTCAAGGTTTCTGAAAAAGAATGCTTAGGGAAAAGGAAGAAACACCATAAGTCTAGGGAAGTCCTACCCCTCAGTGATTGTAATAAGCGCCTTGCCGACCGGAATGTACATAGAAATGCAGGCTGATTGGTAACATACCTGGAACAGGTCATAATGAAAGATGGAAATGAAGGGAAAAAATAGAATATGGATACCTGCTTCCTGTCATTGTTTGGAAGGGTTCTAAAAATACTCGAATGGCTTTCAGTAGGCGGATTTCATTGTCTTCTAATGGAGAACAGCGAAGAAATTCCAGCAATTTTTCGACAGCTGGCAGCTGAAATGAGATCTAGCAATTTAAAAAATAAGACAGAAAAGGGGTATTAGATAAATAATCTCTAACAGTATTTAGGAAGTCGCAGATCATGTAGTAGGTAGAACTCCACCTAGTAGGTGAATCGGTCATGGGCAGCGTCATTTGAAGAGATTCTTCTTTGAGAAACCTGAATTTTTAATGTCTGTAGATGTCAATGGCTTAACAAAGTGTCACCTCACCCCTCCTTTGCACCTTACCTTTTAAACATGTTCTTCAACTTTCCACTGCGATTCAGCTTCGCTGCGACGCGTTTCACAATTTTCAATGGCTCCCGTACAGTATCAAGCTCTAACGAAGCTCGCACAGCCAAACTGACAATATGCGCACAGCAATGCATGCTAGAAAATGAAGTATTGTCACTGCAATTAGGCTCACGCACAACTATTTTATATCTTACTATTCAATGTCCAATTCAAATGCGGCCCTTGACATAACAGTGGCTCCATCTGCGATAAGGAAAGAAATGCTATTTGGAGGAATATCCAGTCTTGCCAGGCATTCACGGATTTTATCTGCCACAACAGCAGCGGTTTTGCTTAAAAATTGAGTTTTCCACATTACATTTTATGATATCTTTCTTCCTCTTACCTCTCTTCCTCCATCGGTATAACGTCCAAGATGACATCTTTGCGAACACTAAAGTCTGCACTCAATGCATGACCTGTCACAGCAAGGAGCGAACTGGAGGAGTTCTTCGATGACCACCCATCAGCCGTGATTGCAATCTGGACGCCGCCTTTGCAGAAAATTTTCTTGTTTGTTTCGTCGATAGATTCAACTTCGGCTTTCATCAATGACAGTAGAGTCTTCGGACAAGGTACTGTGTACCCCGGATTCAGTTCACTGATAAAATCTTTGAAGTAATCTTCAGCTGCAATATTCAACGGCACAGCAGACTTTGCGATGAAGGTCACCAGCTTCCTGTCCAGGGTATGCTTTACACGTGAATTCAGCTTTCTTTTGAAAACATCCTCCAGTTTTTGCTGACTAACGCCGGTTTCGGTCCCGTTCTGATTGTCTTCACTACTCTGCTCCATCTCGCTTTTGTGACATTTGTTCAAGTGCGATAGCAAGTTACTGGTTGTTTTCGACCTCGGAATCTTGAAGGACTTCGTGCAGAATTTGCATGTAGCGTACTCCCGTCTATCTTCACCTTCAACCGCTCTCTTGTAAAATTTCCACACTGAACTCATTTTACTGAAAGCACGTCCCTTATGGAGCTAATGAGATGAAATTTAAAGAAAAGTTTCCAGATGACTTATTATATACTAGACGGTGTAACACAGTCTCGCATGGATGTTTTACTTCAATCAGTTATTGAACACGAGATGATGTCTTTTTCACTTTCTCAACGACCCCATGGAGAAGAAGTCGATCAAATGATTCGGATGAAAGTTTCATGGAAAATGGTGACCGCATTTGTGTTGAGCGTGCTAGAGAACCCCTTTATACAGGTTCTTACCTATAGCTCAGCAAAAAACGGAAAAATCGATCAAGTCGATAAATGAATAAATTGATTTATGCTATCACACTGAGTTTAGCGCGTATCGATTGTGGCCCGACGTAACGATAGCTCATAGATTGTGAATTGTGGGAGTCGCAGTCCCCAATCAATACGTATCGGAACAAGGGTGACAGTGACCGCAGCGATCGAATTGGTAGCGTTCTTCTACGATTATAGCTACAGCACAAATGGAACCGGGAGAAATTACAGATTGTGAGACAGAAAACAGGAGAGGAATCTTGAGGATTTTGTTGAAAGGACTAGCAAACCGCCTCGGCTGCTCAGGCTGCTGGTTTTTATATCGAAACAATAAAGCTATCGAAAAGGTCCTGCTTAATCAAAAAAAAAATAAATACAGTAGATATGTGCATATGAATTAAAAGGAAAGAGAAATTACACTGACTTTTACCTTCATAGCTCGTACCAACTTCTTGACCCAACACAAACGTTTCCAGTCATTTACAAGTTCATTACTTTGCAAGATTGAAATGGAGAAAAACTAAACGCTGCACAGACATGAAGCGTATAATGTACACTTTAGAAAAAAAAAACATTGTTACTTATACCCATGAGTTCTCACATTCGGAACAACATCCTTCACTATATCAGCATCAGAAGATAGTGGTGAGCGAAACGCCTAAGCCTAATTCTATGCTTAAGCAGTCTTAGGGTTTAAAAGAGTGCAGATTGAAGAGTGTCATTTGCTTCAGGCCGCCTCAATCAATGACGGTCCTCAGATAGAAAAAGAGGTCAACAAATCAGAAAAGCATAATTTCGTCTGAATTATAGTTCCTAAGGAGCAGTTCCTAAGGACCACATCCATTCCCAGTAATGCAGTGAACTGAAATTAGGCTTAATGCACACACTTCAACTTCTACCGAAGTTTCAAAGGTGAATGTTCGGAGTGATATACGCTGTTCATGTGCAACCGTTTGGTCCAGTTTCACAAAGATTTGTAGAACTCACTCCGTACTGTAATGAATTTTCGCGTAAATACTGATTACTACTTCTTAGCAACGGCTGAGATTTAACGGTGAAATAGTCGGCTGAGATTTAACGATGAACTAGTAATGATACGAAATTTCAGCTCAACTTTCAAATGATCTGGTATTATTTCCTTCAAAAAAGTAGAAAAACAATTTCAAACACGATTTCTTATCTCTACATTTGATATGAAAGCAAATAATAATAGAAAGCTTGTTTTCAAACGGACTTTAATTTTCGCCCCCAAATATCCAACGACAGCACCTGCAATCTTGGCTGAAAATTGGGAATGGCACTAACTGCTCTGACAGCAAATAACGGAAGATTTTCACTGTTCATCCAAAAATCAAGTGATAAGCACTTTTTGGAGCAGTTAGCTATGGAAAAAGAATCTAGACAGTGCTTGGATGGAAAATGTGCAGGGGAAACAAGAGAAAATTATCATTTACTTTTCACAGTTTTATTCTACCCCTCACAAAAAGCTTTGGTTCAACTATCATGTGAATGTTTCTTGAATTCTACTTTTCAGTTATTACCTAACAACCCTTCAGGAATTCTCTTTTTCACACCTTCCAAGACTGAGAAGTTGGAGGTCATCGCTGAGGGGTAAGCGGTGACCAACTCTACCCTCTGCCGTGAATTAACACATCAAAATCTTGACTTCAAAACTGCGGGGTCAATGCACAAATAAAGTAAATAACACAAATTCATTGCCGTGCTCTTTCTTCTCGATTCAGCAGCAGCTACCCAAATTTCATTCAAAGAACTTTCGTTTTATTCTTTCAAAGTTTCACTTTCCTGGGTAAGCTAGTCATTCTACGACTCTCAAACCTACGTTGTACTTTTTACTCATTGTATTCATTTCTTGCAAGAAGAACGGGTGACATTAGCGTGAAACCGGAATAAAACAGGAATATTCCGCTATGAATAGTCATAGCGGTTATTGCCAGCTCTAAGGCTCAACCAAGTCAGGAGCCCCGTCATTGGATTTTTGGGTGTGAAAAATGAAATCTGCTAGAAAACAGCCCTTCTGCAGTCATTCGCTTTTGAATCAAGTGTAGAGGTGTGCAATCATATTTGGAGATATTTTTCTATTTGTGAAGAGAAAATAGGGACAGATCATTTCAGCGTTCGGCAAAAATTCCGCTTAAGTGCTAGTTTGCCCTGGCATACTGGCTGTTGGAAAAGCAATCGATATTCATGCAGAATTTTATTACAATGGTAAGAGAATTCTACAAGTTCTACAAATACGTACCAAACGATCACGCATGAACGGAGTGTATCTCTCCGAATCTGCAATGTTAAAAGAAATTCACCAAAAATTGAAGTGTTTGCACGGAGAAAAATTATGGTTCATCGTATTATTGGAAATGCATGTGGTTCTGACACACTACAATTTCAACGAACTTATGTTTTTCTAACTAGTTAAGCACTTTTTTGTCTGAGGATCAGTATTTCGTGAGGCGGCCTGAGGCAACTGCCACTCGGCAAGCGACCCAACTGTAGGTGGAACTGAACCAGACAAAGATTCATCTAAGGCAAAAAAGCAGCTATAAAGAGAAGCACTTGGAAAAATCAAAGGCCAAGATGAATACAAAGTTCAGGGAAACTCACGGATCGTGCGGAGTCGCTGCACTGTACGACAACTGGTAACCAAAGTCCACCAAGACTAACCGATACAAAAACTGAAAAGTGCATAGGTTAGGCAAATGTAGCTGTATTAACTTAATTAAATGAAGTCCGAAACCGAAAAGGATTTTCGAAAACATAGCTAGCTAACCGCATCGCTCCGAATCTACGCGAAACACGGTATTCGTTGCGGGACCGCAGAAATCTTGCGCGCTCGTCGCCCTTTGAAACCGTTGACCATTCTGAACACAAGAGGGTTCCTGGAAGAAAAACCTCCATGAATGTTGTTCATTTCATGGAGCGAAAACCGGATCAACCTGTCGAATAAATTCGAATGTGAACCTTTTCGAATAGTCGAATTTCGAATAAATTCGAAAATGGACTTTTTTCGAATAGTCGAATTTCGAATAAATTCGAAAATGGACTTCTTCGAATAGTCGAATTTCGAATAAATTCGAAAGTGGACTTTTTTCGAATAGTCGAATTTCGAATAAATTCGAAAATGGACTTTCTTCGAATAGTCGAATTTCGAATTATTCGAATTCGAATGTTTATTCGAATATTTTATTCGAATACGTTATTCGGTCCGAAGTATAGTATGCAGGAAGCAGTCATATCAAAATGGAGCATTTCATAAGTCTAGGAAGGCATTCTTGCTGAACAAATAAGTTCTATGTTTGTGACACCTCACTGGATCCTTTCAACATATTTTGAGCAGGACATGTGCGTTATATTAGAGTTTAGTCTCAAGGAAAGGAAAAAAAGGAGTGAAGGAACACTACAATGAAAAACAAGCTAACCAATGAAGTACACGAAGCTAACCTGCTAAATCGTCTACAGAAGTTCTGAATTCCACGTAGATGATTTCCAGCTATGGTGACAAGGGGAGGATACCTCGGAATTGTGGCGGGTATATACTGCCTTGAGCATCTTTCGTCGCTAATTTCCAATAATCAGTCTTCACCTCCCTGAGCCGCATCCACAGAAGTCTTCGGAGACTCCCCGGGGACCTCCTAACTGTCTTTTATTCGTGCGCGACAAAAATGAACTCAAAACGGCAATCGCTTACTTTTTCCAGGGAATTCCTTCATCCTCGACCGCGGCAGAAATCGGTGCTCTCGAAATTAACTCCCGCAACTTCATATCCACGAAAGTCCCTTCTTCATTTTCGCCCCCCCCCCCTCCCCCCTCCCCCCCCCACCCCCACCTCGGCGATCGTTATAACTCCCTGTAGCACACCTAGCAGGAAGCAGCTCCCCGCTGCAGTTTTTCATCTAGAAACACAGTTTGCAAGCCTTATTATCTGTTGTTCAGATTAACCAACATTCTGTTATAATAGTTAAATTTGGTTTTGGCACAGAATCATTTTTAGATCTTCTTCAACAGCGTGAACTTTTATTTCTTTACACATATTTACTGAATGAATCAGTTCATAGTGTTTTTAAATGCAAAGCAAAGGGAAAAACCGCTAGAAAGTTAAAGCGATGGCCAAAAATCTCCTTTTGTTTTTTTTTTGTTCATAACTTCAATATAAAGCTTGAGATTTCTAATTCTGGATAAGAATGCAACTGCTCACTGCGGATGCACGGAATTATTCATATCCCCATTGCGCTTTCCAGCTTTCATAGGAAATTTATTATTATATATATATATTCTTTGTACACATATTTATTTATTTATGTATATTTATTTATTTATGTTTTTGTTTTTTTACGCAAGCAAGTCAAAATCCTTAGTTTCGTACTGTTCATATTTGACTATCGTGCCGTTTTTTTTGTGGTAGAATTTTCACCAAGATCGAGCTTTTCATAGGAAATGGATTCATTTGCGAGGGAATATTTGTGATTTGCGACGGAATCTTGACGTCTCCGGAGCACAGTTGACATCACCTTTAATGACAGCATTTACGATGAAAAAACGTTGATTTTTTCATGAAATTCTACTCTGAAGGCTACTCTTGTGCCCCTAGCAGGGAAGGATCACCGCTATAGGAAAATACTGATCGATCCTGTATCAGCTGAGAAACGCAGCCGCACACGATCAAAGAGAATGGGGCGGGGTTGAACGCGATGGGCGCATTTGTAAATGCGTATTAGTTTTATTACTCGAGTTACTGCATGATTCGGAGTGATTCCTTTTGCAGTTACACTCCAATTGATGGCACCTTTAAAATGAGCACAGATGCGAGAAAACTTCTTTTTTCAGCGTGAGTGTTGCCTTTAAACTGACTTCCTTAGGCAGTTTGAGCCACTCTGGACCTCAACTGCGGTCCTGTTTTGAGATGTTCGAGCTGGGTCTTGTTCTGCATGATGTTTTAGCCCGGGCAGAAATGTCCGTGGTAGTGCTTGGAGGATGCTCAACCCCCCCCCCCCCCCCAGAGATCCTAGCCGTACACACCGCCACCAGAGGTGTACATCACAGGTTTCAAACTTTGCACTTATTTTGATAGGGAAAGAGAGGTTCATGAGTGCATCATTGGTTATCGCAAAGCGACATGGTTATTAAAATGTCTGAGCAGACGCTGAAATCTAAAGCTTCCTGAATATCATGAGTTATGAGGACTCATGGTTAACAGCATCAGCCACTTCCAAGACGTTGCAGCCTTCGTACGCTATTCGCAGGATTCCGTCTTTAGCATGGAAAATATAATTTTCTCAACGCTTTATTCGAGTAATACAACTGATTTCGAGCTCATTTAATTCATTTCAATGGAAATTCCTTTAATTAGTTCGTCAAGTATGAAATGTCCGATTTTACGAGCGGTCAGTTTGACGGTCTCTCTCTTCGAAGATTTGCTAGATGTCTTCTCATTTTTATTTTCATTATGAAGGTACATCCTCTCCCTTTCAGAATCACTTTCTGGGGTTTTTATCAGTTTTCGAATATCTGTTTGAAAGCATTCTTTGTAGAACTACTCAAAGACGAAAAATCGTGTCGTTTTGGGACATAGGTTCCATTTTCCAGCCATTAGAGCTGAGGAAGCTGGGAACATCAGGGTAGTGTTAAGGGACACTTGGCTAGTAAGTGCACTGAAAAGCATTTGCTTCGGAAATTCCGCTCAGGTGACATGAAGCTCCAAATGAGCCTTACGATGAACCTGGATATCGATGAGCTGGAAGCCGTAGCCGAAGCCGATAGGAGTCAAACGACGTCAGCGTAAGCAGCAAGGTGTGACCTTTATAATCCAATAATATTCGGATACTCAAGGCAATATAACCATTGAAACTGGTTCGGTAAACGAATTTTTCCCAGTTTGACCCTCAAAAATGGGTGCCAATTTTTGGCCATTTTTCACATATCCACGCTGCTTAAGCCAGAGGAGCAGGGGTGAGGGCCCACCTGCCACTCACTGTACTGGGCAAATCTTGCTCTATTTGACCACAACTCCTTTCAGGGATTAGCTCACTTCTTGCTGGAGAAAATGTTTAATTTTCAACATGATGTTGGAAACGCTCTCCGCCACTTGATTGCTTCTACCTTTCCACGTTTCCAAGCTGCTGGCGCAATTAAGCTGCAGTTAAGATGGCAAGGCTGTGGGGATAGTATAGGAGCATATTCGGATATCTTATACTGCATTTTGCCTTAGGAACAAAACTCGAAATCTTCTCATCCAAAATCGGACATGCCATACTTGACGACCTAATACATGAGTTGTTTTCTTTCGATTAAAAGCGTTGTCGTGCAATAAATGAAAAAGGACTACAGTCTCATCATCATAACAGAATGACGCCATCAATTTTTTTGCTTCCTCGAGTTCTGAGAAGGTAGGGTTAGAAATAGACACTGTACGCAGAGGACGAGAGATGCAAATTTAAGCGAGTCGAGTCTTCACAGTCATGTGAAACCGTTTCTAGACTTGAGAATTCCGCCAAGAACGTTGCCATATGGCTGTGAAGTTCGTTTAACATGGGCTTGTTAAGAACTTTGCGAGGTTTATGGAATATGAAACAGTCGAATCAACTTGAGAGTTTGATTATTCAAGGGCCTAGGAACAGAATAAGCTCAAAAATTTGGTAGAAGGTGAAAAGGTGAGTTCAAATAGTTTTAGTTTCAAATAGTTTTTCTATTACTAGCGCCCCTTCGGGACGCTAGAAAGTGGGGTGGGGCAGCCACTTGAGGTATGTGCAAAAGCTTCATACGGTGAAATGCTTGGAGATCAGCAAAAAAGCAAAACTAATCATCAGCTGAGCTCAAATACGAAATTCTCCTTATGAGTTGCGTATAATCTACGGGTCTGGCCGCCTCGCCAACCTTCTTCGAGTCTTTTCGCCATCCTAGCCTTGCTTGCAAATTCTTAATCCCGCGCCTACATTTAAAGCTAATTTCCGGCGTACTGATAATACCTACTCTTTTTTGTCACATTTCTTACACACCTATGGACCCGTTATGATCAGCCAACAGAGAGGAAGAAGAGATAGTCGACTGAGGCACGAATGAGCGCGTAATGAGCGTGCCCCTACTCCATCGGCAGACATGCATCTTGGCGCTTATCCCAATGTTGGGCCAGGGCAGACCCATCCTCCATTTGTGGATCTGTATCCTGGCGTTCTTCCCGCTACTGGGCCAGCGCACACCCGATCCATCGGTGGGACTCCTATCCCGGTGCTTTCCCCACTAATCGGCCCCTTGCAGACCCAGTCTCCATCCATGGACCCGTATCCTGGCGCTTTCTCCAGTATTGGGCCAGAGTAGACCCAATCCCCATCAGTGGACTCGTTGCCTGGCACTTCCCCGTTAATGGGCCCCTGCAGACCCAATCTCTATCGATGGACCCGTACCCTGCCATTTTCCCAGTGTTGGGCCACGGCGAACCCTTTCTCCATCGATGGACCCGTATCCTGCCGTTTTTCCACTATTGGGCCATGGCGGACTCTTTCTCGATCGGTGGACACCAATCATGATGTGTTTCTGGACTACGGGGCCCCGGCTCATCTCTCCTTGGAAAGTTTGGTCAACTGCACAAGTTGCACAACTGATTTCAGAGAATGTCACAACAGCTTATTATGACGCGTTCTTCATCCTGTGTATTTGATTGTATTTTTTAAAAATAGACGGATCCTCAAGCTGCATAATCCCCAAGGGACCTCAAAGAGAGGTGTGCAAGGAGCATATCTCAAGCGAGGATACCGAGTGAATCCTTTGATACATCCTCCATGGTATGCACACTTCTTTTCGAAGTGGTTCGAAGTCGTCAAATCGTTGTAAACATTGTCTCGCCTGGAGGGCTCGAGACTGCTAGACGGTGGTCCCTCCGCGAAATCCCGAATGCACCCGACTTCCACTACGTCTATGTACCTATGACGAAACATCGGCCGAATGCCCCATCAGCTTCGCATCCTCGCGAGGCACAGTCTATAACTGAGTCTTACGGCGAGCGCATGCGATCACGTGCTAGTCCCCCTACGTCTACGCTCTAGAAAATTTTGTTGCACTACCATGATTTATATAAGAGGATTTGAGAGAAAAAAAAAGAAACAAAGAAAAAACAAATAATTCGAAACTCGATCATTCAAAAAGAAGAACATTCCTAAGCATGTTTTTATCCCATTTTTGTCAAATTGGAAGGTCCCTCTCGTAGAGCGATATTTATGGCCTCGTTATTGCCTCCACGAAGGCGAGGATGAATCACTATGGAATAGTTTATATCTAAAGTGCTTCCGCGAAATATAAGAAGTTTCAGAAGATTTCTGCTAATGAAGAAGATTCCTGGGACTTCTTTTATTTCCCGGAACCTGAAGCTGAAATCCAGTGCAAAGGTAATATAATAAAAAATACGGAAAGAAAATAAAATGCAAAAATAATGAAATAGAAAAATGAGGCCAAGTGGTTGGCACACTGTCGCTCTTAGGTTTGCTGCCATAGACCTTATCGAGCACCCAATAACTTAAGATTGAGCCCTAGAAGTGATGGGCGTAACTCCATGTTTGTGTCTACACGGGGAGGAAATCCATTTCGCGCACCCGAACCCTCCACACGACGGGGACTTTCGTGGATTCTTCTCCCTGAGTCTTGTCTCCATTGGGAGTTACACCCTTTTCGCATGGGCATATGATAGGGAAGTACGAATGGTGGAGCACTAGTAAGCAGTGTTAGTTGGTCGTGACGCAGAACTAAGTTCTCCGCTCTCAATGAACGCGCTTGCAAGATCCAGTCCTGTCGTATTCGTCCGTCTTGCAATTTTTTGAGCTTCTGTAGACCATTCAGCATATCTCAGATATAGCCTTTAACGTCATGTTGGACGCACTCTCTAATTATATTAGTGTCTTCTTTTCTTATTTCCGCTGTGTTGAATGGAAGAAAATGTGGAGTAGGAATTGGAAAGTGAACAAAAACAAGAGCGGTTACCCTACCCACTGCTGGCTCTGTGGAAGGCAATCCCGCCGAAACCTTAGCCAATGGAGCTGTTAGCAACGTCGTGTTCTGATTCAATACTATGTACCAACATAGTCTGCAGTATTTCTCTTGCCTCATGACGTGATGTCGTCGAGGTTGTCGTAGCGCTCGGAGCCACATATCTCTAGTCTTAAAGTGCTATTTAGCGTTTGGCGTCGCTCCTAGAATCCACTGATTATGTTGCTGGTCCCAGTGCTCGCCAAAGTGCTTGAGAGAACCCGGGACACCAAACTCAGGCAGAACGCGTTTCAACAAGAGTTACATCGTGAGGTCAAAGCTTATTTTGTCGCAGCATGAGCTGCGATGCGATCCTTTCCTCTTCCTCCAAAGGCTATGATTGTGCTGCGATGAGCTGGTTTGCATGCCACATACCTAGGATGGCAGCTCAACCTAAGCTTAGCGCTGTGTTCCCAGAGAAGAGGCAAGCGCATGCTTACTCAAGCTCATCCGAAGTTTACGTTAGCTTACCCGTGTGGCTCGCTTTGGCTCCGCCGAAGCGACTGAGCTCTGATGCCTAACCACCAGTTTCGATACACCTCAAAGGGAGCGAGTCGTGACGTGACTAGGAGGGGATAGAGCGCGGGACGTGATGGGCGGAACGCAAGATGAACTACACCTCTGTGGTGACTTTATAAGGAGGATGGGTGGCACCTATGTTTTGGGAGGATGGGTGGCTCTCTTTTCGCGTGTTGTACTCGTTTTGGTGAGGATCTTTATTCGTCGACCTCCACCTAGTGGTGCAGTGGTAGAATGCTACAGAAAAGGGGCGTGGTAAAGCATGTTATGTGAAGTCCACTGTCGTCTCGTACCTTGCGGCGAGCGGTGGGTCTGCTGCGTTCTCTGACCACCAAGGAGCTAACTTCCCCGGTTTTTTCAACTTTTAGCTACAACTAGCTGCTGGCATTCACAGGCTTCTCGTGTGAGCGCTCACGTGGCAGGGTGCGACCGGAACTCGTTTTTTTGCTACTTCTGCATGTGCATTTTTCCATTTCTCTGTTTTTGGTTTGGCCGATAGCGCTGTCCACTAGCGATCGATCGTAAAGTGTGTATAGTGACCAACTCATGGAGACGCCTGTCTTTTCCGTGGAAATTCAGGCTCGTCAGGACAGGCTCAAAAAACAAAGGATCGGCCTCCAGCAGTCCCACTCGCCACTGAATGAATTGGATCAAGTCGCTGCGTCATTGCTAAACGACGATTCCATTCCACTCTACGTTAGGACAATCCTTGGATACCTCATGGGAGAGCAAAAAGCAGATCGATCATTCTCAGCAGGAACCGCGAGCTTGTTTCCGAGAGTTCTGAATTATCTTGCTTTACTTAGGGAGGAAAATGATGGTTTGAAGAAAGCTCTTGATTAGTCACAGTCAAAAATTCCACATCAGCCTCCTACTAAGATTAGTGTTGACCCTGGTAAAGATGACCAGAAATCGTTTGGAGAAGTAGAACGTGCTAGATGTGCAGTGATAGCCGGAGAGCTAGAGGGCACTTCATCTCATCCTCTTTTAGGGTATCCCATGATTATACGTGTGTGACCTAGATTATCGATTACCTAGGTATTGATTGTAACCCTGTCGCAGCTCTTCGTATGGGGCGCCCGAACCGAGCGTACCCTAGGCTTCTCAAAGTGGTATTCCCGAGTTCATATTTTGCAAGGTTGGTGTTACGGTGAGCTCCTCAAACGAAACCCTTTCCCTACCACTCAGTGATTTCCATAAGGGCATCTATGCCTAAAGCAGTGCAAACCAGGGAACAAAGGAGAGTTTCGCGCAATAAACATAGCGGGAATCCCACTCTGAGTTCTCAAGCTAATTCTCTCACCACTCCCTTAGTAGATCGTGTTGATCGGAGGTGTGCGAACACCTTTGCGACAATGTGCTCAACCGGTTGACACGAATGGAGCGGCGCGTGGGTCCGCATGCTCAACCGGGTGAGCACGCTCATTTCAGAGTTATATTTCTGTGAAGCAGTCATAATTAGCAAACTTCTACGTTACACTAACAAATATTCAAGCTTTCCATATATGCACTGGATAGAGCAGATCTTCACTCAAACTTTTTTAATATGTGGTTGAAATATATATCAAAGAGAACGATATATATATATATATATATATATATATATATATATATATATATATATATATGAAAAAGAAACAACAATCAGTATCAAGTGAATGGATGACAAACATTGAGGTCGATTGGCGACCCATTTGGCGAGGTTTGTTTGGCAACCTAGGAAACGGGTTTGCAAACGAGCCAGGCAAACGAACCCCGCCAAATGTCTGGCCAAACATGATGTCCCGCCAAATGGGTCGCCATGCAAATCTTGCCAAATAGGTCGTCATATAAACCTTGCCAAATAGGTCGCCATACAAATCTTGCCAAATAGGTCGTCATACAAACCTTGCCAAACAGGTCGCCATACAAATCTTGCCAAATAGGTCGCCATACAAATCTTGCCAGATAGGTCGTCATACAAACCTTGCCAAACAGGTCGCCATACAAACCTTGCCAAATAGGTCGCCATACAAATCTTGCCAAATAGGTCGTCATGCAAAAATTGCGCTTTAACATTGTTCGTGAAATTTCGCTACATACTCCTGTTTTCTCCCATTACCAGGAGAGGAAAAAAATCCAAAATTACCACAATGTTCAAGCTTTACATTTAATGGTCAGATCCAGGAAGTGGTTTGGGTGAAGTACTTCCTCAAGCAGTTGAACCGATGGCATCCATCGATTCCGTGCCTGGAGGCACGAAATACGTGGACGTCTCCGTGGTGTTCATTGAGCCGGCTGCGCACTGTCGTGCGTGTTGCGGCGAAGACCGTGAAGATATCCTCATGCAAAAACCAGGCTGTAGTCCTGCCTAGCGGTGACTTCGCACTGACACCGCCATCACCCTAATGTACGACTCCCTTTCGAATGCGTACCTCAAACTTGGGAAAGTGAACCTACTCATCGAATCAAAAGCTGATGCGTCGTATGTGTCTGTCCAGGAAAAAGGGTCGTCAACATATTCTTCTGCAATCTATATTGCCAACGACCCGGAAAATAGGTCGTCAACATATTCTCTCGCATATTGTCTTGCCAAACAGACTCTAGACCCATTCCCCTGGAAAATGTTCTGCCAAACAAGATTTTAACCCGTAAAATGTCTCGCCAAACACATTCTCTTGCCAAATAGGTCGCCAATGGACTTCAGAGAACATTCGGAAACACTCGTGGCGGTCACAAACGCGAAAAAGATCGTGTTCAGATTAGCGCAAATTCGGGGTTTTATGCGGTGGAGGAAAAAATCCTACTGCGTGGGACCACGTGCTCGAGCGGTTGACCGGGTCCCACTTGTGCAAAAGCGCTTGTGTCCCATGTGACACATCATGCCAAAAGTGTAAGGTCGTGCATTCTCTCAAATATTAGGTCCGTGATCAAAAATATCAATAGCTTGACGTTTTTATTGAGTCATTCGGAGGCTTCTATCATTGCACTAGTTGAAACATGGTTATCGCCCAGTATTGATGACAGTTCACTGCGAGGGGAGTGGTGCAATGAGTTTGAGATTTACAGATGCGATCGAGAGGATAGAAAAGGGGGCGGAGAAGCTCTGTTGATTAGGAGGAGTCTATGCACAAGGCTTGTGTTTCGCGAGACTGTACGTTCCGCTTACAAAATCTTTTGTGCTGTGCTAAGCACACAGCAAACTTCCATACTCGTTATAAACATTTATAGAGTACCATCGTGCTCGGGCATGGAATCCGATCAAATGATAAGGGCAGTGAGTGACATGATAGCTTGTAGCATTCCATGCATAAGCATGATAATGGGATTTTCTAATTTTAATTTACCAAGTATCCAATGGAGAAAAACTCTACTATCCTCTACTAAGGGTCTTTCGAGTACAGCTAAGGCTTTCCTAGATATGTATAGCTGTCATAATCTCATGCAGAAAGTCCATCAACCCACATTCGGCAGCAGTATTCTAGACTTAGTGTTGACAAATCAGCGTGAACTAATTAAGAACATCGTGATTCAACCACCCATAGGAACAAGTGGTCATTCGTCGGTCATGTTCAAATTAGATGTTTATGGCTTTGAGAATAGCAAGTTTACATTCCGAAAAGACTACGAAGCTGCAGATTTCGGCAAAATTTGTCTTTATTTAAGCAATGTGGATTGGAGAGGATGTTTCAATTCAGCCAATACTCTCAATGAAAAGTATGAGCTCTTCATAGCAGTTTTGCAGCACGTGATCGATATGTTTGTGCCTTCATCCAGGGTCCCATCCAACAAAACAATCTCCCCAGGTACCTTGAGGAGTTGTTTGAGAGAAGGGCAGTTATTTGGGCCCAGGCTAATGAAAGTAGCAGGCCGGAAGACTGGAAGCATTTCAAGACTTCAAACAATAGATTAGTGGGGGAACCAAACAAATACAACAGTTCGGTTGAGAAAAGAATCGTAGAGTCTAGTAACAAGAATGCGTTCTACAGAATGCTAAGCACCAGCCTGGAGCGGAAACCAAAGTTGATGATGCTCATGAGGAAAGGTGGAGGTTTCGCAATGTCGAATGGAGACAGGGCTGAGCTTCTTGCAGAGATTTTTAAGCACGCTTATTCAAGTGACGCTGACTCTGCTCACATATCAGACGAATTTGAGCTCAAACATCCAAAAATGAAGGATTCAGCGTGGTTTACAAGGGAAGATCAAATTTTTCAAACAATAATGTCATGGCAACAGTAATATCATTGATTCGGGATGATATTCCCTTATGCTTTATTAAGGAGTAAAACCCTTCAAAACGTTATTCAGTTTAAGTCTCATGAACGCAGCGGTGCCGTTAAGGTGGAAGATCTCGGATGTGACGCCGATAACCAAGAAGCCTCCCTATACTTCACCACAAAACTATCGTCCCGTTAGCTTTGCATCTGTTTTTGCTAGACTCTTTAAAAAGATGCTTGAAAAACGAGTTGTAGCGCATCTAGAGGAAAAATCAACAATGCCAACGAACCAGCACGGTTTCCAGAAAGGTATATCGACAGTAACAGCAATGCTGCAAAGGCTGAATGACTGAACGAGATACGTAGACCAAGGTAGTAATGTTGATGTAGTCTACCTAGATTTTGCCAAAGCATTCGATAGGGTGTGTCATCGATTGCTGATCAAGAAACTAAAGGCTGTTTGAATACATCCACGCGTAAGGGCTTGGATTAAGGAGTTTCTGTCTGTTAAAGAGCTCGTGGTCCGTGTTAACTCGAGTTTTTCAAGACCCAGGCTAGCACCCAGCAATGTCCCACAAGGGGCTGTCCTCTCTGAGATATTGTTCAACATCTACATCTATGATTTGGCTGAGGCTGTTCCTGCGCATGGAGTAAAATATTGTGCGTTCGCGGACGAATGGAAGGTCTATTATCCCGTAAATGTTCAAGGCGACAGCGAACTTTTGCAGCAAGCTATCGACTCTGTGTTGAGTTAGTCACGGCTATGGAAACTACCCTTGTCTGAAACAAAAACTAGGATTTTACACATAGGCCAGAGCAACGTCGCTTTTCGTACACTCTTTTACAAGGTACAATCCAGCCAGCAAACGAAGTCTTGGACCTAGGTTTTCTGTTGACAGAGAACTTGGCTTCGATGCGCATTGCCATCAGATTGCACTAAAGGTCACTGGGATGATGTATAGCTCTTTTAGAGCACTTTCTAGCAGGAACCCCTCAGTTTTGCTGAAGGTCTTCAAAAATCACGTACGCCCAATCCTTGAGTATGGTACTATAGTATTCAATCCTTCCAAACGCAAAAGTATTTTAAAGTTGGAGAATGTTCAAAATAGCTCTACCCGCAAACTAATGATCAGAGTGATTGGTTTCCCGTATGATTCCATCTCTTCAAGTACAGTGAGGAATAAAAACTCAGGGCTCCACTCGTTGAGTTATAGGAGAAGAAAACATGACTTGCTCTTGATGTATAAAATCCTTCATGGACTAGTTGGTCTCGTACCCAGTAGTATGTTCGAAATTAGGCCTTCTAAAACTCGAGGTTCAACTACAAACTGCTAGGCCTAGAAGAAGTGTCAGACGGCAGTACTTCGTTTAGAGAGCTGGTACAGACTACGAAAGGCTCAGTAAAAAACAGCTCATTCCTCTTAAATTCAGCTCGTTTAAGAGAATGCTCGACTCGTACTTGAAGCCGTGATATGACGTCCTGAATTTGTTTACATTTGTTTGATGTTAGTTGCTTGTGTTTGTTTTATGTTTTGTTCTCTCGTGGTCAATCTATGCATGGCTCGCCATGTGATGAATGCAATACAATACAAGTATCTGGGCAACGCCCATAAACATATCGCAGGGGTCACGGATAATAGCCCTTGTCTAGGCAATACTGAAATAGATTAGATACTACGGGCTAAATGAAAGGTGCAGCTCAGACCGGCACAGCTTCAGCTAATCGGTTCAGCAGCTAGCCCCCTCAACGCAGCCAAAACACAGGGTGTGCTTCTTGCAAGCCGTCCGAGCGCAGCACTTCTCCACCATGCAGCAATGTCTGCCTTCCATTTTCCGGGGTGTGGCTTGGCAGGTTTTGCTACATCTGCCTTATCAATTATCAAGGATAGCAGCTCGAAACAGAAGAAGAATCAAAGAGTACCTTTAGAAGCCAGGTGTTCGGTTGAGAAAGCAGTGGACAAATGAATCAAGTGATATCTAGTACCGAGCCAGAGCGCCGCTCTGACTCGGACCCGTGTGCCACGTTACCTCCGGGCTAGGTAAAGTCTGAAAAAAAGAACCCCGAGCCAGAGCGCCGCTTCGCAGCGCGCTGACTTGGACCCGTGTGCCACGTTACCTCCGGGCTAGGTAAAGTCCGAAAAAAAAGAACCCCGAGCCAGAGCGCCGCGAAGCGAGTCTTTCACTCCACCCTACCACGTGACGATTCACACTCGCTTCATCAGTGGTTCTCCCATTCTGCTTTAAAGATCCAAGATATTCCGTTTTCGTTGCAAATTAGATGTCCTAATTGAAGATTTCCATGTTGTACACATACATATACATGGGCGTGTCATTGGGCGTGTCAATTTTCGCAATTGAGCCCGTGGCGGCGGGCAAAAGAGGTGGGGCCAGGCGAGTGGATCAATTACAGCGTGACCTGTCATCCCTCGCGCGGCGATGGGGGAGTCTGCGCTTTATATAGAGTAAGATAATAGGTCGCAGAGCCCCCATCGTCACGTGGGAGGGTGGAGTGAAAGACTGTGATTGGCCGTTCCACCCACTTTGTCCGCCGTCACTGGGCTATTTGGCGTAAACAAGGCGGATCAAAGGAGTGCCGATGGTGAATGCATGTATGCCACATGGGTTGCAGAAAAGTCATGCCAATGGAGAATGTCGGGTGTAAGTCTAAAAGCGACACTGTAAGTCTAAAAGGGACACAAGGAGTGTGTTTCGGACGAGATTACCTTGCAAGGACGTGTCTGCCATGTCTGCACTCTAGCTCGGCTCGCCTGTGTGAATGCATGCAGACGGAAAAGGTCAGGACTGACGCTAACTGCTGGCAACTTGCCAATCCACGCCAATTCCTTGCAGCTGTCACCATCGTTTCTTCTCTATTTACATCGGATTTCCGCTCCTTTTCGCTAACCTATTCGCTGCTACTGCTGCTGCTATTATCACAAAGGTTAGGCAAAGTGTAATTTTAGTATTTTCGCCAAAACCACCTTCAGTATTGAATTTACGAGGTCAGGATGGACGCTCATTATTGGCAATTTGCCAATTTGAGCCAATCAGCTATACAACCTTTATTTCTGCACACTTATTCGATGATGCTACTACTACTGCCACTACAGAGGTTTAGTAAAGTGTAATTTTAGTATTTTCGCCAAAACCACCTTCAGTATTGAATTTACGAGGTCAGGATGGACGCTCATTATTGGCAATTTGCCAATTTGAGCCAATCAGCTATACAACCTTTATTTCTGCACACTTATTCGATGATGCTACTACTACTGCCACTACAGAGGTTTAGTAAAGTGAAATTTTAGTATTTTCGCCGAAACTAGCTCCATGATTGAATTTACGAGGTCAGGATGGACGCTTATTGCTGGCAACCTGCCAATCTGAGCCAATCTCTATCAAAATTCAGACTTACTGAGTCAATTCTGGACCGATTTATACAGGCTTTTCGCGTGTTTCGGTGACATTCACTGCTACTGCTACTGTTACTCTTTGATAAAGGGTAACCTCACTAACTCCACCAGTTTCACTTCCAATACCTACAGTGCTGACTTTGCTGTTGCTGTTGCTACTATTCTATGCTGCTACTATGTTTTAGCTGCTGCTTTCATTCAGAATTCGGACTCCTTTACAATATGTAGGTGGGTTCTATTTTCCTACATAGATTTTATTCTCTGCCGCACTGGTATTTCTTCTTCGCTGCATGTTGTTGTACCTGGCGTTTTGTTCAAAGGTAGTCACGGGATTCGAAGCGCCGTGAAGCCTTTGCAGAATGCTAGCTACAACTGCAATACTTCGATTTCAGTAAGAATTTGTACTTTAGCCAGTACTTCTGCACAGTAACACCGCCGTGGAGTTTTTCCTTGTTTTCTTAATTTCCTTTGTTTCTAATTTCCTAAATTGCTCCGAATAATTATTCGAAATTTTTTTGTCTTTCAAGTATTGCATAGGTACACATGTGTGCGTTCTATGAACACAAGTTGCCAGCGGGCAATGGAAGAGAGCAAGACGGACCTGAGCAGAGCCTTGGTGATTATCAGCTAGCAGGGTCAACATCGTGTTTGCCAGCGGGCAATGGAGGGACCACGACGGTTGTGTGCCACAATCGATAAGACAGGTCCAATCATTTTATCCACAACTGCCTTACTGCCACGTCCTCCATCACAGATCCTTCATTCCTTTCCATTAGATCTCAAAGCATATTCGATCTGTTTTCTTAGGTTATCATGGATCTGTACGTGGCCAACGAGAGCAGCTCGACGTACGAGGGCCCTAGCACTACCACAGAGATACTGTTACTATTTGTGTTCGTGAACATGCTATTACATTATAAATATTTAAGGAGCACGCACGAGGTACATCGCAGAAGGTGAGCCAGCGAGCAGTGGGAGGCACTCAGTGATGTCTTACCGCATTCCTGGCACGGATACCTCCTATACTTTACATTTAAACGTTTTATCGAGAAAAAACTAGCTGTATCAGTGCCAGCAGTGCAACAGCAAAGGAAAATGGACCGGCGTAAGAGTAAGAGCTTTTGTTTACACCGATGCATTTTGTTTTGACTCTCATACTTCACAAATATAAACATGTGATCGGTGGGAACCAACTCGAAACTGATCCCTGTTGCCTGGTCCACCATCCTGAGTGTCTTCCAGTACGAATAGCTCATAATTTGGTAGTCAGGACGGTCTATGAGGTTCGAATCCTTTCCTGTTATTGACTCTATTAACCCTACCAAAGATTTGTTTACAGTTTAACCGTAACGTGAGAGCTGACCCGCTGTACGCCAGAAAGACTCCAAAGCCGATTTGGCTTCAACAGAAAAAAATTGTGAAGGAGATGGCCATTCAGGGTACGTAGCTCTTTTTCCTCAGTCAGTGTACAGGTGGAAATGCTTACTACAGAGCCGGAGATGCGTAAGGAGATGGTCGAACACCACTATAAGAAAGGCTGAGTGTCGCGGAGAAGTGCCATACGAAGAGCTTTGGCAGCACATGTTGATGGTTCACCGGTAGCCACCATGGATTACGTCCCCGACGAACTGGGCCACCTCTCTAATGGGTCGATGTTCGTCCACCGCCTAGAGCCAACCCTGCATGTGTACTACAACAGTGCAACAATTCAGGTACGCACTTATGGTTTCAGGGGATGAGGCAATGGTATCTAAAAATCTAATTCAGATGGCAGCTAGGAACGGGCTGCACACACTGGTAGCTGACGGCGTGCACTCGTTCCAACCCCACCAGCTGAAGCGGAAGGGTCAGCTCTACACGGTGCGCGACGTGTGCAGGAACGGAGAGGAAGTACCGCTGCTGTATGCAATATCTTCGAAGAAGACCGAACAGGTACTAAACCCCTTAATAAAACAGTAATAATAGTGATCTTGCATATTCAGGTCTACATGACTGTTTTTTGCCACATCAGAGACGAGTTCGACAACTCAGTGCGCCCTCCGACTCTCCGAGTGGTGCTGGACTTCGAGCGTGCCTCTATAAACGCCGCAAAAAGGGTAAGACACAATATAACTTACTACAAATGCTTATTATGACTTGACTACTTCACAAGTGTTTCCCTACGCCGCCGTACAAGGCTGCGCACGAACAGTTAGTACAGCCCTATTCACTACAGAAATTGGTCTCGCCAAACCGGGGGTGAAGCCTAACTGGAATGACCCCTGGTGACTTCCTATACAGCGTGTTCCACCAGAGAGGTACCAGGACGATTAAAAGAGTATCTCCGAAACTGTTTGAACTGTATACAGATACTGTAGTATGGAGAAGAGCTATAGAATTGACCAATTCATATGAGAGTAGGAATAATACTGAAACATGTAACATAACAAGGGAACAAAACACGAAAATCAGAGACCCGAGTAAGAAGCATCAAGATCCCCTGACTGGAGTAGAGTGATGAGTCCCTGGTGGAAGCCGGAGGATTTGGAGCACACGAAAACGTCGGGATCTAAAGTGTTCCACTTCGTCTGCACTCCGCAAAGAAAGGTGTTTCTGAACGAGGTAGTTCTGGGTCTTATTGGGCAGATTCTGAAAGAGTGGCCCCAGATCAGATTGATGATAGTGAAATTTCAAAGAGGTCTTCCAGATCAAACTTAACCTCATTAGTTGTCAGCTCGTACATAAAATTGAAATCTGAGAGTGACCTGCGATATTCAAGTGTGAGGGCGCCAGTTTTTTTAGACGTGAGGTGTATGAAAAACATGCCTCTCCTAGCAAAAGTTCTATGAGTGAAGGATTTTTGGACCTTTTCGATTTTACGTATTTCTCTTCATCTACTGGGCGACCGCAGCGATGAGCAATACTCAAGAAGGGGCCTCACATAAGCAACATAAGCGGTGAATAACTTAGAAAGCAGGAGAGAATTACGCATCTTGAAGGCTTTCAATATGAAATTCGATATGCATTTAGCTCTCTCTGTGATATTTGCTTAAGGATGATTTTTGCCAAAATCCATCACGGATGTTCTCGCCGTGGGTATGGAGAGTTCCCATTTACCTGCCCACAAAGCAAGTGTGTAGATCGCTTGTTGAAGCAGCAAGGCATTATTGTTAGTGTATATTTTCGAGTCATCAGTGAACTCCTCCTGGTAGCACACTAGCGAGATGATTGATGTATAAAAACAAAATCAGCGGACTTAACCTGTCCCCTGGAAAACTCCACTAAATGAGAGGTAAGTACTGGAATATGCCGAGTTGACTACTACGGACTGGTATCTTCCAGTGAGGAAAGAGGTCGGAATCGATGCAGACATCCCTTGACTCCAAAACTTTGAAGCTTTTGCAGCAGTAGTGGGATAGATATTGAATCGAAGGCTTTTCTAAAGTCCACGTAGCACACAGAAACATAATTGCCCCCATCGACCTTCCAATGCCATAGAGGAACAGTAGACAAAGGTGAGGAAGAAGTTGACCGCTTACTTTGGAAGCCATGCTGACCGTTAGATAGCAGCTTGTTTTCGGACAAAAACTTAGCTATTTTGTCACATATTAACTGTTCCATGACTTTACTCATTGAGCATGTAAGGCATATTGAACGGTAATTGCTCACAAGTCCTTTTGGGCCTTTTTTATGTATAGGCCTAACTAGCCCCAGTCTCCAAATTCTAGGCGTAACCCAATAAGAACCGATTGAAAATGAGTGAAAGTGGACTGGCTAGCCCTAAGGCGGCGTTTTTCAAGAAAGCGTGCGGAATTCCATTGAGGTGAGATGGAGTTTCTGTTGGGTAACGTGCGGAGGATGCGATAAATTATTTGCAATTAATCTCGATCCAATCAATAACTTGGTCTGTCACTGGCACTAACTCGACATAAATTTCGTTGGCAACCTGTACACATCCTTAAAGCAGCTAGCAAACAAGTTAGTTTTTTGCTGGGTGCCATCATTGAGATCAGTGTCTTCCTCGGTTAAAGCTTACGATTGCAGTAGCTGAAAGGTTTCTTGGAGTTAGAGGATCGCGCTACGCGTTCTTAGCGAACAGACGTCCTTAGAGCTAGTGCATGTTTAAATTTTGCTGCAATTGAAGTGTACTACAAAGAACCATACACACGAATATTCCTCTGAAAAAATGCAACTTTAGACTTGAGAAAATAACGTTTTCGAGGAAGAGCGTGAATGCATTGCTTAGGAAATACCGCCTGAATGTATTTCAGAATCAGCGCATGACAAATGGAAATGTAAAAAAAAAATCCATTCAATCGATAAAAACTCGTCGATAGTTCTGCTGTAATCACCTTTAGAGAAGTCGTGAAAGAGAATGTAGTGTCGTTCAGGATGAAATGACTCAACATCAACATTAAAACAAACGGCGTTGGGGTCAGAAGTGCTGAATGGCGCAATGACCAACAAGTCTTTGACCATCATTATTTATGTTGGGTCATTGAAATAAAGACTCAATCTTGCAGGTTCTAGTTATTCTTGTTTACATATTCATCTGTTCAATGCATAATATTCGGTGTCCATATCTAGTGCGCGAGAAACATTTAACAACACATACCAGAACAGCGAAAGAATGAAGTTCTCCGCTAGCTCACATTACCATGGTCCCACTTCCTGTTGGAGATTTTTTGCATGCTTCATAAAGAGGCCAATCCAAAGAGCTACAAAACCGAAGTACGTCTTGTAATATAGATGGCTATGGAAACAATACAGAGAAATGCAACATTGTTTCCTCCCACTCCTCACATCAAGCACCACTCTACTATTTAGGTGTCACACAGCGAAATGCCTTCAGAACATATTAAGCTTCCTAGCGCAGGTGTGCGGTCAAAGCTTCCTTGACTGGGACTCATGAACGCACAACCAGGCGGAAACAGGGTAGCAAACCAAATTTCGCGTCCTGCGTCTTCCAGCATTACGTATTCTCTGCGATAATCAATAATGCTAACCACATTTGGTTTGCTTGGTTGTCGTTTCATGAACCAGAGCCCTGCAGATATAAGCTATTTGGTATCCAGGTCTGGGATGTACGAAACGATAAACGGCAGAACGATGGTTAGCGTGATGGGTTATCGTATAGACTATACCATTCTATGAGATGCGGGACGTAAAAGTTGGTTGGCTATCCTGATTTCGCTTAGTTACTGTCATGAGTCTTAGCCCAGCACTTTTGTTCTACAGCAAGGAAGATTTTATCTTAGTGGCAAAAGTTGAAGGGCAAGAGAAAGAAGGCTAACTGCGGTCATAAAGCACGATATTATAGGGCTGCCGTTGAGAGCCATGTTGCCATATAAACCATGGGGTAAGAACTAAATCACACAGGGCACAGGTTAAGTGACCGAAAAACAAAGTGAAGTAAACAAAATCTTTTAAAGTAGAAGTTAGAAACCGAACTTGACAAGATGACAAGAAACTGTGGTTGTGTGATTTGCTTCTGCCACACCAGGTTGTTACGGTGGAACTTTATTGACCTTACGTTTCAACGTAACCGTCGTCGTCAGAGGTCTGAAAGTGGCCCCAGTTGTTCAATCTGTATTCTAGACGGTCAAACGCCTCATCGTACCTCGCCAGTTCTCGGTCTTGTCTAAGGCAAGATACGACAAGAGCGCCCAGAATCGAGGTCCGACCCACCGGTTGTTCCACCTTCTGCGGAAGAAGTCCGCACAGCTAACCCGTGATCGTTATGACGGACGAGTGGTTCTTGCTCGACGTCCGGATCTTATTCGATCTACAGATAGCTCACATAACGATATTAAAGGAAGCAAATCACTCGTTAAAGAGAGACATTCATTTTTGTTATTCATTCCTGGATTCTTGGTCAGAATCCAGGCTGCCTCAAGTGCTTTCCTTGCGGAAATCTCACTTTCATAGGTCAGTATCGCGCATTTGACATTAAAGTCCTTGCCATCATGTGCCTCAATCTTATGGCGGCCTAACGGTGACGTCACATTTCCTCTTTTCTTTGCTGACATATGCTCCTTGACGCGCACGTTCAGTGTCCTTCCCGTTTCCCCTATATAGAGTTCATTGCAAGTCATGCATTCCAGCTGGTATACTACTCCCGCTTTTGCACAATCTCCTGTTTTACCGTAGGGGCAGACAATACATTGGGCTGATATACACTGCATATCGTACAGCCTATTTCGAACCAACTGCCGTTTGATGTTGTCATTCGGAACGTTTACCAAGAACACATCATCTTGCAGTTGTGCTCGAACTATGCATTGTCGGAAAGCCGCGCTAACTTCATCTGAGAAGAATGGCATGCAAAGTGGAAGTTTCTTGTCCCGAGGTGTTCGATTCTGGTTCCCAACTTGAGATGGTCTGTGCTGGTACTGCGGAATCGAGTAGCCGTTGCTGCGTGCGATCTTTGATGCTAATCTTCGTGACTCACACCTTTCGTCTTCGTTCGTGCATAACCTCGTAGCTGTTCTACATGTTTCTCACAATAGCGCGTTTGACAGCGGTGGGGTGTGCAGAGTTGGCATGAATTAGGATGTTCTTGGAGCTTTCCTTTCAGTACCATTTGACATGCACGTGGTTATATCTTGATCTACCTTATAATTTCAAACAAGAGACACAGTACGACTTGTTTTGGGGTAATTGAGCACCTCCACACCAATCTTTAAAAAAATACTTGCGAAACGTATTTCGCTTGCAAACTAACCGCCTGTGGTCCGGAGTAGCCGTGCTCTCGCCTTTTGTGCACCTGACCACATCTTTCAATTCACCACGAGTTAGAATTCACAGACTGTCGTAGAAAGTTCGCTCTTCCACCATGAGGTAGTACACACGAACAAAAACAGTGATGGTTTGCAGAGGACAGTTATCATCGGCGAGAAGCGCGTCACTGCACAGGATGGCACAATTCTAGGTCGAACTGTACAGCATTTTTTCCTCATATAGCTAGGCAGTCAGGAGTGTAGAAAATGTAGAGATTCTATTTCACCCACTTCTTACATAGGTGTCACTAATCCTACAACGCAGTGATTGAATCAGACATAAACATATCGACTACCCAGTCGCTCTTGGAGTTAGTGGTGCAGTGGCATTTGAGAGTTAATGATGTATACTATTCACCATATTATTATTATATAATATTTTACTCTATATAAAGCGCAGACCCCCCCCCCTCATCGCCGCGCGAGGGATGACAGGTCACGCTGTCGCTGATCGGCTAGCCTCGCGTCCAATTTCCAAATAAAACAGGATATCATGGATCTTAGAAGTAGTACTTGGTAATTGCTGATGAGACGAGTGTGATTTCGCAATCCATGCCATGAATCACCTAAATATGTATAGAGCAGTTGAAGAGGAATTTCTATTGCACTTCTCCCAAAGTGTAGAGTAATGAAAATAATTAAGGTTTAGCTGTCAACAGGACAAAACATTCGCTTAATGTTGTTTGTGGAACAAAAATAGCATGTTTAAGTAATTGTTTTGTGTTGAAAGGTATTTGGGCTTGAAAAGTTCGGAACTCCAGCGTTCCCAGGTGTGACGACTTGAACACGTGAGGACCTGTGTTGCTAAGAATACTCATGAAATAGGTCATGTAGGTGTTCTTCATATTGGACATGATAAAAGAGTTAACCTTTCAACCGCATTAAAGCTACGCAGCTTCGCAGAAAATCCACACGAACACACACACATCCACACGAAGCGCAGCTCCGCCGCGCTTCGCGGATGACAGTGATTTTCTTCGAGTTTCCCTAGCCCGGAGGTAACGTGGCGCACGGGTGGGAGATAAAGCGCCGCAAAGCGGCGCACTGGCTCGATAATACAAATAATGCTAAACACAATCAAGAATGCGTTAGTTTCTGTGACGTTATTCTCTTCTTATTCGAGATTCAACCTGTCGTAGTCTCAAATGAGCAGTCAAAGGATGCAGTCTCGCCGCATTTTGATGCTCATTTGGTGCTCAGGAAAGTGAACCCAACTTTGAGTTTTTCCTGTTTTTCGATGGTTCGAAGTTATGATAATGATACGTGAAGAACTCTGAACGTGCTTGCTGCCAGCGCTGTATCTTAGAAAAATTCCAATTTTCGTTAGTCCGTTAATTCGTTAAGGTGCAGAAAAATGGCCGTTAAGCGTTAATGCGTTCGTCCGATAATTTAAATATCGCTAGTTCCAGCTACATTATGAAATTTGTAAAAAAGCGTAAATAAACTGAACAAAGAGACTCTGACAATAGATGACAGACGCGATCAAAGTCATGGGGCGAGACTAACAAAACATGGGAACTTTAATATAGAGAAAAAATTTTTTGTCCCCTAAAACTTTTTATCTTTTGTGTATATTATATCTACATTGGTATTCGAGCAAATATTTTCAAACGAATATTCGAATAATTCGAAATCTTCGCCACTCCACTTCACGAATAATCCGGAAAATGCCGAAATTCGATTATTCGAATATTCGAATTCTTCGCAAAGTCAAAAAGTTCGAATATACGGATATTCGAATCGTTCGAAAGGTCAAAATATCCTATCATCGAATATTCGAAGAGTAATCACTCGGATGATTAACTTCTCCGAAAGTTGAGCATAAATAGTAAGTAGCATAGTAACTATGAGTACCTGATCAAATGTTGCGCAGTCACCTTTCGTTTAATGTAAAACTGGTCCGTTAACGAGTAGACTGAGCTCAACCTAGTGAACGTCCTTCAGTCCATAAGCAACCATAGTTGAGCTTTCTTGATCAATAATCCTCTTCGAAGGAACACTCATTTCAGTCACAGTCGCAGAACCCTAGTCATGAGTGCCGGCATCAGTGACACCTCAGACGAAAGTGCCGTGCGAGCGGGCCCCGGTAGAGGGGGCGGTAGCCATGTCGCGACCCGCTCGCTTGGTTGTCGCAGCCCGCTCGCACGGTTGTCGTGGCCGTAATACCGTGCTAGCGGGTTGCGACAACCGTGCGAGTGGGACGCGACATTGCCACCGCCCGCTCGCAGCTATTTCGCGTCCCGCTTGATCGGACTTTTGTCTGAGACTTGGCAACGCGTTATATTTCAACAGAGCGGCGTAGGTGCTACCGCGAACATTCGTAGGCGAAATGTTCACGAAAAGGCAGCCGTTTAGAACTTGGCTGCGCCCGTTGGCTTCAACCGCTGACTTCGCGTACTTTAAGATTGAACTTCAAAAGTTGGGTACTATTCAGTTACTCTTAATTTCGGGCACACCATATCAGTGGACAAAAAGTAGAGGGACCTCAACGCAATCGATCTCCTTCCGCCTGTGAGCAGTAGTTGAGCAGGATAGCTAGAATTATGTGTTTTCTGTGGTCTTTTTATTATAGTGTTTTTGATAGTTGTGTTGCTGTAGTAGAGCCGCAATGGACTTCGCAACCTGTTGCGACCCTAGGGTGGCATGAACCGCAGTTTTTTTCCCAAGCCCCCCCCCCCCCCTCTTCCCGCCCACTTTCTACGTCCGCCACTGCCGCAGTCCAATATGATAGTGAAATTTGGAAGATAAATTTGCTCTCAAGTTGCATCTACCTTTCCCGAGTTCTAGCGTCCGCTTAAAACGAGTACGAGTTCTTCTTCTACAGGAGTAGCCGAAAAAACGGAAGAAAAATGCAAGGGAAAAAGAAGAAGGTGGAAGTTCTCAATTGAGATTGGATGAACCCTCCAAAAGAAAACTTATCAGAGCACAAAAAAGGCCACTGACAGGAAATTCGCGCAGCTGATAGCCAAGGCATCGCTGCCTTTGTCATTTACTTCATTCAAAAGTCTGAAGAAGTGCACTCCAGCTCTGAATTGTGCCTCCAACACAAAAACACTCTTAGGTATAATGAAGGAAGAGATTCAAACGATCGATGAGGACCATCAGAAGATGTTCGAGGTTAAAATCGTATTGCCGTCACAATCGACGCCTGGAGCTGTAAGAACACCAACTGCTCTTTGTTAGCAATCACACGACATGTGGTCACAGATAAGTTGCAGAGTCAAAATCGAGTGTGCAGTTTTCGACGATACCAAGTACTCTTCAATACTTGATCTCCAGCGATTCCTCTAATTGGTGGTAGCTTTCTTCCACCCACACCGCACTACTATAATAAAGCTCAACCCCCCCCCCCCCATCGTCACGTGGATTGAAGATAGAATTGAAGATTCGAGAGCAATTAGCACTCATCATATCGTGGATTTTCCCACATATTCGTTTCACTGGATAATATAAGCATCACTCGCGCTGCATTAAAGCTATAAAGTCGGTGAAGCCTGAGGGAAAAGAGTTCGCGAGAAATTGCTTCAAAGCCTTGCGTCAATAAAAAAAGGCCTTTCATTCCATTCTCATTTGACATTCGTAGGGAATCCTTCTTAAATTCTCCCTCCCCCCCCCCCCTCCCCCTCCCCCTCTCAGAAAGTTTGGAGTGCTCAGATTCGCAGAAAATCATTGTCATCCGCGCGAAACACAGTACGAGAGAAAGCGCCGCGAGGCGGCGCTTTCGCAAGGGATTATTATTTATTGTGAGCTCAGATGGCTCAAAAGTGTTGTGGCTCACGGGTTTGAGAGACGGTCTTTGAATACCTCCTAAGCCTTTACCACTACTCTCGAGATTTACAAAGGGTATGGGTGCTCGTGTACCGAGGCCCGAAAGTCGTACAAAAACGCTAGGACAGCTCTGCCGATGGAGAACGGGTCCGGTTTGGCCTACTCGTGGGGGGTGAACACCAGAATGAGGGTTGACCGATGAAGGAAGGACCTTGTGCTGTCTCTATCAACCTCTTATGTGAAAACTAAGAAAAAAAACTATCCCATTTCCTGCCACGTGGGTCTTCAGGATTTCCGACCAAAGGCAGCATAAAGGAGGCAAAAAAAGAAAACGAACGACCTACATTCTAGGATGGGTACGACGCAGTGGCGGACGCAGAAAGTGGGCGGGAGGGGGGGGGGCGTGGGAAAAAAGTCGGGTCTCCGCCGTTTTGGGGACCCAGACGGAAAATAAAATTAATAAAAGTATTAATTATAATATTAAATAACCAATAAAAAATTATCAAAACAATAATAAAAATAAACAAGTAAAAATAAACTAATACAAGATTTTTACATGTATTGTAAAGTAATTTCAAAAATTTGCGAACCCATTCCGGGGGGGGGGCCTCCCTGCGTCCGCCACTGGTACGACGTAAGCTTTATATAAACGAACTAGAATAGCCGGATCTTTCGTATGGATGTGTCGAATAAGGGCGAAAAGTGAATTCGCAGCTGATGTAGTAACTCAGTTAATATGGTTTCCGAATCTAAGAGATGCATTGATTATAGTCTTTATAGTCAAGAGTATAACACGCTTGCTGGATAACATCGTTTCCTGGTCCTAGAAAGAGCAGATGACTTTTAGACATATTCATTTTTATTCCCCATTTATTGGCTCACGATTGCATCTTGACGATTGATTCTTGACACCTTGAACAGCGACTCTATCTGGCTCATTTTAAGGGGCGTATACTTTGAAATCGTCAGCGTATGCAGCAACTTTCATTCTTGAGTCAGTCATGAGGCGCTCCACAAGGTCCGCTGTGTAGACAATGAAAAGGATCGGTGAAAGAGCTCTACCCTGATGTACTCCCGATAGTGATGGTCTAGAAACGGACAAAGCATTACCGAATTTGACTACAAACGACCTATCAGAGAGATAGGATTCGAACCATTGTAAAAAGTTACATCTTACTCCAACACTTTCCAATTTGGAAGGAAGGCTGAGGTGTCCAATAGAGTCAAAAGCTTCACTAAGATCAAAATATATAGCATCCGTTTTCTTTCGTTCGTTGTATGCCAAAAACCAATCGTGACAACACTCCAATAGTTGCGTTGTGAAACTAAGAAAAAAACTAACCCTTTTCCTCCCACCTGAGACCTAAGGATTTCCGACCAAAGCCAGCACAAAGAAAGCAAAAATAAAACGAACGACCGGCACGACTCGGGGGTTAACCCAACCGCAAAAAACCTCAAACTTGGGTAACTAAACCTTTATTTTTACTAAATAGTAAACATTAAAGACACCAACAACTAACAAACAATGTAAACCGACAAAATGCACGACGATATAGACGAACACGTATGAAAAATGCAAAGAGAATCATCATAGCGAGATCACAAGATCACCAAACAGCAGTAACTGTTTTCTTTCACGAAAAGAATAAGTTGGGCATGATACAGAAGAAGTGGGCATGATTCAAAAGGAGTGAGCGTTGAGGGCCCGCTGATTTGCACCTTTCAAACTCTGCGAGCAACTCTCTTTCACTCTGCTGCTGGAAGCCTACGAGGCATTCGATTCGCACGTTGATCTTTGCTACCTTCTCTCGCAGCCTTTCCTGGACTGTTTTTACTTTTGTCTCTAGATCCCATGCTGCTTTTAAGTACTCATCATGCGATGCTTGCTCGCTTTGCTGCTGTTCTGCTGTAAGCGCTTCGAACGTTTGGTCAAATGCTTCAGATAATGAGTGCAGAGTGGCCAATTCTCGGGTGAGGTTGGTTGGGCGCTCGGTGAATACTACCCTTTTCAACTTCGATTGCTCGATTGTTTCTTCTCCACTTTGCAGAATGGGTACTTCCAAAACTAGGAGCGTCTTTGTCTTCTACCTGTACTTCTAACATTTTCCCCATTCTGGTGAGCCTTAAAAGCGATTTTAGTGTCGGGGCCATTTAGGTGACAACGAGTGTGAGTTCTACAGAGTTTGAGGTCTACTAGGTTTATTGACGTAACTACCTACTTTGATCAGCTTGATGCGGAGTCAATGTATGCGTGCTTGACTTTGGCTCAGCCGGGTGTGGGTCTAAATGAGCACTATGACCTTGTTGTATTGGAGTGCGCTGGCAAGTGTATACTACCTTGATGTGTTGGCGTAGGTGATGTTTGGAGTTGTGTTGATTGTTGTTGAAGTGAACAACAACAAATGCCACAAAAAAATGAAAAGGTAGCGATAGAAGAGAGAAAGGGAAGAAACTGTGTGCAAAAATTATGTCTGTGAAAGCGAGAACACTTCGATAATTGTCGTACCTTTTTGCATGCGCTTCGCTACTCCAAAAGGAGTCTTTACTGTACTTATACTCTTTCGACTTGCTTTATGTGCGGATAGAATTGTGCGTTTCCCGCAATCGATTGTCTTGCGTACAATAGCGGTATTTGTTGATCATACCTTTGAACGATGAAGTTGGATGAAGTAAAGAGGATGGAATTAATGTGTTTGTGTATGTACAAATTGATTGATGTAGTACGAATCAATTTTTTTGTGTGAACAAAAGCCGGACGAGTTCACAAGTTGGCCGATGCACCAGTTTGTGCTGTCTCTGTCAACTTCTTATTTATTTATTTATTTATTTACTACACCAGCAGGGGTGCTCACTTATGAAAACAGTCACGGCAAAGTTGTGTTTGGTAGTGGTATGGCAAGGATCTTCCGGACGTATTTAACCGTAGCCTCAACCACTGTGGGTAAAATTAACCAACAGCGCATGTGTCATGATCAGGCTTAGGCTTACTTTACCAGTGTATTATTTCCGATTTAATATGATGCGAAATTGAAGAGTTCGTAAACACATGAATTCCGTCGGTGGTAGGTAAATGGCGCTAGGGATAACGCCACTTTCCACCAGCGTATGGCATGCGTAGAAAATCTCACCCTGGATTTTCGGATGTTAGGTATTCCCTACCCCTAACAATCCAGGGCAAGACTTACCTTCTCAGATAACTGGATAAGGCAAACGCAGCACAACCTGGCAAGCCACACACCCAAGAAATGGAAGGCAGACATTGCTGCAAGAGGAAGAACTGCTGCATTCCGTCTGCTAAGAGCAGCAAGCCCCGTGTTTCGGCTGCGTTTTTTTGCCCGATGAACTGTGGTGCAATTCAACCTGCGTTCTGTCTGCCTCTTGCCACGTGGCGACACGCCCCCTGGGAGGTGTATATAAGCCGCTGGTTGACCATCAAAGTTTAATCGTGTCTCCGCTCCGGAGGAGACAAGGGGAGCCCAGTGAGACTCATCAGGCTGGCTGAGGCCCGGGTAAAACCGTGGCCCAGTGCAATAATTATTATTTTTGGATGGGCTTGCGTAAGCATCCACTTACTCAAGTCTGCACTACGAACAAAGCCCTGTGCCCAGATTGAGCTGCGATCCTAGATTTGAGACATGCAAGCCAGTTCATCGCCCCCGAAACACAGCCTTCTAGGGGCGAACGCAGCTCGTGAGGCGACAAAATAAGCTTTCACCTTGCAGTGTAACTGCTGTTGAAACCTGTTCGGCCTGCGTTCGCCGTCCCGGAATCTCTTAGTTAAGATGGAATCATGCGAAGCGATGTTACGCTTTACTTCGAGCAGATAATTGATTGCGATAGCATTACTAGGACAGCACTAAGCACTGATCTAGTTGCACCGAGCCTGACAGGTAGCCACATACGCTGTGGTGTAGTAAAATCTGCAGCGGTGGAGCATTTCCATTTCCAGAAAATCCTTTTTGCCTTTCGTTAATCATGTGACTACACTACCTTACACGCCAACAGTCATTGAGTAAAAGATCAAAGTAGAACAAAAGTTAGTAAAGCGAAAACACTTGTCAAAGATGGGAGGAACAGGTATGAAAGCACAGACCCAGTAGGATACAGAATGAAGGATCATTCGTTAGCAGCCAAAATCGAACATTTCCGCATAATCACTAAGGTAACAGCACATAGTCCATGTCCAAAATCTGTAAAAAATCGTGGCGATTTAACTCTCGTCTAAGCGCTGATGAGTGCTGGAGACAAAGCATTGTCGGAGGGAGTTTATCCAGCAAAGAAGAAGCTCGGGCAGGTGAATGAATGTTGCCAGAAAGTGAGATCAGACCTGTGAACAGTCAGATTAAAGCTCATCCTACGAGAACTTATGGGCCGGAAAATCCAAAATCTTGAAGGTCTGCAACGTATCTCTCCACGTAGCACCTTGAATCCAAGCAAAAGGTCGGCCTGCAGTCTTCTATAGAATAACAATTTCAAACCTAACTTTTCTAGGCGTGTTTTATAGTTGGGGAGAGATCGGAGTAATCAGGATCAGGGTAGGCACGGTAATAAAGCAGCCTAGTGAATGTCCTCTGAATCTTTTCAATTTTTTCAATCTCTTTCTCAGAAGAAGGGTTCCAAACAGGACTGCAGTATTCTATGATGGGTACGACGCAGTGGCGGACGTCAGCGTATACAGCAACTTTCATTCTTGAGTCAGTCATGAGGCGCTCCACAAGGTCCGCTGGTCTAGAAACGGACAAAGCACTACCGAATTTGACTACAAACGACCTATCAGAGAGATAGGATTCGAACCATTGTAAAAAGTTACATCTTACTCCAACACTTTCCAATTTGGAAGGAAGGCTGAGGTGTCCAATAGAGTCAAAAGCTTCACTAAGATCAAAATATATAGCATCCGTTTTCTTTCGTTCGTTGTATGCCAAAAACCAATCGTGACAACACTCCAATAGTTGCGTTGTGAAACTAAGAAAAAAACTAACCCTTTTCCTCCCACCTGAGACCTAAGGATTTCCGACCAAAGCCAGCACAAAGAAAGCAAAAATAAAACGAACGACCGGCACGACTCGGGGGTTAACCCAACCGCAAAAAACCTCAAACTTGGGTAACTAAACCTTTATTTTTACTAAATAGTAAACATTAAAGACACCAACAACTAACAAACAATGTAAACCGACAAAATGCACGACGATATAGACGAACACGTATGAAAAATGCAAAGAGAATCATCATAGCGAGATCACAAGATCACCAAACAGCAGTAACTGTTTTCTTTCACGAAAAGAATAAGTTGGGCATGATACAGAAGAAGTGGGCATGATTCAAAAGGAGTGAGCGTTGAGGGCCCGCTGATTTGCACCTTTCAAACTCTGCGAGCAACTCTCTTTCACTCTGCTGCTGGAAGCCTACGAGGCATTCGATTCGCACGTTGATCTTTGCTACCTTCTCTCGCAGCCTTTCCTGGACTGTTTTTACTTTTGTCTCTAGATCCCATGCTGCTTTTAAGTACTCATCATGCGATGCTTGCTCGCTTTGCTGCTGTTCTGCTGTAAGCGCTTCGAACGTTTGGTCAAATGCTTCAGATAATGAGTGCAGAGTGGCCAATTCTCGGGTGAGGTTGGTTGGGCGCTCGGTGAATACTACCCTTTTCAACTTCGATTGCTCGATTGTTTCTTCTCCACTTTGCAGAATGGGTACTTCCAAAACTAGGAGCGTCTTTGTCTTCTACCTGTACTTCTAACATTTTCCCCATTCTGGTGAGCCTTAAAAGCGATTTTAGTGTCGGGGCCATTTAGGTGACAACGAGTGTGAGTTCTACAGAGTTTGAGGTCTACTAGGTTTATTGACGTAACTACCTACTTTGATCAGCTTGATGCGGAGTCAATGTATGCGTGCTTGACTTTGGCTCAGCCGGGTGTGGGTCTAAATGAGCACTATGACCTTGTTGTATTGGAGTGCGCTGGCAAGTGTATACTACCTTGATGTGTTGGCGTAGGTGATGTTTGGAGTTGTGTTGATTGTTGTTGAAGTGAACAACAACAAATGCCACAAAAAAATGAAAAGGTAGCGATAGAAGAGAGAAAGGGAAGAAACTGTGTGCAAAAATTATGTCTGTGAAAGCGAGAACACTTCGATAATTGTCGTACCTTTTTGCATGCGCTTCGCTACTCCAAAAGGAGTCTTTACTGTACTTATACTCTTTCGACTTGCTTTATGTGCGGATAGAATTGTGCGTTTCCCGCAATCGATTGTCTTGCGTACAATAGCGGTATTTGTTGATCATACCTTTGAACGATGAAGTTGGATGAAGTAAAGAGGATGGAATTAATGTGTTTGTGTATGTACAAATTGATTGATGTAGTACGAATCAATTTTTTTGTGTGAACAAAAGCCGGACGAGTTCACAAGTTGGCCGATGCACCAGTTTGTGCTGTCTCTGTCAACTTCTTATTTATTTATTTATTTATTTACTACACCAGCAGGGGTGCTCACTTATGAAAACAGTCACGGCAAAGTTGTGTTTGGTAGTGGTATGGCAAGGATCTTCCGGACGTATTTAACCGTAGCCTCAACCACTGTGGGTAAAATTAACCAACAGCGCATGTGTCATGATCAGGCTTAGGCTTACTTTACCAGTGTATTATTTCCGATTTAATATGATGCGAAATTGAAGAGTTCGTAAACACATGAATTCCGTCGGTGGTAGGTAAATGGCGCTAGGGATAACGCCACTTTCCACCAGCGTATGGCATGCGTAGAAAATCTCACCCTGGATTTTCGGATGTTAGGTATTCCCTACCCCTAACAATCCAGGGCAAGACTTACCTTCTCAGATAACTGGATAAGGCAAACGCAGCACAACCTGGCAAGCCACACACCCAAGAAATGGAAGGCAGACATTGCTGCAAGAGGAAGAACTGCTGCATTCCGTCTGCTAAGAGCAGCAAGCCCCGTGTTTCGGCTGCGTTTTTTTGCCCGATGAACTGTGGTGCAATTCAACCTGCGTTCTGTCTGCCTCTTGCCACGTGGCGACACGCCCCCTGGGAGGTGTATATAAGCCGCTGGTTGACCATCAAAGTTTAATCGTGTCTCCGCTCCGGAGGAGACAAGGGGAGCCCAGTGAGACTCATCAGGCTGGCTGAGGCCCGGGTAAAACCGTGGCCCAGTGCAATAATTATTATTTTTGGATGGGCTTGCGTAAGCATCCACTTACTCAAGTCTGCACTACGAACAAAGCCCTGTGCCCAGATTGAGCTGCGATCCTAGATTTGAGACATGCAAGCCAGTTCATCGCCCCCGAAACACAGCCTTCTAGGGGCGAACGCAGCTCGTGAGGCGACAAAATAAGCTTTCACCTTGCAGTGTAACTGCTGTTGAAACCTGTTCGGCCTGCGTTCGCCGTCCCGGAATCTCTTAGTTAAGATGGAATCATGCGAAGCGATGTTACGCTTTACTTCGAGCAGATAATTGATTGCGATAGCATTACTAGGACAGCACTAAGCACTGATCTAGTTGCACCGAGCCTGACAGGTAGCCACATACGCTGTGGTGTAGTAAAATCTGCAGCGGTGGAGCATTTCCATTTCCAGAAAATCCTTTTTGCCTTTCGTTAATCATGTGACTACACTACCTTACACGCCAACAGTCATTGAGTAAAAGATCAAAGTAGAACAAAAGTTAGTAAAGCGAAAACACTTGTCAAAGATGGGAGGAACAGGTATGAAAGCACAGACCCAGTAGGATACAGAATGAAGGATCATTCGTTAGCAGCCAAAATCGAACATTTCCGCATAATCACTAAGGTAACAGCACATAGTCCATGTCCAAAATCTGTAAAAAATCGTGGCGATTTAACTCTCGTCTAAGCGCTGATGAGTGCTGGAGACAAAGCATTGTCGGAGGGAGTTTATCCAGCAAAGAAGAAGCTCGGGCAGGTGAATGAATGTTGCCAGAAAGTGAGATCAGACCTGTGAACAGTCAGATTAAAGCTCATCCTACGAGAACTTATGGGCCGGAAAATCCAAAATCTTGAAGGTCTGCAACGTATCTCTCCACGTAGCACCTTGAATCCAAGCAAAAGGTCGGCCTGCAGTCTTCTATAGAATAACAATTTCAAACCTAACTTTTCTAGGCGTGTTTTATAGTTGGGGAGAGATCGGAGTAATCAGGATCAGGGTAGGCACGGTAATAAAGCAGCCTAGTGAATGTCCTCTGAATCTTTTCAATTTTTTCAATCTCTTTCTCAGAAGAAGGGTTCCAAACAGGACTGCAGTATTCTATGATGGGTACGACGCAGTGGCGGACGTCAGCGTATACAGCAACTTTCATTCTTGAGTCAGTCATGAGGCGCTCCACAAGGTCCGCTGGTCTAGAAACGGACAAAGCACTACCGAATTTGACTACAAACGACCTATCAGAGAGATAGGATTCGAACCATTGTAAAAAGTTACATCTTACTCCAACACTTTCCAATTTGGAAGGAAGGCTGAGGTGCCCAATAGAGTCAAAAGCTTCACTAAGATCAAAATATATAACATCCGTTTTCTTTCGTTCGTTGTATGCCAAAAACCAATCGTGACAATCTCCAATAGGTGCGTTGTGAAACTAAGAAAAAAAAACTAACCCTTTTCCTGCCACCTGAGACCTAAGGATTTCCGATCAAAGGCAGCACAAAGGAAGCAAAAATAAAACGAACGACCGGCACGACAGGGGGGTTAACCCAACCGCAAAAAACCTCAAACTTGGGTAACTAAACCTTTATTTTTACTAAATAGTAAACATTAAAGACACCAACAACAAACAAACAATGTAAACCGACAAAATGCACGACGATATAGACGAACACGTATGAAAAATGCAAAGAGAATCATCATGGCGAGATCACAAGATCACCTAACAGCAGTAACTGTTTTCTTTCGCGAAAAGAATAAGTTGGGCATGGTCCAGAAGAAGTGAGCATGATTCAAAAGGAGTGGCGTGATCCAAAAAGAAGTTGTGTGCAAAACGATGAATGTCGTGTTCTCAGCGATCGTCGGATTTAAATATTTTGGATATGCGCGCGCTCCTCTCTTTGGCGCATTGATTTTGGATTCGAATTTATTGGCGCGTTGTGTGATCTATGCGCGGCGCCTGAGGTGCTGACTGGTCAATAACTGGCTATAGTCCTTCTGTGCAATCAGTGGAAAGTTTTTGAGCGCGCCGAGCTTGCGATGCGTGCGCGGCGCGGCCCGCTGGTAACAGCGGTCCGGCGTCCTCAGCTCAGCTTTCGAGGACCCCTTTTGTCAGGTATTGGCTCATGTAGGCGCTTTTCGTCAATTTTCTCCATTAGTTGGAGTACTTTGGACTGTCGAGGCCTCTCTGATAACTGTGCAGCACGAACGCAGGCCGAACGGCGTAATGTTTTCGGTTAGAAACCCTAGCAGCAACGGTTGCCAGTTGCTGCCATTCTCCTCTTGATTGCTGCCGTCCCTCAGCAATTGCTGCTAAAGGGCCGACAGATTGAGCAGCAATCGAGGGGAGGATCGCAGCAACTGTCAACCGTTGCATCGGGCGGGCCCGCATGCCTCGTTTTGCAGGTATAATCTTTCTTCGCTCTTCAATATATTTTCCTTTTGTTTTTGGCCCCGTAGAAAGCTACCTACCCCGGTAGCCTCTTCTTTGTAGGAAAGAGGATCCTGGGATGTGGTGGCTGATAACGGGGCCTTTTATTTTGTCCGGAATCGTCGACTTTCCGTCTCTGTTCGCATGGTCGTCGCTTTTTTTGTTTTCTTTTTTTTCTTTTCGCAATTTTTTTCAACAAAAGGCCCTGTTATCAGCTGCCACGTCCCAGAGTCCTCTTTCCTACAAAGAAGAGGCTACCTGGAACAAGCAACTTTCTATGGGGCCAAAAACAAATGAAAAATACATTAGAAAACAAAGAAAAATGATACCTGCGAAAATCGAGACATGCGGGGCCGTCCAGGCGTGTTCGCGACGACATTTCCACTTTCTCTGCAAGTAAGCCATCATTGTTTGTGTTCGTTTTTTTCTCTTGCTGCCTTTAACAAACATTCGAGTTCCCTGAATGATACGCAAAGCAAATAAGATGCAGATTCAACAAACACGAAGCAAATACATTGTTCACTTCTCACTCTGGAAGTACGGTATGCCAAGATGAAATCATTCATAAATAATAATTTCTCTCCAATGCGTACAGAAAAAACGAAAGTAGGCAACGGACAATCGAAAAAAAAAACAGATGTTAGAGATGCCTTTGGTTAGGAGTTGTGTTATTTTGCTTCGCAGCTTTCACAATAGATCTTTGGTAGTAGGAACCGGTGAGAACTCGCAGGATCTTGGGCTTCATTAGATAAAGAAACAGACTGAAAGAATAAGGCGCAATCCTAGTATAAGTATGTTATTGTACAAAAAGAGCAGTTTTTCAAAGTTTCCCCAAGTCAAGCTGGTTCTTGGATCTCACGCAATCAAACCTGCTGTTGAAGAAAAGACGCTGGCATTCAGTTGTCGGAGCGGAAAGTATGCCAACATTTATGAATTAATTTATGAATATGAACATTTTTATGCCAACATTTTGATATGAAAGAATTTCGGTATGTTAATATCGCTTTTCCAATACTCAAAAAGATCAGTAGAGAATGATAGCTTATGTGCAAGGTAATTGTCTATACGAAGCTTCCCTCTCAACCTCACCGTCACCCCTAGCGGAACGGGTTCGATTACCGTTGATGGTTGCACGAGATACGTTCCCCAATTACGGCCAGAGCCTGCCGTGCACCGTCAGTTCTCTCGCTCTCTGCGTCTCCGATTACTAACGGGTCCCTGTACTGCACCCACCACCGCCCTGTCTATGCTCTAGCCCCTCGCGGCCGCCGCGATGAAGGTGGGGAACGTATCTCATGTAATCCCCGTTGATGGGAGGCCGCTACAGCGTGATGTTTGCCCGTATTTGTCCTAGCAACAGTCACTATCAAATTCGCGCGAAAAAAAAGCTCACGAACCGTTACTAGCACAGTTATAAACGAGGGTATGGTTCGTGGCACTCTACTTCTCGCAATTTCTACCATTATTCCCTCGCCCATTGCCCTTCGGTTGTCAGCTTGTCCCAAAGTTCATGATTTTGTGAAAACAACGTGACAGGACCGCAACACCTTCACGCTGCACCTCTTTTGCGTGGTGTAGCATACGGCTCGGCGCACTGGCGCGACCCAGCTGGAACCTGCTTCCGCATAGGCATTTTCGAAGGCCTCTAACAAATGAATACCAGTTATATTTCGCTCTCTTTCGCTTCCATCTAGATACTGTTTCGAAGCGCATGATCCCGCGAACACTATGGAATGTGTACCATATTTCTCCATCTTGTTTTGAGAATGTAATTAACTTCGAAATGAACCTTTCAAGAATGCAGATTCGGTAACTGCATTTGCACTAATAATAATTTCACCATAATGTTGTATGAGAAAACTTCAATCCGAGGGAGGTATTTCCATACTGTTAGATACAATTAAGCACGCCATTGTGTAATGGAGCATTCAAAGCTGAAAATGGTTGTTGTAGTCCCTGTGGAAATATGCAGTACCAGTATCATATATGGAAACCAGAGCGGTCACCCGCTTTTTGGAGGAATGCGTGCAACAGTCCGTCATCAACCATTGCGATTGGATATGAAGAACTTGCGAGAATATGAAGAACCAAACCCAATAGGATATGCAACGATCAAGACGTCTCGCAGAAATCATCCGCTGGATCAACATACCACAATGATTTCACACTGACTATCGTGCATCGAAAAAACCAAAACAGTCTAGGAAGAATGAAAACTGCACATCTTTTTCGTTAAAGGCAGCACCCACGAAAATTTTCATGTCCGAGGTTTTGATCGTTTTCGAATCTTAGCAATAGTCCAAGCAATTCGCCGGAGAAAGTAGCACGGAAAATTCAACCGTTTCTAGCATATGATTAATTAAGTGTCCAAGATCCTGGATCAGCAGGATCAGCGTGCGGTCGTTCGATCGAGTTGTGGTGGCAGCGGAGCGCTGCTGCAGCTGATTTGGTGGCCAGTCATTTCTCTTCTTCTAATCATAAAGCTATTTGCTAGTCCTTAGCTTTACTCTCTCAAATTTCTAAGCACAACAAACTTTTCTATATCTCATTTTACAACAAATCTACTTGTTTAATTGCTTACATGGCTGATTTCCATTTGTGTCCCATTTTTTCATGCTTTTGCGATCATTTCAGAATTCGTCGGTGTGTCTGCGGTACTTTGACTAGTCAGACCAGAGTTATGAGATTTCGTTTCCTTCCATGAACCTTATGAACGCTGCAGAACGATGCCAACCGATTTCGCCAACAAAACAGCTGACGAAAACGGCAGCGGTATCGACTTTTTTGGATCGGTCCACACTCAATAGGTTGCGCAACTCGGCCCAATCTGCTCGAAGGCGATGAGCGGAAAGGTTCGAGAAAACGTAGATTTCGAAGGTTTTGACTGTTTTTGGGATGGCAACCGTGTTCAGCGCACGAGATTACCCCGAACTATGCCAAAATCTCGGGATCGGAATTTTCCATGGCTGCTGCCTTTAAGGGCAGCATCCGTCGAAATCCTCGACTCCAAGATAAACCGTTAATAGTGCAACATACTCTTAGCGCATCTTCTGTGATGATAGAATTTGTTGATGGGATGATTTCTTTTGTGATGAACACAAGAATCATGACTTAGTGGCGTGGAAATCGGAATCGAAGTCGCGAAGACAGCAGCCTTACCTGCGCCAGCGCACACAGGCCGTGGTCGCTCGGTACAATCTTCGCGTGGCGGGACCCAGGAGGGAGGAAGTCCATCCTCTGAATCCACTCGCGTCTCAAGACAGACACAAGATCGCGTTTGGTCCACAATCAGCTCCCTATCGGCCACCTGGGGACGAGCCTCGTAGCATTGCCTCGCAACTAACCGGCTGGGTCTCCCTCCTATGAGAGAGATCCATGGCAGAAGACCACAAGCTCGAGTAAATCAATTACTCGGCAATTTGAAGAACCGACATGTTGGAAACATTTGCTCGGATATTTGAGGAAGCTTTTTCTAAGAACATCATGATTATTGGACTTCCGTAAAAGTTTCTTTGTTTCCACAGTATATTCACTTGGGTATCCAAGTAATCTTGAGGTGCGAAACGTTCATTCATCCGTATACCCTAAAAACCATTAGTACCAGTAGTTCAGCGTTCAACTCTACAGTCGGATGATGAATGGATGGACGAGCTGCGCTGTCAGGCAGATCCTGGCAAACCGCGACGCAAGACAATACACTGTGTGGTAGGAGCGCGCTCAGATCTCGCCTGTCTATAGTGCATAGCCAAACAGCCGCGCTCTATGACCGCCGGCCCAACATTTCCATACGGAATACAACTGAAACAAAAAGGTAAATAGCTAAACATCAATGGCTACAACAACAGGCGTTATTCTTTTCCAGGCGAAAGGTCTTGCAAGAGTGCTAAAGTTTAGAGAGAATTTTAGGTTCCCAAACTAATTTGTACGTGGGAAAACAACAACATATTTAAATTCCAAGCTCCTACTGTATTCTTCCTGTACACCGAATTTCCTTTTCGCGAAAATTTGGTTTCTGGAGCCGCTGGTAGCGCTGCGGTGATTGCCCGTTGCGGCGTGGTAAGAGGGCGGGGAGCGAGGAGGTTGGACGAGTCTAGGACCTATCAGTCTGATACCGTACCAGCCTATGCCAGTGAAAGTCACACTTAGCTCGCACCTCTAACTATCCAGCTGTTTGCGTAAGAGACGCGACAAGCCTAAGAAATCATGACTTAACTGCAGAGAAATCAAATGCAAATTGAAATCGCGGTTTCTTGCATGCTACAGCGCACGCAGACTGCGTTCACTGTAATCTCGTGTGACTTCCCTCGGGACTCATGAGTGTCAAATGGAGCGAGTTAATTACGTTCACGCGAAACCGCACCAAGACTGTGAATTTCTTGTATGTTTCGCGCTGTCTCACTGTTGGATATGAGTTCCAGGTCCCTTAATACCCCAAAATCCAGCAAAATCTCGAACGCAAAGATTTGAGCAGGTGCTGTCTTTGAAGGTATTTCAATTAAATCCAACCTTTTTTCCCAGCGAAATTAAGGTTATCTGCACCTCATTTCGTTCTCATTGGAATTAAATTACTGAAATCCAGGATGCCCGAGAGTGAGAGATTTGTGAAAGTTAACCATATGAAATTCTTTGGGATGATCAGGGTAGTGTGAATGAGTTATTAAGGAACCAGATTCAAGAGGAGAATAATTAATAAAATTTAGGGGTCGTGAGATGTCAGTAGGTATAGAAAATGGTATAGATCCTTGGCACAGGGTCCAACCTGTCAGAGCGGATTGGATGTGTATCATCGTGAGGGAAGACGAGGCGGAGGCTTCTCGCCCTGCACGATCAAGTCGTCCTCGGTCAAATTTTGCATAGTGATGTATAGAGGAATCGCGCGCGAAAGGAACGAGTCGAACGTTTTGGACGGGAGGACGATTTGAAAGCGCCGTACCACGCCCCGTTTTCCCTCACGATGATACACACTCGAGCTGATTACAGACGCGGAAGGCAAACTATCGGTGTTCGTGGGAGCGGCTGTCTCCAAAAAAAGATGCGGATGGGGAAGCTGCCCCGAGAAAGAAGTAACCGAAAACTTATGATTGAGTTGTAAATAGCGATAATTTGAATTCGTGACTGTAGTGAGAAAGAAGAATGCAAACTCTAAGTATCTATTGAATGCAAACTCTAAGTATCTATTAAGTCCGCATCATGATGCGGACAAGGACATAGCGAAGTTTTGAAAAGCATTCTTGTGCCTGTAGTCATTCTTGTGTCTGCGGTCACACCTGTGCCCCTGGTCAGCACGAGCGGTCACTCACTGCAATAAATCTACTATGCTGACCCCTCAATCCGGGTACCCAAACTAGGAAAGCCCTCGTCCCCTTTGACCGCTAAGGCTGCCTCTAATTCTCCACTAAAGGACGAAGATGCGATTTAATTGTTGGATCAACTACACGACATATTGAGCGCTAAGGCACCGGAGGCACTTCCATTATCCGACAAATTCATAGGTAAGTTCGATTCCATTTCAATTGAAATTGTGGAGTCGGAGAAGCGGCCTCGTTCGGTAGTTATATCAGGCGTGCCTGAAGGTGACCCAGCGTTACAGGCTCTCTCTCTCTCTCTCTCTCTCTCGACAAGCTCACTGAGGATTTCGTGTGCAGTATCTTAAACGCGCTGGACGTGAAAACACATCCAAATGAATTGTTCAGGGTGGGCAAGAGGCGCAATAATAAACCACGACTAGTGATGTGTGTTTTCTCATCTCGTTTTTGCAGCTATGATATGTTTTCTAAACTCCAGCGGCTGCGTACTTTGCCACAGTACAAAGACGTGTTCGTTAGAAAATCGATGACTTTCGATGAGGGGAGTCGTGATAGGGAGTTGCGCAAAACCGCAGATGAAAAGAACTCAGAGAGGGTAAGGGTAAGTGAGTGTATTGGTGAAGCGCAATGAAATGGTGAAGGCTTCAGACATACCTCTGCGCAAAAGCGCCGCACCAAAAAAATTATGAGAAATGAAGATATTTTGAACACTTTTTTTAATAATGAATCTTCATAGCATGGTCAAAAAAGCACGTCTTCACCAATTTTGGTCCTGCCGAAAGCCTGGTATTACTCCGATCACTGAGTCCTGGTTGCATTGTAATATTACTAATGGAGAAATCTGTGGGAATTTTTCCTACTCTATTGTGAGGAAAGGTAGGCAGGAAAAAAGGAGGAGTGTGCGTTCAGATCTACTCTTTTTGGAAATGTTTGTTTGGATTTGAGAAATCTGCAATCTGACCTGATCTGTTTCAACATAATTTTTTCAGTAGCTGACAAATATCGATTTGTATTAGTATATGGGCCGCCGTATTGCGGGGCCACCCAAGATGATATCCTTTTAAGTTTAATTTCAGATCTGATTTCATCTTGTCCATACCTGGCAGTTGATTGGGTAAACAAAAGAGCAGAAAATTCAACTGCTGAAGAGTTTGTTTCTATCTTTAAATCATTGCCTTTGGTACGGTTTTTCAAGCCTCCTACTAGAAATGATCATACAATTGACAATGTGCTTTCAAATGCTGATTTCGTCTCAAATGTTACCACATGCGCTCCTCACATCATAATGTGACATCTTTCTTTCCCAAAGTCGGAGCTTTCACATATTTTGACTTTCAGTGGGCGGATATAAATGAAATCACGACAGTGCTTTTGTCAATTAATTATTTTTTGATCTTCCAAAACTACAGTGACGTCGACGATGTCCACAACCAATTCGTTGCAACTGGATACTGAACGGGATATTATGGATGCTTTCATGCCGGTCAAGAAAGTACGACAGTCCTCTTTTGTACCCCACGCACATTCGAAACCTTTTTGAATGGAATGGAGAGAAAGGAATTTCCACAATACTCCCAGTCCAGTCGAGTCGGAATCCTACATTGCCGTATGTAGGAACCTGGATCACCATATTAAACATCTTTGTCCCTATAAGACTAAACGACTTGCTTCTTCATCTAGAATGGAGCAACTGTTCATGCACATAAGACAACGAACAAAGTTGATTCCTCCGCGTCCTATTCTGCGCATTGAGGACGGTTGAAATCTGAATGCCTGACCAATAGAAGGTTGAGGCTTTTGCCAGTTTTTTGCGAGTGCCTACATGTGGAACGCTGCCTTTCTCCTGAGCCTGTAGCTTGACCTGCAAAAGTTTTGATATTCCCACCATTACCCCCAGCATCGTTTATAAATGCATATGTCTAGTCGAAACGACCCAATCAATTACGTCGGATGATATACCTCAATTTTTCAAATAAAGTTTTCGCTAAATAACTTGGGGCACCTTTAGCACATATTTTCAACATTTCCTTGATGTTGAAACAAGTTCCATGTGCTTGGAAGGCATGGATTCCTAAATCGGCGAACATTTCGAAATTCCGCCCAATCAGCATTCTCCGTCCTTACTGAAAGTTTTAGGGAACGTCATAAAGAAGGATCTGTTGGGATGGTTGGATTGTATCTCATGAGACAGCATGTCTTCCTGCCTGGTTCTTCAATTTGCGCTCAACTCATTGGTTGCACCTAGGCCTGGACTAGAGCACTGAATTTCTCTAAAGTCGATTGGCTACCCATTTGGCGAGGTTTGTTTGGCAACCTAGGAAACGGGTTTGCAAACGAGCCAGACAAACGAACTCCGCCAAATGTCTTGCCAAACATGATTTCCCACCAGGTGGGTCGCCATGCAAACCTTGCCAAATAGGTCGTCATACAAACCTTGCCAAATAGGTCGCCATACAAACCTAGCCAAATAGGTCGCCATGCAAAAATTGCGCTTTAACATTGTACTTGATATTTCGCCACGTACTCCTGTTTCCTCCCATTGCCAGGAGAGGCCTCTAAAATTACCACAATGTTTGACCTTTACATTTAATGGTCAGATCCAGGAAGTGGTTCGGGTGAAATACTTCCTCAAGCAGTTCAACCGATGACATCCATCGATTCCGTGCCTGGAGGCAACAAGTACGTGGACATCGCCATGGTGTTCAGCCGACTGCGCACTTTCGTGCATGTTGCGGCGAGAACCACGGAGATCTCCTCATGCAAAAATCTGTGATTTTGCCTAGTAGACACTCCGGACTGACACCGGCACTCTCCTAATAAACGACCTTCTTTGAAATGCGTACCTCAAACTTCGGTAATTGAACCGGGTCTTAGACTGTAAAGCCAATGCGTCGTATGTGCCTGTCCAGGAAAATGGGTCGTCAACAGATTCTCCCGCATTTTGTCTTGCCAAACAGACTCTAGCCCCATTCTCCCGGAAAATGTCTTGCCAAACAAGATTTTAACCCGTAAACTGTCTTACCAAACACATTCTCTCGCCAAAAAGGTCACCAATCGACTTCAGAGTTGGGCAAAATGATTGACGTATATTCTGACCTGAGCAAAACTTTCAACACTGTGTGTCATACTGCCCTTCTGATAAAACTTGAGAGTGCTGGAGTCAGAGGAAACATTTGGAATTGGTTCAAATCCTACATCTGAGAACGAAAGATGGTGGTGCGCTATCAAAGTTCCTTTTCTCTACCTAGTGAATGTTGTTCAGAAGAGCCACAAGGGGCTGTACTCTCACCACTTCTTTTCTTTATGCTTTCGACCTTCCTAGTTTCTTGAAAACATACCAAAATCTTGGTTGCTGCTTACGCAGATGATATTAAAGTTTCTGCATCGAAGATGATGTTCAAAGAACCATGAGAGTCTTTGGATAACATGTTTGATATGTTTGATTGGACAAAGATATGAAACCTGAAGATTACTTCTCAGAAATCCGAGCGTTTGTCGATTGCGAACCAGCTGCTTTCTGATGTTATCATTAGGTGTATGTGTGTTTGTAGGTGACAATAATGGTAACATCAGAAAGCAGCTGGTTCGCAATCGATTCTATTATAGGGAATGCAAAACAGAACAATGTGTGATATGCCCGTACAGAAAGGTAGGCGACTGTGCAAAATTGGGAGTAGTGTATCAAATCCAATGTCTGGAGTGTAACGCCTAAACATTGGGGAGACCGGCAGAGCGCTCGGTATACGTATGAGGGAGCATTTGGCTAGCAAGAGGCGTAGAAGTTTAACATCACCGCTTGGTAAACACCGAGCCGAAGCGCACGATGGGAAAGATTTCCTTGTCAAATGCAACATTTTGACATACGAAACAGAGGTTTCTGCTAGAAAAGTCCTCGAAGCCTTCTGGATTGCGACTAAGAACCCATGCATGAACAATAGGAATGAGTGCTTATCCATAACTAGTGACTTCTTGCCTTACATATCGTTATGCGAGCTGTAGATGGACTGTATATAATATAAGATGCGGACACCCAAGAGTTGCTCACTTGTCCGCAACGACAGTCAGCTGTGGACTTTCCGCAATAACGGTGGGAAAACGGGTTGGTTTATCCTTCATCTTGGGGTCTTTCTAGGTAGCAAGCTTGGGGTAACGTCGAAAACTGACACGGTTGGTGGAGACGTTTGACGGTCTCGATCACAAATAACGAACCGCGAGCCGCTTTTAGGCCTCTGAAGAAGACGATCTTTTCGAAACGTCAGGCCAACAATAAAAGTTTCCACCTAAAAACCTGGTTGGCACAGCAGTCAAAGGAATATTCAACAAGTCATGCCCAGGTTCAGAGAAGAAGTTTCCTTTAGCCATGTTTCGAAAGGGCGAGAGTGCCAGGACTATGCCGATTCAGCAGAAAACTTGAGGAGTTCGAATTCTTGATAAAAGCGTGTATGTTGGCGAGGAAACATGTGACGAAGTCAACTGAATCCCGGAGAGCACTCACAAGTTTGGCACGCACTAGTAGTTGCAAGAGGAGAGTTTTGAATACTAACATTCCCATATTCCTGAGGTATAGCGGTTGAGTGAGAAACAGCAGCGCTAGAAGGTGTACTGCAACGCGCTACACTTTCATCTCTCAGATTATCCCTTTCCGATTTGGGAAGGAACGCCCTGATAAGAATCCTGTGAACTTCAGACATGGAGCTCGCTTTACATCAATTTAGCAAAAATATTAGGTTGTCGCGAAAGTTTTCCGCCACTATTCGATCTTTTTTCAATTTTATTCTTTTATTCAATACAGCTGATATTTAATGTACATATGAACCATTGTTATCTACAACATATTGCCATTTAACCGGTAGCTTGTGGATTCCGCTTGCATAGAAATTCTGAGATTTTGATGCGAAAAACTCGCCGAGTCACTTTTTAGTTGTTCCAAATCGTCGAACTTCCTGTCTCTTAGGTGATTGGATAACGACAAGAAAAGATGGTAGTCTGTGGGCACTAGGTCTGATGAATACGTTGGATGGGCCAGAATATGCCATCCTAAGCTCTGCAGTTTTTGCTGGGTCTCTCTCGCAATGTATGGACGAGCGTTGTCATGTAAGAAGTAAACTTTGTCTTGTTTCCCACGAACAGCCGCAGCGACGCAATCCAGTTGCCTACAGTAGATTTCGGCGAAGACAGTAGAGTTTGTTGGTAACAGTTCCCAGGGAATGATTCCTTTGCAGTTTCACCAAACATTGAGCATTACCTTCTGAGGGTGTAGTCCTGTTTACGGCGTTGGGATCCCTGGAGCTGGCGACTACTCAGATCGTGAGGTATCCATGCGCCGCACCTCCACGTCTTTCCGGCGTTGCGCAGGTAAATGGCCACTGTTTTGTAATGACACCGGAGTTCATCTGCCAGTTCACGGGAATCGCGGCAGGGATCCTCTTCAATTAGCTCTAGGAGCTGCTCCTGATCGACTTCAACTGGTCGACCAGATCGTGGTTTATCCGTCAAGTCAAAATCGCCATTTTTGAACTTCCGAAACCAAACTTTGGCCATGTCGTAGGAGACAGTTGAGGGACCCATCGCATCACATATGTTTTTTGTCGCATCTCTTGCACTGCTGTTTTTTTTTTCCGAATTCGTAAAGCAGAAGGAGTCGAACCTGCTTCGAGTCTAGGACAATTTCTTCGGCCATAATCCCAACCGAAAGCCAAGAGAAGAAAGGTGTAAGTGGTCCATTGACCAACCTTTATATACGTTTCAGATAGAAAGATCCGAAACAATCATGAGGAAACATGTAATATTTCGAAGTGAGTGGCGGAAAACTTTCGCGACAACCTAATAGATGCAGGGAGTACCAATTTGATCAAACGTGCGCCGTCACTTACGATAAGCCCAAGACGATATACTGCTACTAAAGAACAATCAATGTCCAAGAAATCCATTATTTCTCTTATACAGTTGTAATCACGATAAACACTCAACGAAGCCTGTTCTACACTACTTTCAGGAAGACCTGCCACAATTATCGAACGGCTACGTTCGACTTCATCACCAGACCTAACGTTCGGTACATTATTAGGTGTATGTAGCCTAAGACTACTCACAGATTTCGGAGCGGAAGTGACTTGGGATATTTCAGTTTGGTAGTTCTTATTTAAAAAAAAGCAGATTTCAACGAAGCGTCTTCGGAGTTGAGAAGCATCGCCTCGTTGTGCGAGTCACGGTAATTATTTAATACTAGTGGCCCCGTAAGCCACGTTACTGTGCTAATTTCCAAAGTGTGAAAGTATTGGCCCGGTGTGGTTTTTCGTGCGCGCCAACAGGTTGTGTGAGATTCACGTCCTCAACTCGAGCTACACTATTTCACAACTGTATATGTATAGCTATAACATTATTCAGTCCAAAAGAGCACGTAGCGTAGCGAATGAGAGAAGATAACTGACAGAATCCGTGGATCAATTTGCTTTGTTCTTTCCATCTCTGTCTTTCGCGAGCAGCGAGCATACCAAGGACCGCGTGAAATACAGAACACAACTGCTTTTGTATTGTACAAACCAGTCGGTCAATAACTCAGTGAGCCAATCATACAAACGCACCCTCAGCATTACCACTGTATGTGACTATCCCATCCTTCTAATTCAAACCGAACTTATTCTGAAGACTTTATACCTTTCCAAAGTTTTTAAGAAAAACTGAAAGAAAACATTATTGTGAGAAGAGAATAGGCATCACGAGCGCCTATTTCCACCAATCATCTTTGTCATTCCTCATCGATATTCACCGACACGACGTGGTTCATTTATACTAAACCAAAAAAGTTCCAAGTGATGATTAAGAAAGTGATTAAGAAATTACAAAGCAATGAACTGAATTCGCTGACTATTCAAATTCACGTGACCTAGGGAAGGGAGATGATCAACAGGGTTGATGGGATAAATGAGTAGGAGCATAAGTTATTGGTTATTTTTCGCTTAAGCTCAGGAAACGAAGATGCTCCATGAGATTGGTGGGATACTTGAGGAGGTGATCCACGGTGTTGGCGGGATACATGGGATGGGTGCGTAATTTATTGTCTAGGCTTTTGCCTGAGTTTCTGGAACGGGAGGTAATCCACAAGGTGGGCGGGATACATGAGGTGGGTGCGTAAGTTATTTTCTAGATTTTTGCCTGAGTTTCTAGTAGGGGAGGTGGTCCACAGGGTCGGCGAGATACATTGGGTGAGTGCGCAAGTTACCGTCTAGGTGTTTGCCAAAGCTTCTGGAAAGCGAGGTAATCCACGAGGTTGGCGTGATACATGGGGTGGGTGCGCAAATTATTGTCTATACTTTTATATCAGTTTCTGGGAAGGGAGGTAATCCAGGGTTTGGCGAGATACATTGAGTGGGTGCGCAAATTATTGTCTAGGCTTTTGCGCGAGATAGCGGCCCCGTGAGTTCCTTGGCTCAAAGTTTCACCGCATTCTATCAGTGTTGGTATTAGAGTTCGAGTAGACTGTCTGCAAACAAACCTAATTAAGCACTTCATTCAGTCTCAACACCTGTCTGAATAAAACTAGATTTTGAGAAACTCAAACTAAACAGTGGCAAACAGCTTGCCGAGGAATCACAAAATGCCAAAATTGACTAATTGAAATTTTTCACGACCACGAACACGTCTCCCTTTTGCCTGAAACTAACACCGCTTTGCCACTGAGCCAGCCAGCCGAACTCGAGGGAAAATCCCGACCAACAGACCTCGCCACTTCACTACTGGCCCAGTCGAACCCAACAGAAAATACCGACCAGTGGACATGTGTACACGTGTGCCGCTTTACCTGAGACCGGCGCGACAGGTGTGCCCCTTTATCTGACACCGGCGCAACTTTGCTGCTGACAGCGTCGCAGTCAAGGGAAAATCCTGACCAACGGACCCGTGTGCAGATTAGAGGGGACCAGCGCTACTTTACCACTGGCCCAGTCAAGACCAAAGAAAAATTCTGACCAACGGACCCGTGTGCCCCTCAACCTGAGACCAGCACCTGTTTATCATTGGCCCAGTCGATCCCAAAAAAAATTTCGAGCAACAGACTCGTGCGACCGTTAACCTGAGACCAACGCCTGTTTACCACTGGCCCAGTTGAACCCAAGGGAAAGTCCTGACCAACGGACCTTTGTGCCTCTTTACATGAGACCAGCGCCTTTTTACCATTAGCCCAGTCGAACCCAAGGCAAAGTGCTGACCAACGACCCGTGTGCCTCTTTACCACAGACCAGAACCTCTTTACCACTGGCGGGAAATTTCTGACCATGGACCTTTGTGCCCCTTTACCTGAGACCGGCGCCTTTTTACCATTAGCCCAGTCGAACCCAAGGCAAAGTGCTGACCAACGACCCGTGTGCCTCTTTATCACAGACCTAAACCTCTTTACCAATGGCGGGAAAGTTCTGACCAACGGACCCGTGTGCCCCTTTATCTGAGACCAGCACATGTTTACCACTGGCACAGTCGAACCCAAGGGAAAGCCCTGACGAATGCACCCGTGTGCACCTTAGATGGGACCAGCGCTACTTTACCACTGGCCCAGCTAGCTGAACCCACAGGAATATTCCGACCAATGGACCCGTGTGTCTCTTTACCTGAGACCGGCGCATGTTTACCACCACTTCGTTCCAAAACCATGACAGGAAACGCTACCACTTCGTTTCAAAACCATGACAGGAAACAAAACCATGTGCTAGGATTTTGGTGAAACGTTAATCGACATTATTAGGATTATTGGGCTCCAAATAGGATTTGCAGGAAGCCTCCTCCCCCCTGAGAATGGCTTGCTGAATTTAAAAAATCATATCTGTTTGATTCTTTAAATCCAGTTGTTTAGTTTCATCATTATTTTTTGAATATTTATTACTGGACGGTGTACCCGGCTTTGCTCGGGTCCTCTGTTTCTCCCGGCTATTTGAATCTGATGCCAACATTTGTTGAGCCAAAAGAAACCTATCGAGATATTCATCACTTAGTGATCAGCCTAAATGACAATTCTTCATTCCGTCCCCTTCCCTCAAAAGTAAGGTAAAGTTGTTTGGCTGGTAAATTCTTCTAAAATGCTTCCCATATTTACGCTGAAAGTTTCGAAAAATCCCAGAAGACACGGTTTCATTGACCTGTGAGCATTAATACCAAAAAATCAATAAAATCGATAAATCGATAGTGCCGTACGAAACGGTTGTCATATTCGTGTTCATTGTATTGACATGCCCCAGCAGCGATGTCTTCACCGCGCCCAGGGCAAAATTAGCGAAAAATCAATAAAATCGATAAATCGATATTGCCGTACGAAACGGTTGTCATATTCGTGTTCATTGTATTGACATACCCCAGCAGCGATATCTTCACCTCGCCCAGGGCAAAATTAGCGAAAAATCAATAAAATCGATAAATCAAAATTGCCGTACGAAACGGTTGTCATATTCGTGTTCAGCGTATTGACATACTCCAGCAGCGATGTCTTCACCGCGCCCGGGGCAAAATTAGCGAAAAATCAATAAAATCGATAAATCGATATTGCCGTACGAAACGGTTGTCATATTCGTGTTCGGCGTATTGACATACTCCAGCAGCGATGTCTTCACCGCGTCCGGGGCAGAATTAGCGAAAAATCAACAAAATCGATAAATCGATATTGCCGTACGAAACAGTTGTCATATTCGTGTTTAGCGTGTTGACATACCCCAGTAGACATGTCTTCGCCGCGCCCGGGGCAAAATTAGCGAAAAATCAATAGAATCGATAGCGCCGTACGAAACGGTTGTCATATTCGTGTTCAGCGTGTTGACATACCCCAGTAGACATGTCTTCGCCGCGCCCGGGGCAAAATTAGCGAAAAATCAATAAAATCGATAGCGCCGTACGAAACGGTTGTCATATTCGTGTTCAGCGTATTGACATACCCCAGTAGACATGTCTTCGCCGCGCCCGGGGCAAAATTAGCGAAAAATCAATAAAATCGATAAATCGATAGTGCCGTACGAAACGGTTATCATGTTCGTGTTCAGCGTATTGACATGCCCTAGTAGACATGTCTTCGCCGCGCCCGGGGCAAAATTAGCGAAAAATCAATAAAATCGATATAATCGATAAACGAATCGATAATCCCAGGTGCGAGGTAGCCTAAAACCTACGCCGGCCCTTAGGGAAGTTCCACCCTATAACAAGGAAGATGAAGATCTAGGACGAAAAAAGCGCACAATGTGGAAATTTAGGCCAGAGGCCCCTTTTTTAAAAGACTCGTCACAACACTGCGTATCGACAATGCGCTAAGAGTCGACGCGCAGTAACAGACGCGTTCTCGGGAATTAGCGACCAAATCTTTTAATATAGTAGGATGACAGACAATCAATTACGATCCTCCGTCAATGGCAAGATCACCGATCTCACGTGGACGAGTAGCGCGTTGTCGCCCAGCAGCATCGACACCTGTTGATCAAGAACCGCGTGCGGTGAAGAACGTTGAAATCAGTGCACGGCCTTTTTTTTTTTTGGAATTCCCTCGGTCCTGAATAAATTGGCGCAGTAACGGAAGTAGTCATCATGCCACAGATCAGTACCGACTCAGTCGAAAGTCAAGTTTGACCAACGCGATCAATGAGGATCGATTGGGTCCTAAGCAATCGTAAATAATAAAATACATTTGAAGGTGGCAAGCCCACCACACCTTGCCACGTAGGTGCTCCCGCATGCCTGCCAGGCAACTACTCAGCAGTAAGAAGACGTAGCAGGCAGTGAATGTATAAACTCCTTCTGCGCAATCGGCGAAAAGTTTTCGAGCACGCCCAGCATGCTGCGCGTACGCGGCGCGGCCCTCTTGTGTCAGTGGTCCAGCTTCCTCGCTCAGCTGTTGGAGGGCGCCGTTCGTCAGGATTTCGGCCTAGGTGAGTGTTTTGCTTTCATTTTTTCCCTGAATTGAAGTTTATTTGAAGGTGTGAGGCCTGTGGCTGAACGGTTTCAACCGGACGGCCCCGCATGCCTGATATTTTGCACGTTTTTCCCTTGCATGTCTCAGAAACTTCTTTGTTGTTTTTATGTATTTTTTGCTTTGTTTTTGGCCCCGTGGAAGGCTGCCGTCCCAGGTGGCCTCTTCCTTCCATTTGTTTCGTTCAAATTTCCCCGCGCATGCTCCAAATTGTTAATTTCATTGTGTTCACATCCCTGGGTCCTCTTTCCTACGAGGGCGAGGCTACCGGGGACAATCACCCTTCCAAAGGGCCAAAAACAAACAAAAATACATAAAAACAACGAAAAACAAGCATTTGGGGCATGCAAGGGAAAAACATGCAAAATGTGAGGCATGCGGGGCCCTCCGGTCGATACCCGTCAGCTACAGGCCTCACACCTTCAAATAAACTTCGATTCAAGAGAAAATGAAAGAAAAACACTCACCTGGACCAAAAACCTGACGTACGACCCCCTCGACCAACTATGTAAGCGGGCAAGGGGGACCGCCGCCACAAGAGGGCCGCGCCGCGCACGCGTCGCATGCTAGGTGCGCACGAAAACTTTCCGCCGATTGCGCGCAAGGACTTACAACATTTGAGGCAGTTTGGACGAGCGCCGTAGCACAGAAATCGGGCGCGCCGCCGCTTGGCACAAGGCTCAGACAGCGAAGGAAAAGTAGTCCTTCGCTGATCACGGCGGTGACCGTGCTCATGACTTCATTTTGGTGTTCTCAAAAAGTACCGTGGCACTGCATTGTGACTTAGTCGATCGATGGCGTTGGTGTTGATGGCGAGAGCGGTGTTCAAGAATGATTTTATCTCCACAAGTAGTCATGTTTCTTATATCTTCACATTTTCGACATAAATTTGGACGCCATTCGGTCAACCGTCTCCTCGGAAGTGAATTGCTTCATGAGGACCTGAAAAAAAATTTCTGATTCAGTTAGCCGAGCTGCATAAAAGCTCTAACTCTTGCATTTATCATGCCTTACTACAGCGGTCTTAGCCCATATATTGGGTTGGGGAATGAGGTGGTGCGGTTTTTCATGGGCACAGAAACCACTACTTTCCACGATCACTGTCAGGCACACTGAATGGCTTGCATAGCTCCTTCCCTCCTCTATTAATGTTGCCATAGACAGTGCACCTTGTCAGCTCCATGTCTACGAAAAATTGCTTTGTTCGAGATGACGCAGCTTTTAGCCCGCAAACGCACCTCTTGGATGAAGTTCATGAGATCAATGGGAAAGTGAACAAAATAAGCTGTGTGTGACTGCGCTAAACCTGTAGAGTCGATAGTAGTGAAGACCCCAACATTCGAGTTTCTTTCTAGTCATTTTGGTGGAATTTGTACAGAGAAGTCGAACATACTCAATGAGCTTCTTATTGAGCTTTTCGGGGTTTTGCACGGAATGCGTTAGTTAGACTTACACATTTTTGAGAGATAGCATCAATAGTGATAATTCCTTACATCTAAAGCAACCTCAGCGGATTTATGTTCCACAAACTGGGCGTTCAGAACGAGAAGCAACTTCAAACGAAAATTTGCCCTTCTGAAGTGGGTTTGCCGCTTCTATGCTGTCCCTTCAGCAGTAAAGGTTCGCCTCTAAACGTCGTTAATACCACATTTGATCCACGATTGAAGTCGAACGATAGTCGGTTGCGGGGAGTTTCAATATGTCGACTTGGGTGCTCAAAATCAGGGTAAGCGTCCGATAGGAATGTCCCATGAGGGGGTCGCATGGGGGGGGGGGGGCTTGGAGGGGGGGGATCGTATTGGAGAGGTGGGGATGGGGTAAAGGAGTGTTTATACTTCGGCGCGACGCGACCGTCGCGTCCCAGCAAACTGTTCAAATGCAATGGGTCCCGAGTGGATGCATGCGCAAACAATTGTCGCGATGTGGTAGTTGGCGTTTCCCATCGCAAGGCGACGTCGCGTCCTGTTTATACTTTTTCCGTGAAAAACGATGCGATGGGCCTGATTCGCGTCGCGCCTGCTAGCAGACGCGACGCGATGGTTTCGCTGATGTTGCGCACTGGATTTGGCCACTGTTCCATAGTTTTTCGAGTGGTTTGGCCTAAAACCTATGGAATAAGACGAATTCAGTTGGAAATGTGAACGTGAACGAACTTGGACGCATCGTAGGTGTTTTAGGTAGTAATTTTGTGAGCTTTTTAGGTCCTTAATGTTGCCTGCTGTTTACGAGAGGTTACTACTGACAACTTGCCAGCCCAGGTGTAGAAAAATACAATTTAGGTATACACGTTACATTTATATATTGATATATTGATCTAGAGATTTTCTTTTGAATCTGAGTTATCGGCATCGTTTCCCTTTCACTAGACATTGTTGTACAGGTGTTTAAGAACGGCGTTTGATCAGCGCGATATTGATTCATAGGTGAATGTAAGATAGTCCTGCGCTCCAACACTTTGATTTTTCACATTCCGGTGTAGTTTTGTGGTGAAATCGGTGCAAGATCCCCACCCCCACCCCATCGAAATCACAAGATAACACGTCTAACCAGTGAAAGATTAAAGATCAAAAGGATGGGCTAGAACGTGACTTAGTGAAACGAAACTCTCAACGTATACCAGCAAAGAAATCCCTAGCAGTACTACTAGAATACATCTGAACGGGGAAAAACACAAAGCATCGAAGCACGAGACTACAACAATGTAGAGAAGCATAGAAGAAAACCATTCCATAACTCAAATGCAAAAAAATCTCTGAACAAATGAATTAGAAAAACCCGCAATGCGTTCTTCCATGTCCTGGAAGCAAACATCCTTAGCGAAGAACACTGCGCAAAACTGCAGCCATCGCAAAGATCACCATTGAAGATCGCTGAGAACTTTTTCTGAACATTCCAGACCACAAGTGGTAAAATGGGGTCCAAAACAATCCGTGGAAAGTCATGATCCGCTAAATGGGGGTGAGCACGTGATTTTGCGTGGGTACGTAAATTTGCGACGTTCAGCATGGCGCGACGGAGCGACGCGACGGCTTCGCTACCCATCGTGTCGCGCGTGTCGTGGCCGTCGCCGCGACGCCGTCGCGTCGCGAAAAAGTATAAACACTCCTTAAGTAGAGGGGTGGCTTGGCCATTGAATGTAAATTCACTATTGTTTTGTGAGATTATGACAGATGACGGTCAGCCCTTGCCAGCAACAACGATCACGTCATTACATGTTAAAACAGGACTGGTTGGCAGCGTATGAGAGAAATCAGCTTCGGCGCAACCACAGGTTCGATTCCCGATTTCTTTAAATAGATTTTTGCACTGGCCCGAATTACTTCAGGATCAAGTATGGAGTGAAGAGGGTGGAAACGTTAAAACATGAAGTGTGGGTAGTGAGAATGACCGATTGCTCATGCGAGAATTCGTCTGCAGGGCGTGTCAGAACGTGGAAAACAGGGTGATTTAAACCTCGTGCTGAAGTTCTCTGACTCGAAATTAGCAAATGCTTCTCAACATTTCCGTAGAGAACGATCAGCTCTATCTTTTGCCTGAATTTAAATCTTCTAAAACTTCATATGTTTTTGGGAGCTCGATGGGAAATTTTTCAAATTTTTGGGTCTCCGAGGCGAAATTTCCCATCTAACTCACTTAAGCAAGAGCAAACATTGGGGCGCGATAATGGGGAAGAAGAGTGAAATCTTGAAGCTCTATTACCTGAAGGTAGTGAAATTTTGGTAGAAGGCAAACTTCCTTCACGGGAGTTCAAGAAGAAAATTTCGAATCAGAGAACTTCAGTACGAGATCTCAGTCACCCTAGTTTTCCACAAGCTGGCGGGCCTTGCGGGCGAATTCTCGCATGCGTAATCGGTCGATCTCGCTTCCTCCACTTCATTATCAAATCTTTTCTTCCTCTCTACTACACACTAAATTCTGAAGTAGTTCCGACCCGTGCAAAAATTCTTTGAAGACGCCGGGAATCGAACTCGCGGACGCGCAAATACCAGCGCTGAAAACAATTTCTCGCATGCGCTGCCAATCAGTCCTGTTTTGACACGTAGTGACGTGATCGTTCTTGCTGGCTTCTGGTCCAATCGGGAGAGAAAGGATGCATATCGGCTTCAAGGTTGTTTTAGTTCCGATTTCGGGCTTTGGATGTATTTCTTTTGTGTCTTCTTCCTTGAAACTGCTCAGTGTACGGAGAAAACATGCGGAAGAGAGGGAGGGGGAGGGGTGGGTCGTGAAAAGATGGAGGTTGGACGAGGGAATAGGGGGGCGGGGGTCGTATTGAATGTCGGTTTTTCCTATCATCATGCTTGACCCTGGTAATAATCCATGTGGTAGAAAACAAGATGAAGCGAGAATTGAAAAATGTGGTTGCAATGTTGTAAAGAGCAAATCGAGGGCAACAAAATGGATTACGACGTCAAGTGAAGCAGGGTTCAAATCATGTGAAAAAACAAGTTGAAAAAAACCGAACGAACTTATTCCCCAACCCAATACAAGTGTTATGTATGAGTGTATCATTACGCTTCGAAATCCTACGACTGATCAGTTATAGTTTTATTAAGATCATATGAAGGTCTAGAAAACGGTTTTGTGAGTGAAGTAGTAGTTAAGGCTCAAACCAGACGCCACAAAACAGATCCACTGCTGCTTGAGGAGTGCGGCGTCGCCTAATAATGGGGACAGTGGTGATAACGCAGCTTGATGGACCTTTCGCAGTGGGTGGAAAGCTACGGAGAGCGCTTTTGGTCACTGCTCTAGGCGCCTATTTTCGACTATGTGAGTTTACCTCGTTCTGCATCCCTGTTTATTTGTGTCTTAAAGCGACCGCCACCTCTTTCCGAGCCAAGCAAACTATTACCATTTGGAGTATAACAACAGTCATGAAAACGTGAACGGTTGTTATCATTTGTACTAAGTCGCTCACTTATTCTACTGCACCCAGCTGAAGGGTGTTGCCGTACATACTTGGAACGGTGCTGCTCATGGCGTGCGCACGAGCATATGTATTTGGGTCAAGCGCAGAAGTGATGCCTTTCATCATATGGGCGAGTTTGTACATCCATCTTCATTGATTTCACTAACGTACGGTGTAAATATGCGAGTGAACAAACAAAGCAAACAAGCAAGAGAAGTGTGAATGTTCGGCGGAAGCCGGACAGGTGGATTGCCAAGGAATATTCCAATTTTGCACTGTTTGCTTGAAATGTATTGCGTAGTTGCGAATAGAATTCAGAGGAACTAGCCATTGCAAAATCTAGTCATAATTCAGATAATCAGCGCTGGACCACCCCAACTTCCTACCAATCCACATGTGCTTGAAAGTTATTTTAAAGTGCTCTGAAAATACTTTATTTAAAATTGTTTTGAATACATTTTAGTTTTCGTTTCGTGCACTATTCTTATACGAAAACTAAAATTATTTTTTGCTCCAATTTTCCTCCTGCACTCATCAGTAAGGAAGAGGAAACTCATAGTAATTTCAGTAAAATATATTATTAAATTTATTGAATAAACATGAGGTGTGAACTGGAAAAAGTGGTATGAACAAGACATCAATCACAACTTGTGTGAACAAGATATTATTTACAACCCATCTTTGGGGAGTTCGGTGAGGTTCATTTTATCTTTGCTTCGGAAACACTGTGGTATGAGTGAAAACGCAGGGTATGTTTCAATCCAATTTTTTTTTGGGTAATTTGAAGAGAACTCAGATGGCAGTGAGTGTAAGTGCAAAGGACGAGGGCAAGCGATGTGACCATGCTATACCGAGCACCACAACACTCGCCGCCAACTGTATGGACAATATTATATATAATATGCAACTACGTTTTTAGTTTATAGTTTAGTTCATAGAAGCTCTTTTACAAATCCTTTAATTTTAAAGTTATTGATTTCAAATTTATGTATTATGAATTTGTCCTTACTAGCGCCCCTTCGGGACGCTAGAAAGTGGGGTGGGGCAGCCACTTGGGACATGTGCAAACGCTTCACACTTGCCAAATCTCTAGAAAATTGATAGAGAAGCAGAACCAATCTTCCAATGGGCCCAAACATGAAGTCCTTCTTATGAGTTGAGTATGAGAATGAGAAGCCTATGGCGTATTCGTGCGGATTCCTCACTATTGGGCCAACGCAGATGCGTTCTTTATCGGCGGAACTGTATCCTGCCGTTTCCCACACTATTGGACAAAGCGAAATCGTATCCGAGGGTTTTCCACACTACTGGGCCGCAGCTTTCCTCCATCGGTGGACCCATATTCTGGCGCCATCTTCACTATTAGGCCTGAACCGTATCCTGGTATTCTCCACTTTACTGAGTCACAGCGGACCAATCCTATATTGGCGGACCCGTATCCTGGTGTTATCCATAGTACTGGGCCACGGCGGGCCCTTCCTCCATCAGAGCGCCCGCATTCTGGCGCCTTCCTCACAGTTAGGGCAAGCCGGATCCGTTCTCCAGGGGCGGGTTCGCATCCTGGCATTCTCAACACTAAAGTGAACCCGTATCCTGACGTCCTCCACACAACTGGGCCACGGTGGGCCCTTTCTTCATCGGTGGACCCGTGTCATTGAGTTCCCCACAGCACTGGGACATCGTGGACCCTTTCTTCATCGGTGGACCCGTATCCTGGCGTCCCCCGCATCATTGGGCCCTAGCGGGCCTTTTCTCCATAGCTGGACCCACGTCATGGCGTTCCCCACAGCACTGGGCCACGGCGGGCCCTTTCTCCATCGATGGACCCGTATCTCGGCGTCCGCCGCACCATTGGGCCACGGCGGGCCCTTTCTCATCGATGGACCCGTGTCATTGAGTTCCCCACAGCACTGGGCCACCGTGGACCCTTTCTTCATCGGTGGACCCGTGTCATGGAGTTTCCCGCAACATTGGGCCTTTTCTCCATAGCTGGACCCACGTCATGGCTTCCCCCACAGCACTGAGCCACGGCGGGCCCTTTCTCGAGACGAACGGATGTCGTGACTACACAATCGCCGCGAGAATTCAACAGGGGATGCGGCAATAGCATCCACCAGATGAGGCAAGCGTGTACGTCCAGCCTCCCGGAAGCTTCCGAGCCGCGGCAGTTCTCATAGCACCGGTCCATTTCCTCCTGCTAGTGCACACAGCGTCGCAACAGTGGAAGGCTGGTTTTCCTGCTGCGTACATTGTGCAGCAGGAAAGCTCGTAAACACTCGCTCACTCCTATGCGGCGAGACCTCCAGCGAAGGTGATGAAACCGCTAACTCGTGCATGCGGGAGAGCCAGCAGTGACGTAACCGCGAGTCCCGAAACGAACGTGTCTGCGTCCATGGAAATCGGCCATTTCGCCCCACAGTCTGCGCCTCAAGATTGCGGTGTCCATGAGTGCCGCCCCGTATCTTTAACCGCTCTAGCCCCCTTACGGCGCTTTGTTTAATAGATGTAAGCACTTTATGTAAGAACTTTCTCTCAAATGTTGAGCATAACCCAGTGTAGATAAGAGATTTTTCGTTTGTTATAGTCTATTCACGAAATCATTCTTATTAGAACAAGTACGAGCTGTTCTCAACACTTCTGTTTATATAGTTGCTTTTTTAATTGAAATTGAAATGGTAGTATTTGAATGTGGGAATCTTTTCATGGAAAAACCAAAAGAATTTGTCTTATCATACATTTTTGTGGTTATCATGTTATTGTTTATGTTAATTTCCAAATCTGAATAATTACATCTGTATTTGGATATATGAGTACTTTCTAAAGATAATACTCCGCGGTATACTTCTGTTAATAATGTGAAAAGAGTATCATCCGAAGTATTGTGTAGGATAAGAAGATCATCCATGTATCTATAGGGATAGAAGTAGATATTTGTGTATGTTAGGTTTGTGTTGTAAATACACTCATAGTATGACAGAGTGAGGCCAAAAAAGGACTAACATTACCTCCTTGTGGAACTCCAATATTCTGTTTAAATATGAGTAGACCGAATGAGCAGAAACTGTTGGTAAGTATGTAATCAATTATCTCTGCTCAGGACCTCAAATTAATTTGTTGATAAGGGGCGCTCAATAAACCTCGTACTCCTTCCGATTGATTGTAAGGAGATTATCAACAACACTTTGTGGTCGCAGTAGACGTTTGGAGACGATGAGACTCTGAAAAAGGTTTTCGCATACGTTCATAAAAAACGGATAAATGATGCATGCGATGAAAGCTATTGGTGATCACTGTGGAGTAGGTTAATGTTATTCTTCTAAAGCGAGCGAAATCAGTGAAGAGAAATTGCTCTCTGGGACGGGATGGATTTGGATCCACCACTACCTCAATTGATCTTCTTGTTTCATACATGGGCAGAACATGCGTAAGAGTAAGCAAATGAAGAGGCACTTATTGAAAGCAATGAACTACTTTGTCTCTTATGAAACCTCAAATTCATGTGTGTCTACCTTCCCCTACTCCTCTTACTCCACGAATTTTATATGATGGGAGTTACGTGCGCTTCGAACTTTTTTTTGGAGTTTTCTTTGATACTGTATGGAAATTTGACATGATTACTGCGAAAAAGCTTCATCGTAGTCGGAAATTACACTGGAATTAACAAGAAATGAGGAACTTTCCGAGTTCATCACGGTGACGCCAGCCGTACATGGGATCCTTCGGGCCCATGAGCCCACCTGGGCTATACGGGTGAGTCGCTCGGTGAAACGCACCACGAAATTAGTCATTTGACAACTGAATGCCTGTTGCTCTTGTTCCAGGATTCTACATAGAATCCTAACATACTTTCGTTATTTCTTTTTTCTCTAAGGTGCATAGCCGCGAAATTCAGGAGGCGATGTATGAAATCCACCACAATTCAAAACCATCAAGATAAGGTTCCCCCTTGAAACTTTCGAACACCTTCGCTAATGTCGCGCCGCTAGAAGCGCATGCATCCGTAATGCCCTCCACCAGACATCGCAGGGCGAGAATGACCTCGCGTCGATGCACAGGTGAAACAAGCTCTTTGTCAACAAGAAAGATGCAAAAGTCCAGTTGTTCTCAATTTCGAATACTTCGTGCCATCAGCTTGACAAAGAGTTGTAGAGCACGTGGTACCGTCTGCACTGAACTTCGTTTTGAGGAACTGAGAAAAGCACGTCGATTTGATGATTCTGCTACATGCTGATATGCGACTCCCCTCACACATAGTGTACTAGCTGGGTGGCCACTGAACGTTATTGCAGAATCGTAAGCGAAGGTCGATGGTTTCACCACCCTCATAAGGCTTGAAATAACTGATCACCAGCGACCACCCAGCTTTAAAGGAGACATATATCTGGGGTGGTAGTAATTAGGCCGAAATTCGCATCTAAGCGTGATGTGTAAGTCCCACTTAAGTGCCACTTAACACTAGATTTCAATTTTTGGAAATGTGTTCTTCAAGGCCCAATACAGGTAGGCAATAGGTTCTTCAAGGCTCTAAGAAAGTTTGGATTGAAAATTCACATCTAAGTGGGAGGAAATTCTGATCTTTTTCCGAGATTTCCAGCTTGCGCTTGGTTGGTGCTGAGCTGCGGCTAAGCCTGACCTAGTCAATAATTGGACAGTGCGAGTGAAAGAGCGTGCAACTCTGTGAGGCGCAGACACCTTGCGAAATCTGCCGCAAAATGTACCCAAGGGTACATTTTGATGCAGATTTCGCTGGCGATTTCGCCGACACAACCGCGCTCCAAGCGCGCATGTCCACATTATGCCATTCATTCACGATGAGCTGCAGGAGATGCAAGGAAGATCATTACCAACAGTACATTCTTGCCAAGAAATCATTGATCACATGTCTCTCAGCTTGCACAGAAAAGGTGGGCGGTAGTGTAGTGGGCAGGATGCTGGTTCATCGTGCAATCGATCGATGGTTCAATTCCGCTGCAATGTCAGAGCTTTGCAAACAAATATTCAAGTGTTTCCTGCATAATAGGCGGCTTCAATCACACCGGCTAATTCCCAAGCAGTGGCTTGAGCTACAAAGCAACTTTTTGACCCATGATGGGAGAAAAATCCTTTGACCTATGTGCATGCAAAGAACAATCATGGCGTGTATTGGGTGGTGTAGTGATTAAGTGGCTCGGTCAGAGCAACTCGGTCTGTGGATCAAGATCTGTCCAAGGCAAACGTTTTGCGAATAGTTTTTTAGACCTTTTGTACAGAGGAGTTAGGTGACAATAGCTATGCCTATCTCAAACTGAGAGTTTAGCGATAAATCATCCTTAGTCACTAATATGCATGAATCCTCAAACAATACTTTAGCGGTTGGCTTTTCATACAACTGCTAATAGGAAGTCGAGAGACCTTAACTTGGATTAATTTAGTATTATAGAGAGGTGCGCAAGGTCACACATTTTGTAGAAATCCGCAATCGATACCCGGAAGTATATGTTCCTAGGAATTCAACTGAACTCGTTTTATCAGCATGAAACGGGAGCGTGCTTCACTGTGCAGTTGGTGGTGCAGTGTAAGTACGCGCGGTTATGCGAGCGTAGTCAAAGGTTCGATTCCCGTGATGTTATGGGTTTTTGCATTGTTCTATATAACCCTATGGTTAAAGATGAACAGCGTTTATGATAATAACAGAAACGTGCGCACTGTGGTTCAAAGGTTGTGATGCCACATTGTAGGTCAGCGGCCGAGTGATCAATTCCCCATGAAAGCGAGTGTTTTGGACTTGATATTTCGTGTTATATGTGTGACGATTACCTGCTAATTTCCTCCAAATCAGAAATGTTAAATCGGACTTAGATGCCACTTAAAGTTATCTATTAATTTTCACTTTCGACCAAATTACTACCACCCCTGGTCTCGATGACACAAACCACTTCAATCGAACAAACTTCTATCAAAAAGAAGGCATAGGAACTGCTCAAGAGGAGTCTTACAGTCTAGATGAACATCGTACTTCTCAAAACTACCTCTTATATGAAATAAAACCGTCTGAAAAGATCCAATCGCAAAGGTTTAGTCACGTTACCTCATGATATGGTTGGACGCCACTCTTGCCAGCAGCTCTAGCTCAAACTGGCTCTATAAGCGTCCCGTTGATGTTCTTCCGCGTCTATATTCTACAAAGCTTACGCCTTTGAGCTGCATCGAATGCTTTCGGATCCTCAGCGTTTACAGAGAAGAATACGGCTTTTATTTTCCCGAATTGACGTTTTTCAAGCTTGAAAATCAAGTAAACATCTCTGAGAAACCGCATGATGACAGAAATGTAGAGGAAAGGGAGGGCCTCCGGAAATTTAGAGCGCATTACGGAGAATTGACAGTGGTACTGAAAAAACAGTGACCGAAAAAAGCGTAAGAACTTGTGTTAACACTTAATTCCCTGATGTTCGGGCTGCATTTCTGCTGCACAGTCATCAGAGAATTTTCGGTGACATCAATGCTCGGCTAGTTTCAGCTTTGCCATAAAGAATTGTCATCTCCTCATAGCAAAGTTGAAGCTACCGCTTTACCTGCTGCGTCCTGCACGGTGGCAACGATTGCCTGGTACCGCATCGTTATGGCTTCTTCCAGAAACTGAACGCGCATTTAGTTGTGCAGTGCTTTTGACGGTGAAAACAAAATCTAATCGCGTGTGAAGGGGACCGCATAACGTATCAGAGTCAAGATTCCCTTTGCTTTCACTAGCACCCTTTCAGCGATTTAGGCTCATAATTATTCAATGATATGTCATATTTGTGGCTGATGGCGTGATGCCAAAAGCTCTGTTATCGGCAGGCTAGAGGCCGTGATCCCGTGGTGGTGTGGAGATCTGCCATATGAATAAGCTGCCAGCTGGTGCTATGGCTGAAACAGAGCTGCTAGAGGGCCACCGTACAGGGCTTCAGGTATGCTTCGTGTGGAGTAAGCCTGAGAGTCGCACCCGCCATCATCGTCGTGCTGCTAGTATTGCTCAACTACCATTCAGCTGATGGTGGTACATGATTGCTGGAAGTAGCACCCTCGCAAGAACATAGAAGAGAGTTGGTAGGAAGAGTCACAAGAAAGAGGGTCTGAGTGAGATAAACGCTCGTGTATTTGAAGACAGGTGATTACACAACAGTCATGAACATTCTAAAATCACTGATTCCCTTGTCCTTTTAATGATGCACTTGCCTGGTGAGCCAATCTGCTATAGTTGCTGATGAGGTTTCCTGTTTCTGTTTCAAAGGTGGCGTGAGAAATCACCTAATAATATGGACATGGTTAAAATCTGGATAACAAAATCATAAGCAAGTAAACCTTTGTGACAAGTCCAGCATTATGGGCTTCTTTGGCAGACATTTCTTCCCCCAAAAGTGCGAGACGAACTGCCTTAAATTTCAATGCATCATGGACGCAGGGTGTATTCGTACTAGTATTTGCCGAGAGGAGAAAATATCGGTTGTATACTTTGCAAATACCTTTTGATAGCCCATAATATGCACAAATGTATAGCTGCTAGCGGCTTCAGGGTTCAGGCCAAGTTGAGTGAACGGACAGTAAAAGTATGCCTAAAACGTTAGAATATGAATGGACATGAAAACTGGAATGATTGAAGAAAGCTATTTGACCCCTTGATGACCACGCGCCTTTGGCGTGGCTGGCGCGTGCGATCAACTCCTTTTCAAGAAAGCGGCGTGCGAGTAAGTTCCACACTATTACGGAACCGGGACTAAAACTAGTCATCTTGCAGAAATAATGGGAAAACCAATTCTGGAAGATTGTTACTTTGATCGAACCAGAAAATTGAAAAGTTTAAACGCTTTTTATTTCCTTTGAGACCGAAAGAAATTTGCAAAAGCTATTTTTAGTGCTATAAGGAAGTGCTCCGATTTCATACATGTCCTAACATGGCTCTCACATGAAGAATAGGAAAGTGCATGATGTAATGAACGTGTTTCTATGTAGAAAATGTGGCTTCTATTCAGATTATTTCCATCCACTACACAAGAAATGCATCTCAACCTTCCTCGATTTCGAAATCCCATCCTTTTCATGCTATTTTTGCTGCAAAGAAGAAATCTTTCTTGGACCGCAGTTATTTATCAGAAGTGTTGTACTCATTCCATATGCAAATATCGGAAACAGTTCGAAAATAAGGTCCAGTAGTTGACAAATAGGGTGCGGCTCAGCGGTGAGCCACGCGATCGTCAATGAGTTAAATCACGAAACGTTGGATAATAGCGTTGAGCGTCTTCCACGGATCATTCAGTGGTAGAGAGTGTAGATTCAGTAGTGAGGATAGCAGAGAAAATCACAATCTAAGCCAATGCAAGCCTTTTGCTGAGAACTGTCTCCGTCATTACTCTGATGTAACGTGTGGAACATGTAGCACTCTTTAGGACTGCAAAAGTGAATTCTGGCAAAGTTGCGCGGCAAAGTTTGTGTTACTCACAGCTATGGCAATTGTGTTGTTCATTATTGCTTGTTATGACTACTTGTTAGTATTACAATGTGTTGAATTACTCATAGGTTATTGTTCAAATAAATTCCCTGTCTTAAAGCTACCAAACAATGACTTAAGCACTTATGGAAATGTTTATCCAGATTTCAAAATTGGTCTAAAGACCCTGATAAAGAACTCTCGAGAAGACGGAGATGCGGTGACAACTTTTGAAGGTAAGATCCGCTGATTTACTACCTACCTGGTCAGATGCTAAGACGACGTCGCAAAGAGCAAGAGTCGTACAAGCAATTCCTACTGCAGGTCCGTTTACTAGTGCAGCTACCAGCTGAAAGAAAAAATAAGCTTTGATGTACTTATTGAAAAGCATAGACTCTGGCCAAGCTTCTAATGCACAGTTTCAGTGATTGCGACATAACGCTTCGTAGAAAAAAAGCGAGGTGAACAGGCTGAACTAACTTTCGAGTGCCGGATAATCTTGTCAACCCAGAGCTTGTACAGCGCATCCCCATCATTTGAGCTGATAAGGCTTTAATAGAATGTCGCACACAACAAGGTATTAACTAATCTAGTTACCTCAGCTGTTCCATCTCTGCGAGTGAGAAATCGGACCCTGCACTATAATACTTTCCAGTTCCTTAAAGACAAATTGTTTGCTATCAATGCCTTCAAAAACCACAGTAGCTGAATATTCTTAGACTATGCAGGAAAACACTGAGAATGATATTTTAGTAACAGGTGAGAATTTAGGGAAAATTTCTTTTGTTGGACATGCACTAATTTAGATCGAGTGCCTCTAGTTATAATAATATATGTTTCTCAGATACTGATAGGCTATGAAACACGTTACTGTAACATACACGATGTTAACATGTGCAACTAAACAATTTATACACAAATGTGAGAGACAGTCATAAGGACCAAGTTCTATAATTCCTGCTCGATCCCACCACTTTCAACAAGAAATATGTGCTACTGCTTTAGCGAGAGCACTTTTCTGCCACTGTTTCTTCAATAGTCCTAATCTGCTCCCATAAGTATTGGATATCGAACTGAGTACTTACGCTCGTTTCAGCTACGACATCTTCCGTTCCAATTCTTTCTTAAATTGCTCTATAAATCCGGAAGCGCTTTCCTTCCTCTACAATTCTGTGATCACTATGATCACGAAATTCCTCATGAGTATTGACTCACGTAATTTCTAGGGTTAAGAAGAAGATGCCGAATTGAGAGAAATCCTACTTCCTTCTTGTATTCACAAGGACCGAAAAACCCCCAGAGATGTTGCATGCGTAAGCAGAGTAAAATATGAGCCAGTCTGACGATGTTGACAATGTGCTGTACGACGTTATCATGAAGTAGGATGACTAGAACCTCGCAAGTGGATTCTTTCAGATCAATTATGTACCTTATTCAAGTAATGCATTTGAGATGTATGATGTCTACCTGCACCAAATGATGCCTCTCGAATAGTCCTCGTGTCATCGTGGAAGGAATTTTGTTTATCGACGTGGTTTTCATCTATGAGTCGGAATGAAATAAAATGAGATAGTCTTCCCAGTTTCCCTGCCCTACTGAGGTTCATCTAAATGCAAAGAAAAAAATGTCGGTAATATTGTTTTCAAAGGCTCAATACTCCACTTCCTAAGCTTGATTTAGGTAAATGGTTGGTTCAGTTGCAACATCCTCATAGGACATGAATAGATCTTTCCAATTTCATCTGAAACATTGCCCAAAGAGAACTAATCGAAGGAGAACACTGCAACTAAAAAAAGCGCAAGGACCTACAATACCAACGGTGTCGCTTGATGAAACTGCGCGATGTCTGTGATTTCTGGTTTTTTTTTGCGTCAGTTCTCGTTAACTTCCTCCAATCTCGACCATTTCTAAATTGGAGCAGATATTCGGAATCAGGTTGGTCTAGTCCATCGGCTAGTGTCCTTGAAATTTAAGAATTTTTGGTGATCGTCACCAAAATCACCTGAGGATACAATTAAGAGAGACTCGCTGCATCGAGTCTCTCATAATTATATCCGCAGGTATCTTTCCTGGAAGTTGGTCCCGTTGACCACCTATCCATAAAAAAGTTATAACACTGAGCTGTAAAGCAGCTGTTTTTCAGGAACAGGACATGGTTTGGACAAGAAAAGTGCCTCATACACCTATTCCTGGATTTTCTAAGGATTATGGCTACAGTTTCGTTGATTTCAACCATTATTTTCACATATTAAGCTTTCTAAAGACAACACAACTCCTGAAGTCCTTGAGAATTCCTGAGCAGTCGCGAAGACGGAGGGCGCGCATTTGGGCTCAGCCAAAAAAGGGGCGTGGCTGACGGTGGCTTGCGAGTACGCACGCAACGCGCAGCCGCTAAGTGACAGCCAGGAGGGCTCACGCAAAAGGGTGAAATTCTTGAACTGTAATTCTTAAAACCCTCCAAAATTTTCCCATAGAAGGGTACTTGCTGCGCTGATCACTGAGTCGGTGCCCATTTTGTCAAACGACGTCATTTTTATCCAGTTGAAGACCTAATCTTTGTGTTCAGCACTGATATAGCCTCGCCCCACAATTTTTCAGGGGATTCTATGACATCGTATTTGGTCCCGATTCAGAAGCGTAGGGTGTGTAGCGTTCGGTGCGATCCAATTAACAGCGAGAAACTAGAGACATGCTCCAGGGATCATTACCTTCTTCGCACCTTGCTCGCAAGCGAGCTGGCCGCATCCCCAGGAACTCCCCTCGCCGCAACCGTCGCTCGCGCGACATCGCGTTTCCTGATGTAGAAGATGTAAAATGTACTTAATTTCGATTTCGGTAAAAAATCGAAAACTTGGGGAGCAAAACATTAATTTGGGGGTTACTCGACATGCTGATTTCAATTTGATATCTATTTTGTATCATGAAGCTATTTTAGTGGCGTATTAACATGCATGTGACAGATACTGATTTTTTTCCGAGTCTTCTCAAAATTTGCAAACAAGGGTTATTCTTTGTTCTGGTCATGAATTCAGCATCTATTTTGTATTATGATGTCATTATTTGTCAATTGAGGGACAGACAGGTGCACTTTTTTTCTTGAAACTATCGACTAGGATCTGTACTTATAAACATCAGATGAAGAAATATTTTGATCATTCATCACTCGGAATTTCAAAAGCGTAGAAGCGTTGCAAAACGAAACTAGCATATAGCGAAAAAAGAAAAGAAAGAAATTGTAGGAATGTTTCTTTGCTAAAATTTTTCATGTAGTAATCTAGATTCTTCATAAATATGCATTAACAAATACAAGGTTATTCCACGTGTTTCGTTCTAAAATTTGTGTTTTCTCGGATATTATATTCTTATTGTTAATTCCAGAAAATCAGTGTTGACAATACATCTGCAGAGTGGCATTCCGGCGGCACTGTATCCAGGAGGTACATACGCCTGCAGTCACAGTGCATATCTACGAGGCATTTCTTACACCTCATCTGGCGATGATTTAATGATCGATTACGCAGAAAACAACGCAAATGTACATTGAAGTAAAGCATTCTAGAGCAGTATTGTGAAGTGAAGCTATATAGCGTCAAGCTGATGGTGTTTCACATGCTTAAATGTTATATTATTTGTTAACAACGCTAGGAACTCCAATTTCGAGGAAGAATTTAGTGGGAAGGGTCGGAGGGATTGTAGTGGCTAAATTCCTCAGAGTTGCGCACAGGTTTGACCTCCACTCCTTCATGTTTCTCGTTTTTATTTACTCATGTACATAGGAACAGGAATTTTTAAAGCGTGAAATGTTAGAGGGAGTTGGAGGGAAAATTGATAAACACACATGCAATCTGGGAATAAATTCCTGCGTAAAAATGCAAAGAAAGAAGTGAGAATTCTCAAGATTAAAGGGAGTTATGGATAACCGACGAAAAAAAAAACGCGAAATCGCAGACATCGCGCAGTTTCTTCAAGCGACATCGTTGGTATGGTACGTTAACACCTAATACTATGTATGAATTTCCTAGTTGCTTTCCCTCTGATTGTTGACAAAAAAATAATAATATTGGAGATGATAACAACTCTAAGAAAAACTAATAAGGAGGCAAGTATCCCACCCCTAAAGAAGAGCACGGCTTTTTTTGCTATGTTCTTTTGCAGTCGATCCTTCCAGTCTAGTTGGGAAAGCTAGAATCGAATTTCAGCAGTCATACTTAGCTCGTGCAAGAGCATGCATTTCATGTACATATGATTTTTTGCGAATTGAACTCGTAAGCGGGGAGAGAGACAGTAACCCCTCTTACAAAATAATTTTTTCTGATCCTATTCGTTCCTATTTTTTTATGAAAAAGCTTCAGTTAGTGCGATGTCAAAGAGATAAATTATAGTTCCATTTATTAAAACGGGAATGGAGAAAAAATCACTAACGCAATATTGTTATCGAAACGTAGCAATGTTGACTTCAGGAGAAAAGCTTTTTAATAGCAGAAGCCAGAATTCCATGACTAGTCTCTAGCTTACGAATGAATATGTGCGTGATAAAAGTACATATGGAAAGGGAATACGCCATAAGCTTTATAGCGTGTACCTGTGATCACGGTGATTAGTACCTCTTGGTCGTTGTCTGCTTTGTCAAATGCTGCAATGAGGCTACGGTACATCTGAAAAAGTAGAGGAGACTACCTCGAGTACAGGTGCCAACATGCACTGAACTTTTGAGTCCATCCACTTTAATACAGCTTTGGTACGAAACCCATAACAACCATGAAAAGCAACAAAAATTATTATCGGATACTATTTATTAGGTTGGTGCATAACTAGTGCGGTTTTTCGCGACTCCTTTCCTCATTAAAAATTAACACTTCTTGAACGGTTTTTTCATATAAATAGTCCTCTTCTTTCAATAAGCAATGGTGCTATCGAAAATCGTATCCACATTCGCCATCTCATGATCTACCAATTTGGGAAAGTTTTTAATGCAGCACAGTCATTCCGCGATCTCAACGGAATTTTGGCCGAAGAAAAGTCGGCAGAGCAAAGTTCAAAAAGATTTAAGAAAATCAGATAGGAAGGTAAAATCGTACAGATGAAAAAGGAAGAGCTCTACGATCAAATCCCGACAACCAGGAACATTTGGCATCCGTGGAAGGGAAGGACGTTCGATTGACGAGATTCCTTAAAAATGGAGCCTGTTCGTTTTACTGCAGAAAATCGGTGAGAATTCGAACATTGCTCCTGTCTAAGAGTTCGTGAGGACCCACGTAGCCAATCTTCATGTTTTCCTGAGCTTCTTGAGGGGAAGAACCATGGTCGAATGGTCCACATTGAAGAGTTCGAGCAGCATTCTCGTCGTCAAGCTTTCGTTTTTGGGAGGTTGGCCATCAAATTCCAAGCACCAGGAATTTGATGGCCAACCTCTTTTTTCTTCATCAGTGCAGCTCGTGCCTTAGGAATATGAACAATCTTTCAACTCAGCTTTGCTGATCAGTCTTTGTTTGAAAGGCTCGCTGAGATCGCGAAATTATTGTGCTGCATTCCAACTTTTCCCGAAGTGATAGAGCATATTATGGCAAATGTGGATGCGGCTTTCGATAGCCCCTTTAATCAGTGCAGAGAGAGGATTGTTTTCATGAAAAACCATTTCAAAAGCTTCAATTCTTGTCGAGGAAATAAGTCGCGAAAAAAGCCGCATTAATTATGCACCAACCTAATAATTTTTATTCACTTGAGACTAGCGAAAAATATTTCTGAAGGCCTGGCCGCAACTAAGCACCACAGTTGTTAATGCATTCAAATCAAATGTCTAAGTTTTTGGCACACCACATATACACTATAATAATATATAATAACGCCACAACAGCTGAATTGAACATAGTGGCATGACCTTTATGGCAACACTGAGCCAACTCGTAAGTAAGTTGCAACTCAGACAACTTATCAGATCAGGAACATGTTGTCATTCGCACTTGCAACAGTTAGAAGCTGAGTGCAGAGCGCGTCCACCGCGGAGCGTTGGTAGTTCTCATGAAAATCATCTCAGAGCTCTCCCAGAGAATAACTATATGAAATGATACATGACGCAAACTAATAAAGAATTTAACGCATGACTTGTTCTTGAGTTCTGATAGCATGCGGTATTCCACCATATTCAACTTGGTGCTGCGGTGCGCTTAGCTCTCAGCCAACGATCTCGTCCACATACCACTCCAGAAGACACTATCGCTCCATGATCACGTTTTGAGTCTTGCTAGAGCGCCATCTGGGTGCTGTTTAATTGAATGAAGGCGTTAAGGTGCAATACCCTCGCTAAGTTCTTTAAAAAAGTACACTCGGCCCACGATGTTGCGTTCTTTTCGTTCCATTCCCTACAAATTTGGTGAAATGCAGTCTATCGAAAGTCCGTAGATCACGGAAACCGTACATGTCTGTTTGACCTACCTATATGGAATTTGCTATAAATTTCATGTTAAATTGTGAAATTTGAGCGTTTCTTTTTTTTTTTTGAGGGATTTCGTCGCGAACGGCACGCGACGAAATCCCTCAGAGCCAAGCGATGAGCGAAAAAATTGTGGCAAAGCGAGAACACTTAAAATAAAATTTCATGCAGAATATAAAAATTGTTAGCCAAGCTAATATGAGACTGAGGTTGAGACGACTACGCTTGTTTCCATAGGTTTTATCTTGCATTACTTTGCGCCTTAACAAATTTATAGGGAAAAAACGAGAAGAATGCAAATTCGCGCACCGAGTGTGCTTTTTTAAAGAATTTAGCGAGGGTATTGTATCTCCTTTTGCAAAATGCTGTGCAAACAAAATTGAACGCAACTTTGATGTTGTGAAGCAAAAAAAAAATCGAGAAAAATTTGCTCTGACTTTGATTTATTCAAGAATGCATTGAAGTCTTCGGAGAAGGAGGAGCAGTGAGATTTCGAGTTTCTTCTTCCTGTTAGCGAGCATTACAGGAGGTCGCTGTTGACATTACAGATAGTGAAAGGTCAATCCGATTCTAACTTGCTGAGTTCATGAGCCATAGGCGGAAGTTCTCTACAGAATTTTAGCGGTTCCATTTCATGAGTATTGGGGTAATCGTTTTGTCCGAATAGTCTGAGATGACTCCATTCGGAATTCAAATGATTCGAGAGATAAGGAAAATTATCAGTTCCGTGTTTCCCACAGATTTTTTGCAGGTGGTTAATGCATGCAAATCTATAACAAATGAATCAGCTGACAAGGTATACCGGCGGAAAACCGGAATCTATTTTACGAAGACGTGTTATTTCACAATTTTAAAAATCATCGAAAGAGAATCGGTTGTGTGATAAGGGCAGCACCCACGATAATCTTTGTGTCCAAAATCTTGTATGTTATGGAGTCTGGACGATAGTCGCAGTAATTCTACGCAAATTGCACCGCGGAAGGCATCAGCGTTTCCAAGATATTACAAGTTAGACTTGGTATTTAGGTATCTGCGAATGAGATGTGGTGCGATACGAATCACCTGTTTTCTGTCGCAGTCAGACAATTTCCCAAAGATGACGTTTGCTTTCCATGCTCATTCCGAAAAGTTTTACATTGTGATGATCTACTTCCCCATTTACGCTCTCTCAATTGTTATTAGACGTTCGCATCTTTTTCCCAGAAGCTTCAAATTTTCGAATGTGGTGAGAAATTCAGTTTGTTAGCTCTTTACACTTAATCATAAGTTTTGTTTCTTCTTTTGAGGTATGTCTTCGTGATGAATTCTATTTCCCTTTCGTTTGTCTTTTTCTCCTTCAGAAAAGCTGAAAAATTAGTCCATTATCTGGTTTCTCCAAGAAATTCGTTGATAATCACGGCAGCGTTATCGACTTTCTTCATCTACTCCACTAGCATAGTACAGTCTATCCGAAATGACGAGCCCCTCAGCTGGCGGGAAGCATCGTGGCGGTGCGACTGCGGCGCGGCCGTCTTGGCAGCGTACGTCGGATTGATCAGCTGTTGAGATCAACGCCGCCACTCTCAATCGGCAAAAAGGTGTTTTTTTTTGTTTCTATCCATTGCTATAGTTCCTTTTTTTTCGAATTCACCATCATAAATCAGGCCGTTGCTTGCCTGAGGCCGTTTTGAACGTTTCTATTTTATTTGAGTGTTTTTTGTAGTTTCTACTATGGCTACAGAAAAAACCGGAAAAACACATTCAAATAAAAAATAAACGTTCAAAACGGCCTCAGACGAGCAACGACCTGATATATGCTGATATATTCAAAAAAGAAACTACAACAGTGGATAAAAACAAAGAAAACCCACCTTTTTGCCGATTAAGCGTGGCAGCGTTGGTCTCAACAGCTGATCAACTCGACGTACGCTGCCAAGACGGCCGCGCCGCGATCGCGCTCCCACGAAGTTTCCCGCCGGCTGAGGGGACTCGTTGTTCCGGATAGACTGTAACTCGGCTGCCTTGGTATAATGCAGCAGACTGGTAGCATCCGAAAATCATTTTAACGTGAGTTCTGACAAAAGCTACCAGATTATCCATGTTCCTCATGGACAGAAACCCAAGATGGTGCTAGAATCTGAGGGACAATTTTTTCGTGGGTGCTGCCTTCAATTGGTAAAATGAGCGAATTAAAACTAAAGCGTTCGGAGGAACTACAGAGATGCAATGAACAACAACAAAAAAACAAAGTCACCGTTCAACAAAAAGAACTTACGCATCTCTGTAAAGCCTAAGACTGATCGCTTCTCAGTACTGAACCTGCTTGCTATAGCTTGAAGTGGAAAGCGCTTTACGTGCCATGACCCTCAAAGGGGGGATACATGATCGCTCGAAATTTCGGGAACGATGATATGTCCGATAATCTCATTCAACAAATGTTGTCCAACAAAGTATCAACTACGGCTGTGATATAGAAATGCTTGGAAGGTATTTTAGAATTTGGTGCATAGACATTTTGCTCTATGATTTTGTGTGGGATGTCTTCTTATTCCGGGAATGAATTTAGTCTGGATGCTTGTATTTGATTGATGAAGTTTTGGCTTTTTTGAATAATTTGTATGAATTCAGTTTTTTTCATCAAGAGTTTACACAACAACAAATGTCTAGGTTGAAACTCTCAGAAAACGTCTAGGTTTTAAGGAGTGTGGTAAAACTCCCATATTGACCTTACTTAGCAGTGTACTTTTCTTCTCTATTTTGGAGGAGGACGATCCAATAGGGGAACAGGAGTACTTTCGAAGAGGATTGTATGTTTCAACTTTCTAGGCTGTAAGAGGATGGATGGAAGGGCCGCAACAGTAGTTCAATACTTTTGTTATTACACAATGGAGTAGCCTAAATGAAGAACCTACCTCAGAGCTAATAGCATTATACTTTTCCGGGCGATCGAAACGAATCCAGAATACGTTTCCTTTCTTCGCAGTAACAATGTGGTTCGCCATCCTTAAAAGAAAATGGAGAAGGTCATGTCAAGAATGGAATGGAACATCGAAAGAACAGGTGGAGAATGGTGAAGTTGGCCCCGACATCAATGCTTTGCAACAGCTTGATAAGTGAGCAAAGTACGGTGTAGTCGGGGATAACGAACGTGCTGGCTGTGGTCATCGGGCTTGGAAAGCAACAAAAAAAATCGTTTCATACATTCGCCAAAGCGAACTTCTATTTCCGTAGAGCAGTAGTGATAGAACAAGTGAAAACATACGCATTGCATCAGCACGTGCACATGCGCTGTGTTTAGTATTGATAGGAGAGAAGGTTAATGCGCTGAGGGAGCGTGGTGGCTGTACGCAGGCGTTCATCATGATCGACGAAGATGACTTGCTGCGCGTGCGTGCCTGAATGCATAACGTTTGTGGTCGAATTAACCCCTATATGTTGATACACGCTTCGAAACAATTATCCCTTAACGTTTGCTTAAGATTTAAAGGAGGTTCACTACTGATGTTGACTCTCAAAAACATGTAAGCTCAAGCAAGGCATTCCCTGCAAAAAAAAATTCGTCCAAGGGTGCGCTCAGACAAACTAGTCGAATCAGAAGAACCGGAGCACAAAGGGATCGATCATGTGGTTAAGAGACGAGAGACACAGAAAAAAGATTGGGAAGGACCTCAGCAGAATATTTTCTTGTCTTCTATGTTACGGCAGGGAGTACACTTCCTAGGGATATCACTCTGTGTTTTCCATGGTCTCCAGGAGGATCGCAAATTTTGAGTGCAGGTCCTTTCCATGGGGTACCATCGAGGCTGGCCTTGCTGTAGAGCATGTTACTGAAAAATTGGTGTGCGCATCCATGGAGCCATTCGCAAGTACAGCAGCAGAAATTAAAGAACGGCGACAGCTAGTGGTAAGTGCCGCAACAGCTTGTCGGAAAAAACCGCAGCAGCTATTCGGAAAGACCGTGACAGCGATTCGGAAGGAGCGCCGCAAGAAAGCAAAAAAAACCGCAGGTCACCTGTCCGTTTCCCCCGTTTTCTACTGCGGTGCGCCCGGAAATTTGTCTGAGCAGTCTAAGAAAGTTTAATTTCAGTAGCATTTCTTCGTTGATGAATGCTTCAATCTTTTTCCACGTTGAACTATGCACAGTGTGGAAGTACAGTCAATTAGCTCACAGAGGGCGCCTGGTCCGACTTTGGCCGCAACTACGACCTCATCACGGTATGTATGTGGTGTGATTCCTTCCATTTTGATGCTTCCCAACTGCCATTTACTAAAGTCTCCTTCTAGGCGCATCCTGCGGACAAAGTCGTAATTGCAGACAAAGTCGAATCAGGCGCCCTCTGTGAGCTAATGGACCATATGTAAAATTAGACGACATACCCGGCTTCGCTCAGCTATTTTATTAATGCGGCTATTGCCATTGCCGACGCTTCGTTTCAAATGCAAAAAATTTTGAGCATCATCATGTTTACAAACGTCGAGGGTCTCCTTTTTCAGCTGCGGGAAAGTCAGTGAAATTGTTCTAATAATAATGTAATAGAAAATTATCGCCATACACTTGTTCAGCTGTTTAGCGTGTTCGAGTGCCTCTGTATACATGTTCTACCCATCAATGTGCAGAAGTGGACAAAGAATCGATAAAATCAGTAGTTTATGTGGTGCTCATGTTTAAGCTCAGCGAATCGGAAAACCTCAACAGTCATGTCTCCAACCATCCGTGGCAAAGATAATGAAAAATCAGTGAAATCGATAAGCAGGTGCTTGGACGCGAAATGATTGTTATGTTCGTGTTCAATGCATTGGAAAACCCCAGCAAACATGTCCTCACCGACCCCTGAGCAAAAATAGCGGAAAGTCAATAAAATCTGTACAATCGACAAGCTACTCGACAGTTTCGGGTGGAAAGTAGCATATAACCTCCGCCATTCACTGGATACGTACGAAACTATTCGCTGGATACCTACGAATTAATTAGAACACACTTCTCGAGATCCAAATCCCGATGAAAGAAAAGAAAGCAAGATTGCACAAATCAATAATCCTGTGCTGTCGCGTATCGTACTATTATCGAGTAAAAAATAACGGTGCATGCATATTCAGCGGGGAGTTCTTTGTCGTCTTCTTCATCCCAGACTTTTCCCCAAGGGCTGAAGCCGGCATTATCATGTGTCTTCGTCAATAAGGACTCTTTGTACATTGCCTCTACTATGAGCTCGTACAAGACCAACAGGTAGTGGCATGGCTGGGATGCTCATGAATCAAACCTCAACAATGCCATGTCCAATAATGAGCGTTCAGGTCTACAGAATTGGGCACTATCAGAAGGAAATGCGAACACAGTTAAAGTCACATATCTCTCGCTGGTGATGCTCTTCAAACTACCATCGCTGATATGAAAACGTCTCTTGCAACGTCCTAGAATAAATCAACAAATATCGGCTGCTGTTTCTGTGAAAATACCTCTGTGGCAGAAGCACCCAATGCTCCTAGGAATTCCTCACCATCCTCACCTGTATAGAGAGTTTGCTGAAAGACGACAAAATCCTCTTACACAGCGTGACGCGGTATCCTTCACATGTGATGATTGCTTCGAGGAAGAATTACGCCACAATTATTCTGGAAGGGACACCATACCCCAGAATTGTCTAAGTGATATCTTTGACACATTTTTCTACGGTTGAACGACGTAATGGCAATAGCTTAGCTCTGCGATGTGTGATATGAAAGTAAATTTATTCCTCCTTGCATTTCTGGTCCAGCTATCAATCTTCAAAAAATATAAACATCATGCAAGGACAGTCACTGTGAGGAAATGGTATACACAGATGATCGTCAATGGAAATGAAAACGAAATGAAAAAGAAGAAGTACTTGAGACATTGTTTACCTCCCCCATCGATTAAGTTACCATTTGCACCCTCTTAACTCACAATAGTGATTGTTATACTTTCAATGCATAGTGATTGTTATACTTTCAATGCAACAAGCGTTCTAGTGCGCATGTAGTGTGTTCACACGTAATGTGTTGTTAATTGAGGCCCACTTCCACCAGCTATCTTGAATCGGCTGTTTATATTTACATACATGCATGTCCCACACTATACATTGGACCGAATAAAAATCGAATAATTTTGTTACTTCAATTACCAATTCAGGAAACAATTCAAATACCCAGATATTCGAGCATAAGAAAGACCTAAAGCTTTTCTTCGCTCTCATACAGCTCTGAATCGGTATCTAACGGTGGTGCACTCGATTTTTTCATTTATCCGAAAACGAATATCTTTGCTTTCAAATGTCGAATACTTCAAATAAATGAAAGATTCGAATGATCCAACATTGGAGGCCAATGCAGTACTGTATGGAAGAGAAGAAGGGCTTCAGAGCTTTCTCAATCTCGAAAACCTGGATGTTTAGATTGTTTTCAGAAATGGTAACTGAAGTGACAAAATTATTCGATTTTTATTCGGTTCAATATATATCCCACACATATTGTTGTGGCTGATGGCTTGTTACCAGGAGGAACTCTGTTATCGGCAGGCAGGAGACCGATGATCTCCCTAGGTGGCATGGAGATCTCCCGTCCGGATTGATCGCACGTTAAGGCGATGGGGGGAAACAGAGCTGTATATAAGGCCGTGGTTTGGGGCCTTAGGGGTGTCCAATCAGGAATCAGCCGAAGCCGCAACCGCCCCGCGCCTACTGTATTCTCTACTAATAAACTAGTACTAATCTAGTGTGAGGTATAGAAGAACTTACCCTCGCAGGAAGAGAGGGTTGAGGTTGAGGGTCGCAAGGAAGAGACCCTAGAGGGAAGTTGACAGTTTGTGTGCCCGAAGACAGGCGGGTACACAACAGTGGCGATCAGGTGGAGCCATATAGATCAGGTGATCTATATTGGGAAACTGGTGCGGAGGCACAGCCAGTGGATAGGGCAGGTGATCTATTGGAAGAAATAGAGTAGATAGGCAGTGTGGCAGAGATCAGAGGATCTACAGTGAAGAGTGTCCACACAGAGTGAACATCTGATAGTAAATCGGTAATAAACATGGATCCACAGGTGATGATGACCATGTTTAGAGATATGATGAGGGAAGAAAGGAAGGAAATGATGGAGATGTTCCTAAAACACATGGCAGGACAAGGGCAATCTAGTGCCACAGGTGAAGTGGCTTCGGTCCCAAACTTGATGTCAGCGCTGAGTAGTCGGATTGAAAAGTTTTATTTGGATCCTGATACAGAGATGGCTTTTACCAAGTGGTACACAAGGTACAAGGAGGTCTTCCTAGAGGATGCCAAGCAGCTCTCGGAGAGTGCTCGTGTGAGGTTGCTGTGTGAGAAGTTGGACAGCGACAGCTTTGACAAGTACCAGAGGCATGTATTGCCAAAGGAGGTGACATCGGTAGGGTTTGAAGAGACAGTGGAAACTCTCAAACAGCTGTTCGATGTAAAGACATCGGAGTTCACCACTCGTTATCAGTGTCTGAAGTTGGAGAAGTGTGACTCCGAAGATTACCTAACGTACACTGGTAGGGTCAAATGAGTTCTGTGAGAGAGCAAAGATCCATGAACTGGATTCCGATGGGATAAAGTGCCTGCTGTGGATTTTTGGGCTGAAGTCTCAGAAAGAAGCCGAGATACGACAGCGGCTTATTGTAGTGCTGGACAGGGAATATAAAGCAGGACGAAAGGTGTCCTTGCAAGAGTTGTACAGGGAGTGTGAGAACTTCCTGAGTCTCAAGAAGGATAGTGAGACTATTGCTGGCAACGTGAAGTCCGTGGAAACAGCAGTGAAGGAAGAGCGCCAGAAGCGCGAATGCTGGAATTGTTGCGGCGATCATTTCGCGCAACAGTGCAAATCCAAGTCTTGGTTTTGCAAGCAGTGTAAGGGGACAGGACATAAGGAAAGGTTCTGTGAGCTTGCAAATCGTAGGAGAACTGCTGGTAAGGGAAGTGAAGGCCGGAGAAGCCGCCAAAACAGCGACAACAGCAGGAACAGAGGGAACAAGAAGACCAAACGGTCTTCTGGAAAGCATGTACGTGGAGTGAAGATCGCAAATGCGACAGCGGAAGTGAACTCCACGCGAATGTATGTGGAAGCAAAGGTGAACCAGCATCCGGTGAGCTTCTTGCTCGACACTGGATCCGATATAACTTCGCTGAATGAGGATGTTTGGAAGAGCATGGGTTCTCCAAGGCTGGAAAACACAAGTGTGGTCGTGAAGAATGCCAGTGGAAGTTCAATGAAGATTCACGGCAAGTTGTGGTGCGAGTTCGAGATCAAGGGATCTAAAAGTGAGGGCTATGCATATGTCACGCCTCACAACTCGTTGTTAGGGCTGGAATGGATCCAGAAAAACGAGGATATGTCCTACTACATGAAACTGATGGTCGCTGAGGTGAAAGCGGACCAAAACGAGGACGTTGCCGTGAAGTTGAAAAAGTCGTACCCTGAAGTCTTTGATGAAGGATTGGGACTGTGTACAAAAGAGAAAGCTGACTTGCAGCTAGTGGGTGATGCGCGTCCAGTGTTCAAGGCTTGTAGGCCTGTACCCCACGCTGCTGTTGAAGCTATCGAAAAGGAACTTGACAGGCTTCTAGAGATGAAGGTGATAGCACCAGTGACCCATAGTGAATGGGCTGCACCCATTGTTTGTGTGAGGAAGTCAAATGGAAAGTTGAGAGTATGCGCTGACTTCTCAACTGGACTGAATAAAGCTCTTGAGTCCTTCGATTATCCTTTGCCGGTGCCAGAGGATATCTTCGCGACGCTCAACGGAGGAGCGGTGTTTTCACAGATCGACCTGTCGGATGCGTACCTTCAGATTGAGTTGTCAGAGGAATCCAAGAAAATGGTCGTGATCAACACGCATAGAGGGTTGTTTCAGTACAACCGACTGCCTTTCGGGATAAAGACGGCTCCCGGAATATTCCAGCAGGTGATGAATAAGATGGTAGCTGGATTGCGAGGTGTGGCGACCTACCTCGATGACATACTAGTATGTGGAAGGACAGAGCAAGAGCATATGGAGAATTTGCTCGCGTTGTTTGAGAGGATAGCTGAGTACGGATTCAAGGTCCGTATAGAGAAATGCTTCTTTGCGAAGCCAGAGATTCGGTATCTGGGCTTCATCGTGGACAGGAATGGCAGAAGGCCAAATCCAGAGAAGATTGATCGTTGGAGGTTGTCTGATGTCTAGAGAGATAGTGGTCATCCCTCTAGAGCTACGATCCAAGGTTCTGAAGGAACTGCACATTGGTCATCCTGGAATAGTGAGGATGAAGAAGTTGGCAAGAAGTTATGTATACTGGCCAAACATCGGTAGTGATTGTGAGGACATGGTGCGCAGATGCACAAATTGCCAAGAAGCGGCAAAGAATCCGACGAAAGTGCCGCTGAAGAGGTGGCCGTCTCCAATTCGTGTGTGGCAACGAGTTCACGTGGATTTTGCTGGACCATTGCAGGGAGTCTACTACTTGGTCGTAGTGGATGCGTTCAGTAAGTGGCCTGAAATGATTGAGATGAGTAACATTTCGGCGACTAAGAAGGTGAAAGCATTGAAGAGTCTGTTTGCGAGGTATGGATTACCGCAAACTATCGTTAGTGATAATGGCACACAGTTCACTTCGGAACAGTTCAAGATGATGTGTGATGAAGGTGGAATCGTCCACATCAGAACGGCCCCGTATCACCCCCAGTCAAATGGACAGGCTCAGCGTTTTGTTGATACGCTGAAGCGAGGTATCAAAAAACTTAAGGGGGAGGAGAGGCCATCGGAAGAAACACTAAATGTAGTTTTGCAGGCGTACAGGATGACGCCTAACACGAGTTTGAACGAGAAGACCCCAGCAGAATTATTCCTGGGACGGAAGTTGCGGACAAGGTTAAGCTTGTTAGTTCCACAACCTGGTGACATTGAAGATCCTCTCGCGAAGGTAAAACGAGAGCGTATGGAGCGACAGTTCGACGGAAAGCACGGAGTTGTGAAGAAAAAGTTTGAAGTTGGTGATAAGGTATTTGCAAAGCAGTGGAAAGCGCCTCAATTCCACTGGGTGGAAGGAACTGTGGTGAGACGAGTTGGCTCAGTCAATTACGAAGTTGAGCTAGATGGAAGAATCGTTCGCAAACACGCGAATCAGCTCCGCTTCCGTGACAGAGAAAGTCACAAAGGAGGAAGTGAGACGCTAAAGGTGCTGCTGGAAGTATTAGCAGCAGAAGACGCCTATAAGAAGAAAGGAAACAATGACGAGCCGAATCCGGAACGTGCCATACCGAATGCGCGCTTACCAGTTGCATCCGATTCAACGTCCACCGTGCCACCAGTTCAAGGACCACCGCCACCGACGTTAAGAAGATCCACAAGAGTCCGAAAACCAGTCCAGCGTTTCGATCCATCTCCTGCGTAGTGCTATTGTATAAGATTTTCGTTGTTTTGTGTTCGTTTGTTATCTTAGGTTTTTGCTAACTATGTCGTAGTCTAGTTCTGTGTTAACTATCCTACTGGGGGAGGTGTTGTGGCTGATGGCTTGTTACCAGGAGGAACTCTGTTATCGGCAGGCAGGAGACCGATGATCTCCCTAGGTGGCATGGAGATCTCCCGTCCGGATTGATCGCACGTTAAGGCGATGGCGGGAAACAGAGCTGTATATAAGGCCGTGGTTTGGGGCCTTAGCGGTGTCCAATCAGGAGTCAGCCGAAGCCGCAACCGCCCCGCGCCTACTGTATTCTCTACTAATAAACTAGTACTAATCTAGTGTGAGGTATAGAAGAACTTACCCTCGCAGGAAGAGAGGGTTGAGGTTGAGGGTCGCAAGGAAAAGACCCTAGAGGGAAGTTGAAAGTTTGTGTGCCCGGAGACAGGCGGGTACACAACAAGAGTAAAATCAGTTATTCCTTGCATTCCACTCTAAATTCTGATAAGTGAGCAGTGTCTATCTCTCAAAAATGCGGGGGAATGTTGGCTTGAAATGAAGTGGCACACCTCTTTTTCCTGGTTTGGTTTTTACCGGACTGTCTGAAAAAGCCAACTGCCATTATTTTCACGATCTAGTGAAGAATGACTACAGAATACGTCTGGGCATAGTATTTATGGGGTAAGAACTCTAATCCTTATGTACACCTTTGCTGGCTGGCCAGTGGCCACTCGATAACAAGAACCTTTTGTTAGGGTGTCGATAATGGAGCGCAACTGGAAGAAACCTGGGACCTCGTGGTGACTCCGCCCTACTCTTCCCAAAATAACGATTCACAAAAGAGTTCTATTCTAATCTGCATGTCGTAGTGATCAGCCGTTGCTGGCGATGTTTCAAATTAAGAACTAGATCTCCAGAGAAATGTGATATTCTTCATAACACGACAGAGTACATGCCTTACCTTTACCACATTGACGACAGAGTACATGTCTTGCCGATATGACTTTGTTACTGAATTGGATCAAGTCATATCTGTAAGACAGATTCTCTGTCGTTAAGATGGGAAACTCTTCTTCTCGACAATATCCATGTCCAAGTGGAGTACCACAGGGGGGGGGGGGGTGTACTTTCAACGCTCCTTTTTCTCGCATATACATTTGACTTATCAAATGCTCTCAAAACAAGTACTAATTTTTCTGTTAAAATATTTGCCGATGACATTAGAATTTATGCGAGCTACAACCAAGAAAATTCCATGATGACCAATTCCGCCTTATCCAACTCTATTGAACGTATAATGAGATGGTCTAGTGAAAACAATTTGCCACTCAAGCAGCAGAAGAGCGCTGTTTGGCCCGTAGGTAAAACTCCAGCCAAAGACTATACAATTGATGGTGTATCAACTCCATATAGAGGTGACTAGGGACCTCGGGATTATGACTGACCATGAAATAAAATTCAGTGAGCAAGTTGAATTGCTGTTGATAACGCTGTGCGAATACTTCTTTCTGTTTCGCAATGTGTATTCTACTATGTAGAGACCCAAGAATTTTTGTTCGCCTTTTCAAATCCTATGTACTCCACAGTTGAAATGCTGTTCTCAGGCTTGGAATCCTTGGCTAAAGAAACACAGCAAAAATCGGAAAGGTGCAGAAGTATCCACATGTATTCACCTCTAAAGAATTTCCTAGCTCAGAGTACTCCCACTCACTGTCGTCTTACGTCGAACGGCTCAATACTTATTTTGGATTTGCAAACTTTTCAGAGCAGGAGATTGTTCCACAACATCTATTTTGCTTTCCCAATGTTGCGTTCTGAGATAAAGCTTAAACCCAGTAAGTATTGGACTTTCAAACCGAACAGTGGAAGGACGAGTAGGTTTACTTTCTATCATAGAAGAATAGGATCAAACTATGCTTCACTTTTTACTAGTTCTTTCCTTCCCAGGGTTTCAAAGTGGTTAGAGATGCTTCCTCCTGATCTGCTCCGTTTAATGTCTGCTGCCTCACTACATAGGGCTCTACGGAGGATTGATCTCATCAGAAATTTCGTGTTGCAAGATACCTAATGCTTTCACCTTCAGTGCATTTGATTTTTTCTACTTTCTATTGCAATTTTTGTCATTCTCCTTTCGTTTTCTGATCCACTGCTCCGCTAATTTCCCTTAGCTTTTTTGACTGGCTGCGTACTTGCTTCAGGTTCACCTCTTCCTCTGGCTTAGAAATTGACGGTTAGTCGTTCAAGGATAGGATAACGATGGTTTGGTGAACCCTTTTCATCGGGGACCCCCCTTTCCGCTCGCCCAGGGTCTCTGGTGGGTTTGTTCACTAACGGTTGAGTTCACCATGCAAGCCCTGGTAGCCGTCGCCCATGTTTATACTGCGTTCTGGATAGGGGAGAAGGATTTCGGGAGGGCAGTGGCGGACGCAGGGGGAGGGGACGGGGGGGGGGCGCCCCCCCAGAATGGATCGGCAAATTTTTGAAAATACTTTACAATACATATGAAAATCTTGTATTAGTTTATTTTCACTTGTTTATTTTTAATATTACCTTTAACGAATTTTTATTAATTGTTTATTATTATAATTAATATTTTTATTAATTTTATTTTCTGTCTGGGTCCCCAAAACGGCGGACACCCCATTTTTTTCCACGCCCCCCTCCCGCCCACTTTCTGCGTCCGCCACTGGGGGAGGGTACTCGTTTGCTTACCGTGGAGAGCGAACGGCCTCTTTCCCCTTCAAGGACTGAGCCACAATTATAAAAATGGATCATAACCAGTCACTGTGGAATCTACTCTTAGAATGCGTTTCTCTATTCTTCCCATGTTGTTCTTCACGGTGCACCATTGAGTGTGTTGAATAAATAAATAAATAAATATTAGGGTGGTCAGAAAGTCTTGAGCCGTTTTTGACTTTTTTTTGCGCTTTTTTTATTACTTAGCCCACAGTGGAATTTGCTCAACAATATAATAGCCACAGTTAGTCACTGCTGTGTCCCACCTAATGGGCCGGTCAGCGTTCCCCTTCTTCCAGAACTGGAAAGACTGGAAGCCAAAGAAATCGCTGACCTCCGTTCCAACATGGTCAACTTTGGTGAATTTTTTCTTAGCCAGGAATGCTTCGAGGGGATGAAATAAGTGACAGTCAGAAGTGGCAACGTCAGGAGAATACGATAAGTGGGGAAGCGTGTTTCAACCCAGCTCCTCCTATTTTTCAGGGGTCCCTTAAGCAAAATGGGGCCTAGCGTCACCATGGCGTAGGTTACAAAAAACTCGTCTTTGCCGTTTTTCTCAAACAGCATCCGCGAATTTCCGGAATTGATTGGCGTATGTGTTACTGATGACCTTGTATGTTTGCGGGAGCAGCTTACAATACGACATTCCTGGCGAATTCCAGAGGTAGCAAAGGAAACACTTGCTTGGGTGGGGGTGCGATTTGGTGGATCTTCTGCTCGACGGAGCCACATGGCAAGATGTATGTTAGAATCGTAGAGGACACAACTCTCATCTACAGTAATGAGTTATTCCAGAAACTCCTTTCGGTGTGGTCAATGAAGGAAAAACTGATCTTGGGTAGGAGGACCTCTTTTAGAATTGATGTCGTAATTAAAGTTAGAAAAGCCAATTCGGCTATATATGTCCATTATGGAGAAGCCCCGAGTTTGGTCTACGATTACCATATGGTAGGTCATGGGTACCGATCAATAATCAAAAGTTCTGGAACTTTAAAAAAAATCGGCTCAAGACTTTCTGACCACCCTAATAGATAAATAAATAACTCTGAGGTGTTGCACACTCAGAACTCCTGAAGAACCCTTCAGACGGATGAACTGGTTTAAAGGCGCTAAAATTTCCAGAGTAAAGCGTTGAACACTAAAAGGCTGGGAGTGATAGGTTTAGAATCCATGGAAATGCCGTGGCAGCATGATTTTTAATGACTACTAGCTGCCGTACCCGGCTTCGCTCGGGTGTTTTACTACCTTGGCCACATCACACTGCTGAGGCCAACTACTATCACCGATAAATTCATTAAAACATCAAAATCTCCATAATTTTGGTAATCGGCATTTTAGCGAAGCCCAAGTGACCCTCCCCTATCGACTTGTGGGCGAAAAGTTGGCAAAGCTATTTCGGTGATATTGAATCTACGCATCCGTATAAAGTGGTTGTCATATTCATACTCAGCGTATCGAGGAACCCCAGGAGACATGTCTTCACCGCTCCATTGGGCAGAGAGCCAAAAATCAATAAAATCGATAAATCGATATTTCGTACAAAATAGCTGTCATGTGCGTGTTCAGCGTATTGAGAAACCCCAGTAGACATGTCCTTGTCCGTCCCCGAGCGAAAATGGAAAAATCGATAAATTCAATAAATCAATATTTCGTGCAAAATGGATGTCATATTCGTATTCAGCGTATTGAGAAACCCCAGTAGACATGGCCTTGTCCGTTCCCCAGCGAAAATGGGAAAAAATCGATAAAATCAACAGATCAAAATTTCGTACGAAATGGTTGTCATATTCGTATTCAGCGTATTGAAAAACCCCAGAAGGCATGTCCTCACCAACCCCTGGACGAAAATAGCGAAAAATCAATAAAATCGATATAATCGACAAATCAATCAATAACCCCAGGTGCAAAGTAGTCTATAACCTCCGCCGGCCCGCGAAGGACGTGCATGCAAAATTTGGTCCGGATCGGTTCACCCTCCGCGATTTCTATTCATTACATACATACATACATACATACATACATACATACATACATACATACATACATACATACATACATACATACATACATACATACATACATACATATACACATATACACACACACACACACACACACACAAACTTTCACTTTTATATATACAGATTATTTAGCAGAATTGCAGTAAATGATTGGAGGCAGCGCGTCTTGGAGCTACGTAGCTCCAAGACGCGCTGCCTCCAATCATTTACTGCAATTCTGCTAAATAATAGTCATTAAAAATCATGCTGCCACGGCATTTCCATGGATTCTAAACCTATCACTCCCAGCCTTTTAGTGTTCAACGCTTTAAACGCGTAAATCTGGAAACTTACCATTGTTTTGTAGCTCAGCCACTGTTCTGAAAAACCAACATAGACAAGGGTAAAAGACCGGAACATGGGCGTAAGCCGACAACACTTTTCTACTTCAGTAACACAGCCGTATCCGTGAAATGAATACTTGAAATGAGTCCATAATACCTACATAGCTGATATTAGCGAGAACGGAGTAGAAGCCGATGTGCTGAGAATTGGTTGTAGCCAAACAATCTCATGCACCGGCTCTTATTGCCTTGTTCTTCTAAAAATTTAATGCAATACATGAAGAGAATCACGAAATTCTCTAACTGCTAAGTTCATTTCGATCCTTCTGGCGAATATATTTGAGTGCACCTCGAGGTTACTGGTTTCAAGAGCATTACTGTCAAGCCAAAAATAGTTCAACACCAATTCTCCCACAGGATTCGTAAAAATAAATGATGCAGTTTTATTCCAACTCCCTTTCGCGCGGAGCCAAAGTTCAATTGATGTTGGCTCCGTTATTGCTATGGATGGAATGTCTGTGCAGGCATCGGGATAATGTATGTTTCCTGTGGAAGATTCAAAACAAGAGCGCGGGAGGTTTGCTAAATCATAAGCTATTTCTCTTCCATATAGCCAACAAGAAAGCAGATTTGTTTGTCCTGATACTGTATGTTGACGTTGATGTTCTCAGTGTTCCAGAAGAATTTCCGGAAGTCAATGTGGTGTGCAGCGTCAATGAAACCTCTTCATTATATATCAGCTTATTCTTCACTGTATGTTGCGCGTCTTTCAACACATTTTAGAATGTGCTAGGAGTGCTGCTGAGGAGCATCTCCGGTCACACAACGTTTGCGGTTCGGATTGCATGTCGACCATGCGTATGAGCTTTCACAGCCTTTTTCGTTTACCCTTCTCACGCCGCTTTGCACTTTACAGTTCCGAAGCGCTTTTCGAACTCACGCACCTCTAATACGATCCGCTAAGCGCTGCTTTTATATTTGCAGGCTAACACGTTCTTTTGCGAAACTTCTTCCAAACCTCTCTGGATAATTCGGTATTATAGGTTACATCTGAAGGTATGTGCTACGGTTACGCCTTCGTTGCGATCTTTAGTCACTTTATTCTTCCTTTCTTCCTTTCTTTTCTTCTTTTCTTTTCTTTTCTTTCTTCTGAAGTGTAAGAGCAGGATAGTGGCATTACAACTGTACTAAATTCTAAAAGAAAAGCAGTTTCAGCGGTTTCTTTTTCCTCATTCCACAATGGAAACAACGCTAACCTGCAAACAACAAGAATAAAGAGGAACTAGATGTGATTAGTTTCGCCTCTTACTTCGAATGAATCACAAGTCCCGAACAATTTTGAAGCCCAACTTCGAAAGTTATAAAGAATCATAGAGCATTTTCGGCTACTAAAGAAATTCCTGTTTAAGAATTTGTCAAGCTACTCGAAGTATTTGCAATTGGTGGCGAAAGGTATGTAAAGCTGTAAATAAAACCTGAATACCGCACATGGAATTTTCGTCTTCCAACGCAGTGTTAGGGATTCGTACAGTGAGATGTTCTGTAATCAAGCGGGTGAGATCCACCTTACCTCAAAGTAGCGCCCACTCCTTCCCTCACCTCAATAGTTTGACAATCCCATGAGAATTTCATTCCGGTGAAGATTTATATCCTAAGAAATGTATACCAGAAACTCTCTCACGATTCGAATGCAATCCTAACATATCCAGAATCAAGCTACCTCCCTAATAATTTTTGGCGACCTATCGCAGGTGGTGTTGAGGATGTACAGCCTTAGAAGAGGTCAAGCTTAGGGGTCAATGCACGAGTGCACGTACTCTGTTTGGCTATAATCAGCGATGTACGCATCCTATATGTTACCAGTATAGTGATCTTAGACTGGGACGCTTCCATGACACTTTTTTCTCTTTGAAAAAGTTACGGTTAACAGAGATGAACTTGCCAGTATTGGTTCAACATGTTTTGTGACCTCTTTCATTTCAATAAGTAGGATATCCAGTGTTCCAGAGGAGGATATCCAGTTTTCCAGAGGCGTTCAAACATTTTTTATGGCTTGCAATATAGGAGCATGAAGTTGTATTTCTGCTTTTGTGGTATCCGGATTCCGACGCCGAATTTCCAATGGATTATCCTTCACTGTGAACTCGCCGAAAGATCGACTCTACCTCGGACTACTGAACTTTCATCTATTCATTCAATAAACCGGAAAAGTGGTGCACCACGATAGGACAGTCAAATTATCCATCCAAGCTTAAAGAATCGGAATATTCACAATTACGGGCAAACTAAGTGTGAGCAGCTCCGAAAATGAGTCTATTTCCCCACCAAATGGTACTTAGAAAAAAAACAGTGAACCTACAGTTCTTCCGGATTTTTGCTTTCCTTTCTATTTCTCCTACCGCTCTTTCATATTTTGTAGCATTTCAGCTTATTATCTACTCCTGAACTTACATAAGTAGCGGTGTTATTTACAATCTCTCGTTTTCTCTGCTTCATCGCATGATAACTCTTCAGATTTATTAATTCCACTGATCCAATGATGCTTCAATGAGTTACCTTTCACAATGTTTTACTGTTTTACAGCTAGTAATTTATGGGAATATCAACGCTCTCTCTGATGTAGGTACGGCTATATATTTGTGGCTAAATACAACGGATGGAAATGTTTCTGTGCTTTTCGTGTATAGCATCGAAAACAAATGAGTGCAGCATCAATTTCTGACACTTTCAAGCCAAGGATTTAAGATTTTTCAGTTATCTTCTTTACAAATGAAAACAGCTGAGGTTACATAGAGTTTCATGTGTACAGAACGACCAAAAAGATATGATCAGTAGCATTTCTGAAGAAGAAATTTTCTACTATTACTATTACTAATCGGCTATTCAGACGAAATTCGAAGTTGTGAAAAGGATCGAAGTTCTTTTCTTTTTGGTACATAACATCTACGTGAGTTGCTTTTTAAGAAAATTTATAGCGTTCTATGTCCCAATTCATCGCGTTCATCAAAATGCTGTTTCCACTTTTGCATCGCCTCATTTTGATTCGAAAAGAAACTTCCTTAATTCCTATGATAAGCGAGTAATTTGCTACAAAGGTGGTGCACTGTAGCTCTTCTCCTATTGTGAAAAAATTGGGACCGGCAACAAGCCCAGTGAAAGTGAGAAAAGAGAATTTTCAATTATTTGGAAGAAAAAACACCGTTCTGTTAGAGGATATTTCCGTGTTGCCAGCTACTAACATCGATTGTGATATTCAAATAAAGCATGGAGTGTTGTTGCAATTCTTAAGATAGAGTGAAACGGGTTTCTTGGTGAATCTGACCAGTTAGTTTTGTCCTCCCAAGCAAGGGATAGTTCAGCAATAATATTCTGTTTGAAACAAGAGACAGGTACATATGTATCCAATCTGCACCAAGTCTTCGTTTTTCTCAGTATAAGATGGTGAAGATATGCGACAAAATCTAAGCCAAGGAAGTATAAGTTCAGGCTCAATAGCACAACTAGGGTTGACTCTCTGCTGCTTAGGAAGTACCCATAGTGCTTCAATGCATATCCAAATTTGCTTTGGATAGCTCAATCCAGAGGTTAGTCGTAGCAAGAATTCTCTGGTCGACGTGACCGCTAATAGCATAATATCTTTTTAGCCGCTACTGTATTTTGGTACGTAGCAATTTTCCTGTTTATTATTTACCAATGTTATGTTAGATTAGAAATGTTACGGTCACTGTCAGAGAAAAAGCAGACGAATTGGTAAGGAAAGTAGGTAGCCTCTAGAAATTCCAATAGCAGTAGTTCTCTCTGCCCAATTCTCGGCTACATAAGCGGAGAGTCATTGGATGTATTTTAGCCGATCCCTAATCTATCCATGTTATTCGAATACCCATTACAAGAGTACCTAAGCTTTCTAAACTCCATCCGTTTTAATCAATTTGAAGAAGAGTGGATGTGGAGATGAGTGTACGTTGTATTTGTTCCTTTGATCCGGCTCGGTTACTTGAGTGTCGAGCACACATCGAAGGCGCATTCAGTGGGAGAGCTCCAATCTCACATCGGTCATCCCGCCCACTGTAAATCCTGCCATCTTTCTCTTCGTATACGCAATTTTTTTTTACAGAACCTGCTTCACTCGGACTGGTTACAAATGGCCGTCCACTGGACCGTTGTAAAGCTACAGAGCCCCCTCGCTTCAAGATCATAATAAGGGGGAGGGGCTCGGATCAGCGATCGTTTGTGGAATTCATCTATGGAGCGGTGGTCATCGCTCTGCCTCCAGTACCACCCGGCCCGTGCATCGAAGTTCGAGCTTGATCTCGGCCGACATATTTACCTCGGCTCTCTTTATCGTCGTATTGTTTGGAAAGGGAGACGGTGAAGCAAGGCGCGATCGCACTGTGCGCCACTGCAAAACACACTTTTTTGTGTATTTATGTTGGAGTTCCAGCTACATTCCGTTCGTTTTCAAGAAGCACGTTGATGTGTTGGAGACGGCGCTTGCCGGTACTGACAGGTGCAGCTGGCTGTTATATGCGGAGGCTGCCCCAGGAAGGCTTAGTCGGAAATGGTAGCGGAGCGTTCAGCTGAAGGTGAACACATCTTTGGAAGGAGTCTGGCTTTTCCTGATCACGCTTAAAAACTCACAGGGAAACATGGATGAAGTAAGCGAGGGATCGGGATGTCTATGCAGGAAACATTTTCCCAATTTCGCTGCATCTGTTCTTTTTTTAAAAATCATATCGTAGTGTCTTCTCAAAAATCAAAAGCGGTGCGTCGACGATTCAACGAAGCCACACTGTCAATTCCAGGAACCCATATGTTCGCAAGACAACGCGGGTGCACTATGCACTGCAGTAAGCAAGCAGAATGTTGACTGTAAGTGGTGTGGCTTGTGCTGGAAGATAAATATGCAAATTCGCTGTGTGCGGTTTTCAAACGTTTGGGTAGGATCGTTTTGTTTGTCTCCTGAATAGTACAGCGATTCACGCTGCAAGCACCCCTCTTTTTATAGCGTCGCAGGGCAAGCGTCGAAACTTGCGTAGACCATGCGACAGCCGAGCTGGCAGCACTCCTTCCGTATAGATGGTGCAAAAACATCGACATGCAACATATAGATCCTTATGCAAGCGCTTAGAGCTGAGGCATTTTTGACGAGCTCCTTGCTCTGGTGCTGGACCCGCGTGGCAGGTCACGCTAGGCCGAGGTCGTACGCCCCTCGTAAGGGGGCCGGTTGAGGGACCCTCGAGAGGCATATGGTGGGCGGAGCACAGTGACCCGCGTCCGTACCATGCCATTGATCGTGGTAGGGGTCAACCAAGCGTGCCGGGGGTCGCCAGATTCTCATCATTTGCCGCTGTCACACTCCATGTGTGCGAGCCTGGAGGGCACTGAGAGCGGCTTTACTGGCTGGTTCCTTACCATCTCTTTTATTCCCCTCGGGGTTCGGGTATTCGAGCATTCTCTGTTACATAATGCTACTATTCTTCCTCAGTTTCTTTCTCTATTAGATTTTTGTGGCTACGTGAAGCATATCCAAGCCATCTCCACGCAAAATCTTCTGCGTACCGAAGCACCGCCCCTTCGACAGTGACATTTTCTAGTGCATCTTATTCCTCAACTATCTGCACTACTACTCGTTCAAATCCTAACCGATTACTTTTTAGAGAAGCCATTATTCGTAAGAGGGTCATCAAATTAGCCATTGCATACAGTACGCTTTGCAACTATCCCTCTTGTTTAGGGATAGTTTTCGTCAGATTTGCATATATTCGTGCTAACGGTCGACGATTGCTGCTGAAAAGACCTGAGAAGGAGTCAGTTCACTTCATTTATTCACACTACATATTATATTATCAATTATACTTCGGTATTTGACAAGTTTTTGATCCATTGCTGACGTTGTTTGTCCAACTGCTTTCCCTTGAGAGTGGAAGATTACATTTAAAGTGAAGCGGAAAGTCACTGCCTATGGTTGAACAGAAACGGTATGGTTGAACGACAGCTTTGCCTCTGTTCGATGCATCATATCGTTTTTTTGAAGTTGTTCATTAAAATATAAGAAAAAAGAAGCAACAAATCAATGCCCTTCTAAGATTACCTCTCTGCTCCCTTTCGCTCATGCTGAACTTAAATTGATTCCATGCGGTCATGTCTGAGAAGCATAACTCAGGCTTACAGTCATAGTTCAGGGTGATGAAGGCCATGACATAACAAATTCAATGGAATCAAAAGATTTTTCGCCTGAAATCTGTACTAGGTTCGAGATTGAGTGCTAGACAAATCATACGGTTAAATTTCATTCTCCACGTAACCTTGGCACATTTTTACATTTTCTTATATAATAATCCTGAGCTTGTTGATAGGGAAAATAAGCAGAAGCAATAACTTTTAATGCGCTAATCTTCGTTCATGGAAATAGCAAGCAACATCAGCAAAAAACGGTGCCGCCGACTGGTTGCAAAGCGTACGGTACGCGATGGTTAATTTGATGACCCTCTTACGGATAATGGCTTCTACTTTTTAGTGCTAATTTATTTCCTGGCCGGTTTAATTCTTATTTACTGGTGAACGCTTTTTTCAATCTCTATGGTCCATTTGATTTGTGGAGGTCCACTTTTTTGTGAAGTCCTTTCCTTTTCAATCTCTAGTTCACCTCACCGTTTCATATCCGAGTTTGTTGAAGAATTACTGTTGCATTTCAGAATGCTTGGCATTCCATTTCTTGATAATGCGATCTGGAATTGGTTTAAGCCGCAAACTTTTGACGATCCAGTCGATCGACTCAACTATTTCATTACATCTACTCTACTCACTTTTTTCGCCATAATGGTCTCCGCCAAACAGTATGTTTACTTGGTTCAAATTTCTTAAAAACCCGTACTACTCGTTCAGTCGTTGTAGTCCAATGAATCGTTAAAAAAAGCTTTTCAAGCTCGTAGACACATTCTCAGTCGTCGGTGTGACAAACCTATGGGTCGCGCGGGTCTCCCACTGGGATGTGTGTGCTCAAGCATTGAGATATTTGTCCAGTAAGCTGTAAAACCGTCAATCGATGAGGCGTAGCAGACCTTATGGAGCTGTTCAAGAATTAAGAGTTGATTTGAGGAATTACTGTGTGAAAATAATCGCACAGCTTCGGTACCTGCCTTAGAGTTTACTTTGAAAATTCGGTCGAAGCTGACGTAAAGATGAAAACAAATATTATATCAGTGGCATGCCGAACTCATCTTCCGTCCTACGACTAGTTTTTTCGAGCCAGTTCAGCAAAGTCCTCGGTGGAACTTTGTTCGGAATAACGAGTTTCCTTCACAGACCACTATTCTTTTAAATTTCTCGTCACCAGTGTTCCCAGATTTCTCGTGATTCGGGGAAGTTTGGGAATGATCTGAAAATCACCGCAACATTCTCATGCGAGATCCCAGTCTTTTTTCTCGAGTCTCTTTTTCGACCCCCCCCCCCCCTTTTCTATGTTGAACCGTAGCAATCTTTATCTCGAAGGTGGCTGTTGCATCTACGACTGAGGGGAGGGGGACCTTTCATACGAAAAGTAATTAGCGAGACTCGTCTCGCCTCTCGTTCGCACCACGTTAAGGGCTACCAACTTTCCATATACTCATCCGGTGATTTTTAACTACACTGATCACTCGCAGGCTAGTTGAACAATTCTCCGTCACCTTGCCAAACACTGACTCCCAGATTAACTCATCGACACATTTCATTTAATTTAGGAGAATTTTTTGAAGTTTTTTTGCTTGATGTACAAGCAAGCATTCCATGGAAAACTCTTAACCCCATCTTCCCTTTTCACTCTAGTAAAGGAGAAACCTGTGAGATGGACCTAGAAACTGTTTTTAGCACTGGAAAAATATCTAAAATATAAGTGCCGCGCATCAGATGGAGAGTACTTTGACTGTCACTGGAGTTTGAACGCTTTAAAATGAGCACACGAATTTTTGTAGCGAAATTGTAGCTACTTGTAGGTCTATGAAATGGCTAGTCGCACTCATTTAGGGATCAAGCTAATCAGAATCATCGATTTGCGTATATTTAAGAGGAAAATCAGCTGGCTCTTAACAAGGTGCGAGCGAGGTGCGAGACGACCTCGTTAATTACTTTTCGTATGAATAGTCACCCACCCACGACTGAGATGCCGTTTCCGTTTTTCTCTGGTGCTATTAATGTTTAACATGATCATTTGTTAATTATGATTGTTTCTTAAAATTTGTGGTGTATATCCTTTACATCTAGACTGCCTTCACCTTTTCTCCGAAAAGTACCTTGCGCGGAAATCAGCAAGTATACGCCCGAAGAACTATGTTGTTGTCTATATAGCAGAAACATAGTCGAAACACTCAGTGGTTGTCCACATGAAGACCTTTATCTGTCCGTGGCCACTTCCTTAGCTGTCAGTACGACTCATCCTTGAGACAGGCACATCTACTAACTTGCGCCTGATGGAAAGTCGATCTCGATAGTCATGGGTGACATAGCCAGCATGGGAATGAGACCACGAGTAAATTTCACAGCTGGTTGGCCAGTCTCAGCCGGGGGCGACACTTAGTTACCCGAGATGTTAGATGCAGCCGGAGCGAGGCCTGATCATAACAAGTATCCTTCCGTTCAGAACAAGCTTCGGGCTCTCAGGGAACTTTAGGTTCTTCTCATTAGATGAGCATTGGTGAAATCAAAGATCGAGGAACAAAAATAAAGTCTAAAAAGATTTACTATCGATAGTAGTGAAAAGTAAGGAAGAGATTCTTCAAAATATCTGGACTTTGAGTTGCTTTTGGTTGCTTCAAGGCAGTGTCTCAGCTCAGGTTCGAATCCGAGCATTGGGTATGAGAAGAATCTCGGGGATGTGCTGATTACAAAGGTGTAGGAATCTCCACTCAAAAGTGCAAAAAACCCCCTTCTTTAACGGTTTCTTTTTTGAGCAAACTTCCAGCCGCCGCATCGAAAGCTCGTCCACACGGCGACGCGCCGCTATCGATCGGCGCCACTCCATGCCACTTCACGCCAGAAGCCACTGTCTCCCTGACTGACATTATTAAAATCCACTGTATGCGCGGGCGTTGCTGGAACCCTGCTGACCCGGTTCCCTCCTGGCATGGAGAAAATGACTTCTTTCCACTATATTCTATTATTGTACCTTTATATTCTTCTATCACTCACTGGTATTTAACAACTACGCACTGTTTGCCTAGTTCCGTCGCAGAAATACTAAAACCAATAATCTAGCCTAAACTTTGTTTGTGAGAGTTATTCGATGCGCAGATCACGAAAATCATAGTCATTTTGTAAAAAGAGGCCACTTTGTAAAGTAACAGTAGGGTCGCTGTTACAAAGAGGTCAGATAGACCCAATATTTCAAAGAATTTTGTGAGGTCTCGTTTCTACCGCATAGCTATCGCAACCCTACAGATAGGGGGTTGCGGTTCAAAATGAGTATAATTTCCGTTGTCCGCGCAGCAAATAACCCCCTTAGCCAAAGAATCGTCGAGAACAGTGACTTTGATGTTTTAAGGCAAAACTACTCGTACAGTGCCTTGAAGTTGAATACTAATGAGTGGTCGAAGAATACAAGGGTAGAATAATAGAATACTAGTGAAAAGAAACCATTGTCTCCGCGAAAAGAGGGATCCGGGCCAGTTGGGTTCCCGAAACGTGCGCGCACACGATGGATTTTAGTAATGTTAGTCAGGGAGACAGTGGCTCCTGGCGTGGAGTGGCATGGAGTGGCGCCGATCGATAGCGGCACGTCGCCGTGTGGACGAGCTTTCGATGCGGCGGCTGGAAGTTTGCTCCAAAATGAAACCGTTAAAGTAGGGGTTTTTTTGCATTTTTGAGTCAGGATACCTACACCATTGTAATCAGCACCTTCCCTGGATTCTTCTCATACCAAATGCTCGGATTCGAACCTGTGCTGAGACACTGCCCTTCAGTCAGGTTTTTTTTTTGAGTCAAAATTGTTTAGTAATTTCATCTCATTAAATAGTTGCACATATCCGTCAGTTAATGGACTTCCGCAAATGAGCACAGAATCCTAGAAAATCGAAAGGTTTTGTAATTTGTGAAATAGTGAATGAGTGAAAAAAAAGGCCGTGAACAATTTTATTAGTCTATCATGACCATCACTACCGAAATTAGAGCACTCCGTTGATCTCTTAGTGGCGATAGCAACTGCAAAGGGCCTTTGCTTCCCTTCATGCCAGATGTCATGGGTAACTAAGGACCCGCACCCGTCTCAGCCCGTCTCGAATTTTCGCATACTAATCATATTCAGAGTTTTTTCTGTCATTTAAGAGAATGTTTTATCAAATTTAAATTTTGTTGGGAACCTTTACATAGTCCTTGGAATTGAAACTAATGGAAGGTTGCTTTCGCAATTGTACAGAGAAAAAATGATTCATTTACACATCTAGGATAAAGTGTCTGATCATATGCCGTACTTCGCAAGTAATAGAGTTAGTCATCGCTTTTTTCTCACTGCATTCTGGTTTTTGCCACGTGATACCCACGAAATCCTCTTATCTATTAAACAAAGCGCCGTAAGAGGGCTAGAGCGGCTAGAGATACGCGGCGGCACTCATAGACACCGCAATCTTGAGGCGCAGACTGTGGGGCGAAATGGCCGATTTTTAGGGACTCAGACACATTCGTTTCGGGACTCGCAATTACGTCACTGCTGGCTCTCCTGCATGCACGAGGTAGTGATTTCATCACCTTCGCTGGCGGTCTCGCAGCATAGGGGTGAGGGAATGCTTACAAGTTTTCAGGCTGCACAATGTACGCAGCAGAAAACCACCCGAGGAAATGGGCGGAGATGTGAGAACTGCAGCGTTTAGGAAGCCAAGAAGAGGCTGGATCTACACGATCACTCCAGCTGGTGGATGGTATTGCCGCATCCCTCGCGGAATTCTCGCAGCGATTCCTTAGTCACGGCATCCTTTCGTTTCGAGAACATCTGCACTAACAAAGAGTAAAAGCATCAATATATCAAGGCATGACATTGTGTAACCAATCAACAATATACGGGTACGGGTCCACCGATGGCGAAAGGGCCCGCCTTGGCCCAGTGGTGTGGGGGACGCCAAGATACAGGTCCACCGATGGAGAAAGAGCTCGGCGTGGCCCAGTGGTGTGGGGGATGCCAGGATACAGGTCTACCGATGGAGAAAGGGCCCGGCGTGGCCCAATGGTGGTGGAGGCGCCAGGATACAGGCCCACCGATGGAAAAAGGGCCCGGCTTGGCCCAATGGTGTGGGAGGCGCCAGGATACAGGTCTACCGATGGAGAAAGGGCCCGCAGTGACCCAATGGTGTGGGGGACGTCAGAATACGGGTCCGTCGACAGAGAACGGGTCCGCCGTAACCAAGAACGGGTACGCCGTGGCCAAGTGGTGTGATGAACGCTAGGATACGAGTCCGTAGACAGAGAACGGGTCCGCGTGACCCAGTGGTGTAGGGGAACGTCAGGATACGGGTCCACGAGCAAGGATCCTCCGTTGCTCAATAGTGTGGAGAACACCAGAATACGGCTCCGCAGATGGAGAAAGGGTCCGCCACGGCCCTACAGTGGTAAAATCGCGAGAACGTTTGTTCACCGATGGAGGAAGGATCCGTTGTAGCCCAATGGTGTGGAGAACGTCAGGATACGGGATCACTTTGGTCCCACAGTGTGGAGAATGCCGGAATGCGAGCACGCCCCTGGAGAACGGATCCGGCCGCCCTAACTGTGAGGAAGGCGCCAGAATGCGGGCGCTCTGATGGAAGAAGAGCCCGCCGTGACCCAGTGGTGTGGATAACATCAGGATACGTGTCCGCCAATATAGGATTGGTCCTCTCTGACTAAGTAAAGTAGAGAATACCAGGATACGTTCAGCCGACGGTGAACGGGTTCATTGTGGTCTAACAGTGAAGATGACGCCAGAATACGGGTCCACCGATGGAAGAAAGCCCGCTGCGGCCCAGAAGTGTGGAAAACACTCGGATACGATTTCGCTTTGGTCCAAAAGTGTGTAGAAGGCAGGATACAGTTCCTCCAATGGAAAACGCATCTGCGTTCGCCCGGTAGTGAGGAACACGCACGAATACGCCATACGATGGAGAACGGACTTCTCATACTCATATCCAACTCATAAGAAGGACTTCATGTTTGGGCCTATTTAAAAACTTGTTCTATTTCTTTATCAATTTTCTAGAGATTTGGCAAGTGCGAAGCTTTTGCACATGTCCCAAGTGGCTGCCCCACCCCATTTTCTAGCGTCCCGAAGTTTAGTTTTCTAGTTTAATAAACACTGGTAAGGGTCCCGATTCTTCTCGTTTTAGATACATATGTAGTAGTACAAGCCACTAGGAGGATCTTTGCTGAGATTAGGTCATTCAGATTCGATAATCATGGCTACGAACTGCTAGTCAAAAGGCGCAGAGAAGTCCCTCGTTTCACTGATCCATCCCGCTTGTTACTTTCTGCTAGCGTAATGCAACCTGGGCCCGTACACAGTATGTTTAGCCGAAGGAGCAAAAACACGACAGTCGTATGTCCTTTCTCTTTTTTTTCAGTCTGCTATCCAATATAATTTATCTGTTCCTGTGTTCGTTCTTTTGCACAAGTGCGGTGTGTTTTTGAGAGAAAACACAAGTTAGTGGCTGACCTTGCATAGCAGTTTATCTATAACACACTAAGAATAGAACTATTCTTCAGAGTTGGTTTATCTGGCTGAACAAGGTTTACTGGACACGGGCCCTGAAAAGTGCATGAGTTGTGTAAACAAGTCGTGATGACCTGACAATTTTTTGTTCGTATCTTATATTGTTGCTGATAGGGAAATCTTTTCAATAAATAAAATTTTACTAACTGTCCTGGGCTAATTTGTTCTTTGCAATATCGAGCACCTTGCCTTTTTTGCCTCCACATCTTAATTCTTCCTGCTCTGAGAAAACTAATTATCTACAACGATGGAATGCAGTGTTAGAGCAATTAAACTCAATTCAACTCTCATTGCTTTTGAGCAACGCATAGACAGCTTTTTTTCTTGTGGAATACACTGTTCACTTGCCGAACTGCGACCGAAACCATCGTCCTGGCTCTTTTCCGGTCTATTGTTTGCTTGCAGAGAACTCATAGGTTGTTCCATTCCGGTTTGCATTGACTGTGCTCAATAGCAGTGTTTGGGTGATGGCCCGCAGTTTCGAATTTCAGAACTGAAGATCGTTCCAAAGAGAGCTGTGTGGCACAACCTACAGTGTGTCGTTCCCTACGTGATTGTTGCATCAGTCTTGTATCTATGTTATACCACACATGCCTGATAGAGAAATATTGTAGTCCAGTAAAAGATCGCCCTTATAGGGTTCCCGCATTGGGAGTACTGTATAGCAAGCAGGCGTTACCCAGCAAAGAGCGTGCTATTCAAACACATTGAAGAAATTTCGCTGCTTGCAGCGGTAGGTTGTTGTCGGCCGCAGCGTTCTGATGCAATGCGATCCTCTTCCACTGGCGCTTTTCAATGAAGCTGAAACGCATACGCCTCAGAAAAGATTGACTCGGAAGTTAGTATATACACCAACCAACCAATCAGAAAGATAAGATCTTTTTTTGGACCACTGCACTTTCTGAACAATAAAAAATTCTGCAAAAAAAAAGAGGTGGCATAGTGTACTTCTCCATGCAGAAGAAAAAATCGCGAGTACTTAGATAATTACATTGAAATCATGAGATTCACTGTTTGCTAAATTGTACTCTTTGATGATGCATATACGTGTAAGTAGTTAAAAATGTATCTCAATTGAGGTTACTTATGTTTGAATCTGTACACTGTACTCACATGGATACGCCATGTAATAAAGAGTAGTAGTAATAAGGTGAGACTCATTTCATATTGGAACAAACCACGTTTTATGTGTTACTGAACAGGGTAGTAAAAATCCTGGCGAGGGACTCACTTGGTCTCTTGACAGCAATTCCATGCGGAGGTCGTAACTGAGAGAGTTCGTTCCATCGCTTTGTTTAACCTCAGTATGCGTTTTCCGGGTTTTCATGGAATCCTCATGGAAGCCGATGACCTGCATTCTGTGGTTTAAGGTTGAGGCGTTCAGTGTTTCAACCTCATCAGAGTATTATAGATCATTTAAAGTATAATTATCTAAGGAAAGAAAGTAGCAGACTTTAGATGTATTTTGAGGGTGGTTGCGATTTTATCTTGCTCTTCTACAATGCTAATCGTGTTCTGATCTGGTCTGTTTTCTTTTCCTCGTGAAGACGTAATCCGAAAGTTCCACCTTCCATAGCATGAGCCGTTAAATGCAGAAGGATTTCAAAAAATTAAAGTCGTCGCAAATTGTGGAGTGGAACTCTTTCTGCTGCTTATAACGACACCTTAACCCTGTGCTATTCAACCTTCGTATCGAAATCGCTCGATTCGCGCTCTTTGCAATCGAAGTGCCATTCAGTTGAAGAGAAACTAGATTGTTTGTATTGTTTGACGGATGATGATAGGGTCTCCAAACAAATTAATTCTTGGGGCAAAGCAGCTCAGTTGGCAGAACGCGCTTGGCTTCGCCTCATCAAACAGCTTCGAGGGAGATTCGCTCACGCTGACCTTTCCGGTTAAACTGCTTAATTTCAACTTCTCACTCGTCCTAGGGAAACAAGTTGAGCGTAGAGAGTCTTATAAGCAATTACCTACCCAGTAGAGTTGAGTAGTTACTTTCTAAACCTAGTTTTATTGATAAAAAAAATCAAGAAAATCATTGAATTGCTGGCGTACACAAAAGTAATCCGAGAAATGGATCTATTCAGATATGTTGGTTCACCCATTCAATGCTGGATGCCCATGGAGTTCAAGGGAGGCTGGGAGCAGTATGCGGAGGACTACTGCTTCATCCAAAATACATTCTTCGTGCCATTCCACGAAGAGATCCCTGCGGACGATGAAGATCGCTCCAAGGTCAGCGATGGACTACTTTTTGAGGAGACACTGTTTTGGCAGACTTTGAAGGTATGAAGTTGTTCTACCTGGCTTTTCAGGCTGAGATTGGGTACTATCAATGGGTTCCGATCGTTCTAGCACTGCAGGCTATCATGTTTTATCTACCTAACTGGATCTGGAAGACGCTACATCAACAGAGCGGTGAGATCCTTCATAGTGGTGCTTGTAGTAATGTCAACATGGTCTTTGGCAGAGGTGAAATCCATTACATTATGTAGTTCACACGAGTGCATTATTCGCTCCTACATTCGGCATAATAGGCATCGCTGATTCTCATTTATAAAAGAAAAATTGAGCTAGGATGTCAGAAATGCTTACTGAGGTCAAGTGTTTTAATATTTTCGCTTGAATGTTAACAAACTCTCATAAAATTGAATGCTGTAGTGTTAGCTCCCATAAAAGTTCGAACTTTCGCTAGATGTGCACCTATCTTTTGCATCTTTAGAAGAAACATGGTTTTCAATCGATCTCTATCTTAACGAACGTTGATCTTTTGTCATTCTGCGTTTCCCCTTCGGCTGGCCCGTGGGATACTAATTATGCACCTGAGGTGGTTTTAGCACCCCAGATGCACTAATGAGCCAGCTTGGGTCCCAAACATGGCCAGTTTTTTGCACACAGATACAACTGAAATTCAAAAAAAAAGGTAACAACTGAAATTCAAAAAAAAAGGTATATGAAAAGTTGTAAAAGTATTAGGATGGTCAGAAAGTCTTGAGCCGATTTTTTTGAAAGTTCCAGAACTTTTGATTATTGATCGGTACCCATGACCTACCATATGGTAATCGTAGACCAAACTCGGGGCTTCTCCATAATGGACATATATAGCCGAATTGGCTTTCCTAACTTTAATTACGACATCAATTCTAAAAGAGGTCCTCCTACCCAAGATCAGTTTTTCCTTCATTGACCACACCGAAAGGAGTTTCTGGAATAACTCATTACTGTAGATGAGAGTTGTGTCCTCTACGATTCTAACATACATCTTGCCATGTGGCTCCGTCGAGCAGAAGATCCACCAAATCGCACCCCCACCCAAACAAGTGTTTCCTTTGCTACCTCTGGAATTCGCAAGGAATGTCGTATTGTAAGCTGCTCCCGCAAACATACAAGGTCATCAGTAACACATACGCCAATCAATTCCGGAAATTCGCGGATGCTGTTTGAGAAAAACGGCAAAGACGAGTTTTTTGTACACCTACGCCATGGTGACGCTAGGTCCCATTTTGCTTAAGGGACCCCTGAAAAATAGGAGGAGCTGGGTTGAAACACGCTTCCGCACTTATCGTATTCTCCTGACGTTGCCACTTCTGACTGTCACTTATTTCATCCCCTCGAAGCATTCCTGGCTAAGAAAAAATTCACCAAAGTTGACCATGTTGGAACGGAGGTCAGCGATTTCTTTGGCTTCCAGTCTTCCCAGTTCTGGAAGAAGGGGAACGCTGACCGGCCCATTAGGTGGGACACAGCAGTGACTAACTGTGGCTATTATATTGTTGAGCAAATTCCACTGTGGGCTAAGTAATAAAATAAAGCGTTAAAAAAAAGTCAAAAACGGCTCAAGACTTTCTGACCACCCTAATAGTTAATGTGCAGTTAAACATCAATGCACGCAATAATAGACATACACCTGAACTCTGTAATTACCGTCTTTGGTACCGTACTACGAAGCTCTGATTTTCTTTTTTGTGAAAATTTGACGCATAGAGTTCCTAGCAGCGTTGCGGTGATCGCAAGCAGAGACGCGGCAAGGTGGGCAAAGGGTGGGGCTGGCCTGAGATCAGGGTAAAGCATGGGGTACGATTTAGAGTTCCAAAATACGTACCCCCTTTTGCTCCCAACCAAACGTAAGCCACACCCGCAATCAAGAAATACAAAAATCAACAAGAAATCAAGCACTTCGTATTGGCTTGTAAACCGCTTCTGATCTCTTAGTAATTTTTTCGTTAACGTGAAGAAGAGAAGACATGATGAGCTGAAACGTTATGCTGGTATCAGTGCTGGTATTCGAGATGAATTTAAAAGCAGTGTTCGGGCAAAAAAAAACCTTCGGTTTGAAGTGTTTTGTAAATAAGAGCCATCGTTCTATTGGTGATATTTAAGACCATATTCTCCTAAAAAAATGCTCCGTTCACCAGCTGAGGAACCATGTTGTGGTGCACTCGATGTGGAATTGATGTGCATTCTAAGAAATATTAGCATTTAATTTTCCCTAATTTCCGTAGGTGCTTCTGCCAACAATCATTATTTTTCAATTTTGTGTTGTGTTGTGTTGGGAATTCTATATCATCCTAGCTTGACCTACCAAATTTGAGGACCAGAGTCCTATAAGTTGGGACATGTTGGTGTGAATTACATCCTAACCATAACAAAAAAGGCGGATAAGATGTTTGAATGGTTGGATTTGTTTCAGCAGGTTTGGACATGATAACATATTTGACCTCAGCATGTGACGTAGAGCGTCCACACTCAACGACCTTATTGATTTCCTGCATACTCTCTCGCAAGCCACACTATTTTTTCTCTTCTCCTACCCGCGGTTTCAAGGCTTCACGCGCATCTCTCGGCCACTCTCGAATACTGTAGAGTCCACCACAAGGCAGGTGCGATACGGGTGCGATACACGCACCTTCTCCGCACCTTCCCTGTGGTGGAAGCCACCATAATGTGACGCGGCGCGGACTTCACTGCTTCGCGCAGCATTGGAGCGCGACAGGGCGCACTAGGCGGATAGTACTGGCCACACCGTGGTCTTATAACACCATAATCGTCTCTGTTCGCGTGCAAGCAAACTTCTGCTGTTCATGAAAGCAAGATAGACATCAAGAAAGGTTGGAAAAGGGATCATCGAACCTAAGAAAAACTTATGAAGGCATAAAAAGTTAAAAATGAGATACACTTTGATGAGAAATGTGGATGTTTGACTCAGGGTTTCGTGTGCTCTTTGAGTGGAAGGGCTAAAGATTAGTATTTCAAAAGGTACTCGAGAACGATAAAATTATTAAGGAGTCGTTTAGCGATTGCGGTCGTCCACCTTGGTGGTGATCAGGCCCCGGCACAAGGTCTTCCCCGGGCCAAAATCAAAACGAAGCCCCCTTTGAAAAACCAAAATTTTACGAAGCCCCCTTTGAACAAGCAAATGAAAGGAAAACGTTAACCCACTCTAAAAATAGGAGTTCCGGGGAACAGCTCATGGTGGGGCACGAGTTCATAGTGCAAACTAGGGTCAAGCATGACGATGGGAAAAACCGACCATCAATACGACCCCCCTATTCCCTCATCCAACCCCCATCTTTTCACGACCCCCCCCCCCCCACCCTTTTGCCCCAGCATGTTTGCTCTGTACACAGAAACACTGAACAGTTTCAAGGAAGAACACACAAAAGAAACACTTTAAAAACCCAAAATTGGAACTAAAACAAAGGTTGGAACCGTTCAGGATTTAGTGTGGAGCAGAGAGGATTTAAAGGTTTGAAAATGAAGTGAAGGAAGCGAAATCGATCGATAACACATGCGAGAATTCGCCTACAAGGGGCGCCAGTTTGTTAAAAACTAGGGTTACTTAGACCTCGCACTGAGGTTCTCTGACTCAGAATTAGCAAATGCTTTTCTATGTGTCCATAGAGAACGATCAGCTCTATATTTTGCCAGAGTTTCAATTTTCTAGACCTTCATATGTTTTTGGGAGCTCGATGGGAAATCGATGGGAAATTCGGCGAATTTCCCATCGATTTCCCATCTAAATTGCGGGAAAACGAGCGAAGTTGGTGGAGCCAGATTCTGTACTCAAATGGGAAATTTCCTCAACGAAAAGTCACAAAAAAAAAAGTTTTTGTGATATCTGCAAATTGCTTCTCAGTGATTTGCCAAACAGATTTACTCCATTTTCACCATCTGTCCAAATTGCGAGATTTTCACTTCTTCAACTCCCATGGAAAGAATTTGTCTTTTAGCGAAATTTCTCTACCTTCACGTAATAGAGCTCCAAGCATTGATTCTTCATCCCCATTATCGCACCCCGATAATTGCTCCTGCTTGTGTGAGTTAGATGGGAAATTTCCCCTCGGGGACCCGAAAAATTGAAAAATTTCCCATCGATCTCTCAAAAGCATATGAAGTTCTAGAAAATTAAAACTCTGGCAAAAGGTAGAGCTGGTCGTTCTCTATGAAAATTTGGAAAAGCATTTGCTGATTTCGAGTCAGAGGACTTCAGCACGAGGTGTAGGTCACCCTACTTTTCCACGTTCTGACGGGCCCTGCAGGCGAATCCTAGCATATGCAATCGAATGATCTCGCTACCCACAGTATATTTTTTAAACATTTCCACACTCTTTACTGTTAATCCACATTTGATTCTGAATTGATTCCGACCCGTGCAAAAATTTATGGAAGGCGCCGGGGATCGAACCTGTGAGTGCGTTGAAGCGGATTTCTCTCATACGCTGCCAACCAGTCCTGCTTTAAAGGCAGCACCCGTCGAAACCATCTCGTTTGTGATTTCGGCGGATTTTGGGGTTTTTGGGGATGTATTGCTCATATCCGGTGATGAAATCGCGTGAAACACCCGAGTAAGCCGAGAAAACGCGATGCTACCTTCCGTGCGCGGACGAGCATTCCGGCTGCGCCCTGCGTGCGCAAATGGGTCCCAGCACGGAGACAGGGAATCGGAAGCAGCCCGCATGTGTTCAAATGCGTAAGCTGGCGCGTCGGGCGCTCCGAAGCACTGGCCGACCAGGCGTGCACGAGACGGCAGTTCGCCGTTTTCTGCAGGTAAGTCGTTCCTGTGTGTGTTCCTTGCAGATTCGTGATGTGCGCGACGCCTACTTTAGGGTTCGCAGCTCAGGTCCGAGTCGAGGATTTCGACTCGTGCTGCCTTTAACTCGATTTGACGTGATCATTCTTGGGCGGAACGTCATTTGTCATGTCATAAAAAAATCATGAATTTACATTCAATGGTCAGCCACCCCTCTACGTACCCCACCCACACCTCTCCAATACGACCCCTCCCTCCCTTCCCAGCCCCCTTCCATACGACCCCCTTCACCCTGGTGCAAACTACAATCCGAGGAACGTAAAGGCACAACATTCTGACTCTGAAGCAAAAAAAAATTGAAAAAGGCATAGATTTGAAGAAAAAACCTTCAATCCGAAAAGGGACGGATTAAAAAGTTGGGCAGACCAAAGGGCAATCTATACTAGATGCGTGCGGTGATGGTGCATGACCATCTTTATAAAAATGGCCGCTATGACCTCTCCATTATTGGATGAGGCTAGCGGTTGAAAATTATTGCCTTCACGCCTTCAAAAACCAAACCTGTCCGCCGCCCTGACCAGCGGAGTCCCACCGACGTTGCTTCGTATTTCTTGCTGGTGAAGATGTGTTCTCGCGCGCGCCTAGCGATATTGTCGCGTGCGCTCTGGCGCGCGCCGAGCGAGCATCTTTTGTCGTCTGCGTCCTTCGAAAATCGTCCCTCGTCTGCTCCGCGCCTAGCGAGATTCTGCTCCGGCAGAAGCGAGCAACTTTACTGACCTGCGTCTTCGAAACTGTACTATTTTCTTCTGCTCCGGGCGAAGCGAAGCAGGGCTCGCTTCTCGCGGAGACCTCAAACAGGCGCGCGCGACAAGCGAGGGTTTGTCTGAGAAGGGCAATTTATACTAGATGTGTGCGTTTGACGCGCGTGCGTCTATATGATGAAGGATAGGGCCAGTAGCATCGCTGACGCGGCTCAGGGGCACGCGTTTAGACGCTATTATGGTTGATGAGCGTCAAGTCTGACGCGTCGGCCTGAAATTTTACGAAGTTTTCGCGATGTGTCGATGCGGCGAAGATTAGAACGCAGTTTGTTCGCAGTAAAGCCAGGAACATTCGCATCCTGCTGCGCATTCTCTTCTCCTCTTCGTTTGGCATTGTGCATCGCCGCGTCAAACTGACGCGCATCAACCATAAATACCGCCTTACGGCCTCGAGGCGGCCGTACATTCTTTTCATTGAGGATGTATATACATGCCGAACGGTCCTCATGGACGATCCTTCTCAAGTTGATGCGTGCGTCTGACGCACGCAGCTGGTGTAAATTACCCTATAAACGATGATGGAAGGAAATGGAACGGTCACTGGAACGTGTGAGGATGAACAGATGATTCTTGTTACAAGGGAGAACGCGTTGAAACTAGTCCGCGGCGTCGTTCGATTGGAGCACATATTCCACAGGCTTGGACTCCGTAGGATTCCAAGGATTCCTGCGCAGTGGAAAGGCAACGGAATGATTTGATATCTCCAGTAACAAAAGAACTGAAGGGGTACTACAAGTGTTCACTGCGAAAGCTCGAAAATTATGTGAAGTAAAAAAGTGTATGCTCATTATGTATTTTGAACGCCAAATTACCTCAAGTTAGTAACACTCCGAGAACTCCTATGAATTCCATACTTCATGGATCGAATCCATCAGGTGCTTGAATGATGAAGCGGACCTTGAAGAAAAAGTGTATGCTGCAAAAGCCCAAAAATTATGTGAAATAAGAAAGTGTATGCTCGGTAAGTGACTTAGGTCGCCGTGGGCGACCTGATGGGCGACCTGAGGTCTCCCTCACATATATTCTTTGCGCCGTAAATCGGTTGTGGCAATACTGAGCATACAGTTGTAGTGCCCCCTTAGTTCTCCCCACACTCCAATTTTCAAGTCCAATCTTAAAGTTTGGACTTCGCAGCAGCTCCACGAAATTTCCGGAAAAAGGTTTTTCGCGTATATCTTTCGTGCGGTACATAAGTTTTGATCGTCCGTTCAAACAGCTGTAGTGTTCCCTCAGTTCTTTTGTTAGTGAAGATATCATGTCATTTGGTTGCGTTTAGACTGCGCAGGAATTCTTAAATCCTACGGTGTATGTAGCATATGTGCTCCAATCCGAATACTTGGACCGGACAGTCGCCTGGCCGCTCAAAGAGCGAACAGCCTCGTTGCAAGCCATTTTTCGGCATCGGTCGCCCCTGTTGCGCCGCTCAAAGCACGAGCAGCCTCTCCACGCTCAATGATGAGGTCACTTAACTTATTTAATGCCCCTACCTCGGCTGATGAACGTGATGCTTCCCTCAGAAGTAACAAACGCAATACGAAGCCCCCTTTGCTTTTCGGCCATTTTACGAAGCCCAGCTTGCCCCCGGGGAGACCTGTGCTGGGGCCTGGTGGTGATGTGGATGATGTTAGGAACTATTGCAGAATAAAAATCTAAGTGACACTCCTCCGCAGAAGTTTTCTCAGTGGAAATTCACCCACCATCATACGTACCCCTCATTTTCCTACGTACCAAAATACGTAGGGGCGATTTGGATTATCGTACCCGTGCTTTACCCTGCCTGAGATCAACCAGTCGGATACGGTACCAATAACTGCCAGTGGCACTCACACTACGCTCGCACCTCTAATTATCCGGCTGTCTGGGTAAGAAACGCGACCAACCCCTTCGCATCTCCTTCTGAAGACTGCATACATATGGAGGTGAGGCACCGCCCCTTGCAGCACCTCAACTTCCGGAAAATCGGTTTTGCTGTGAACAATGCTAGCAAAGCTGTGCGTCAACAAAAGTATACTAAAGAACACTTCTCAGAGAGAACTGCATTAGATAAGAGTCAATATGTTCTGAAACGTGTATCTTCTACAGTTTAGCCATACTCCTTGTTGTTGAGGGAAAGTTCCTGGAGACGTGCTGATGGGAGATTTTGAACGTAGCCCTAGATTTGGTCCTTGACAAACAAAGCCCATAGAGTGGGCAGAGATTGACATTTTTGAGTTGTTTACGTGTGAAGCCGATGCAGCTACTCTAAAATTTATTTCTGTGCACCGCATAATTATGTTCTATGTACAGCTTATCTTGGCGACATACGTATTGTGCATCCTATTTAGTGCATCAGAAGGTTAATATTTGCCGGTATTCTATCGCTTGCCTACAAGTGTTGCTGTTGTTTTTTTTTTCGTTTGGCTTTTTCCGCTTTTCTCTTTCTATGAAAGTCGAATTTTTTTTATGATGTGGCATCCATTCTGTTGGTCAGAGGAATGTTGTTCTTACGCTTTCATCTAACGTTTTGCACGAAGCAGAAATAAAGCGGTGTTGTATACGAGGAATTTCGCGAATTCTCCAAGTATTTTGAATAATCACTTGATTTTCTTAGAACTTCGAAGTCTCGGTAATGGTTAAAGTAATTCCCGAGTAATTCCACCACAGGGTTGTGGTGGAATTTCCGTGATACCTCTTTGCTGTTGAATTACCAGAGACACTCTAGGAATCGACTTGAGCACCGCCATCGAGGACGCTCGGAAGTTGCGGCAGATTGGCGGAGGCGATCGCAAGAAAGAGGTGGAAAAGCTGGCCACCTACCTCGAGGAATGTTTAGAGTTTCAAAGCGAGAGACGTACCCCGTACCGCATTCTCTGCTTCCGGTGAGAATCAAACAACCCATTGAAGCAGCTCTTCCCTTTTTGAATATTTTCGTTGTAGATTTGGTCGAGGACTTGGGTCGTACGTCTCTATGTTGTACCTTTTTGTCAAGTTCCTATACTTAGTGAACATCTTCACACAGTTTTATATATTGAATAGTTTCCTAGGGAGCGACTACACTTTCTGGGGATTGCAGGTGAGCCTATGTTTGCGATAAGTTTTGCTTTTTTCGAGAGTCATGTTGCGTATGAGTCTATAGAAGCGATGTCGGCGTGATTGGCAATATCGGTATTACGAATGTATTGGGTTGGGCAATAAGTTCGTACGCTTTTTCATGGTCATCAAAGCCACTGTTTTTCGCAAATCATTTTAACAACAACAAGTGATTTATATAGCCCCTCTCCATTTCCGAAATTTTTCTAGAGTTGTCGCGCGCTCACATTGGTAAGGGTCACATCTAATTAAGCCTTTGGGTGTTTTTCACGCAGTTGATAGGATAAACGCAGTTGTTGTTAAGAATTGTCATCAGTAGTGATTCTTCTATAGATCTAGAGCAAACTCCAGCGAACAATCGTTTCATTGTTCTTCAAACCGCACATTCAGAACGAGGCATATCCTCCAGGCCAAAATTGACCTCTCTGAAGCAGACATCAGCTGCAGAACGGTTTTTCGTTAGACGTCGTTGATATTCTGAGCCCCTTGAGCTGCATTTGATGACTGAAGTCGAACAGTAGGAGGTGTCGGAGGTGTTCGTTCTCGTCGAGTTAGAAGTCCGCATTCGTGCAATAGAAGATGAGGAATAGCGGTAATTGAGAAAAGACGTCATAATTCTGGTAAAGAGCAACTCAGGAGCTAAAAAAGGCTCATGACAAGCAGTCGAATGATGATCAAATCTCAGTGAAAAATGAGGTTTTAAAAAATCGCACGAACTTATTGTCCAACCCAATATGGGGAGTAGCACAAGATCTTACCTTGCTTGCTATTCTGTCATCAAAGTTTGCCAGGAATGCAGTACATTATTTGGTATTCATAGTTATAGTACTTTCCCGCGATGAGCTATGGTACAAGTTTTTATTTTATATGAGGTAAACCTCATGTTTATCCAGGGTAGCCTGTTGTGAGTTGCCAACTTTGCAAGTTTAATATGTGATGGAAAGGTTAATCCACCGGTGCGAAATCCTAAGGGCTTCTCTCATCAGTATTGCCTTCAAGCTTGAAAACAATATAGCAACAGTTGTGTATATTTGAAATTTACTGCATGGAGAGATTCTAGGGATTCATTGAGAAACACAATGAATCCCTAGAATCTCTCCATGCAGTAAATTTCAAATATACATAACTGTTGCTATATTGTACCTGCTTTTGTTACATTGTCCTCTACTCGCTGTTCCAGACATTCCGCGACTTATGGAATGGTCGTGAATGGCTTGACTCTGGCGTATTCCCCCGCGTCACAATGTGCGACTTCAAAATTCGTCGTCTTGCTAACACCCATAAATACACTGTCCAGTGTGTACTTATGATTAACATGTTCAACGAGAAGATATATCTGTTTATCTGGTGAGTTAGAACTGATTTACTCCAAAGAAGCAAATAGTTACTCCAAAGAAGCAAACAATGCGTTCCTTCAGGTTCTGGTTCCTATTCGTTGCTATTTCAACAGCAATCAACTTCGGATACTCCTTCCTGCAATTGGTACTTACTTCGTTCCGTGAGAAATCCACACAAACGTGGCTGTCATGTCCAAGATACGGTGACGACGCCACTGATAGTTATCGCCATCAACATATCATGCGTCGCTTCACCCACGCCGCCCTTCGTCCGGGTCAGTTCTCATTTAGAATGAAATTAATGGAACAGTGCACTGGTGTTCAATCTATTCTAAGATGTTACTTTTCAGACGGTATTCTTTTGCTTCGCTTCATCGAAGGACATGCAGGCGCGATTGTGGCCCGAGAACTAACCACTAAACTGTTCACGGATTACCTCGAGCAGGTACAAAGTTGCGTCATACTATGGATACTACCACATAGAGTCGGTACGCGGCTAAGCATGGCTATTTTGTAGATGTCGTACAATAATCCAGGACACAGTCACTCAACCAAATCGACGAGCCCGGGAGTCATCGATGATGGTCCGCACGAGAACCTTTACAACTCCGGGAAAGTGGGCGTACTAATGACTCCTGATTTTCCGGAGAAGCATCTCTAATAACGCTCGACTGGTTAGTTAACGGTTGCGGAATAAAGCAAAGTTAAACCGGCCTTCAAAAAACTTCATTTTTTCTGTTCGGCTTCTGTTCATAGCGGATTTTTCTTTATTCTGGCACTGTTCCACTAACCAACACTGCATGAGTCTTATTTGAAATGATCTGAATCTGAAATGCAATTTCCAGGCTAGCACAACAGTTTGTACGTGGCTTTTTCGCCACATTTTCAGTGTTCGTTGAGCGGCGGATTCCTTAGGTGGTCCAGGATTATATGTAGGTTGTCTCAGGCTGTTTTCCTCATGTATGCCATATTCATGACGTATACAATGTTTTCACTTCCACCGGGTCGCTAGTACTAGAACACTTCTTTAATCTCTAGAAGTTTTGCAGGATTGTTTCCGATCATTTGTTTCATATGATGCTCTAGTTCTGACTAAATATTTCATCTTTCAATCCAGTATGGATCGGCATACCACGCAAGTGCATTAGTCGCTGCACGTCTTGTCATTATTCTCTGATTAACTGTATTAATAAATCATTTGCAGGTGTATTACTGGTTTTAGCTGTCCAGTTTTTGTGAGGACTTTGGGACTTTTCATGGGGTTTTGAAAGTGATTTCACTATACTCATTTCATTGCTCATTGACGATTATGGAGTTCTCATCAAATTTTTTCGTTCATTTAGGGTGGTTGTGAGTGTTGAAAACAGGTCGCTGCTGAAAGTCATTGAGGTAATGGGATGATTTTAACACATTGAGCCCAAGATGGACGTGGAATTCGTTTCAAAAGTGCTGTAGTCTGGAATATTTTTATACAGCAAGACTCAAGAGGACTCCTTCCGTTCAAGCTTCAACAAACATTCTTCTCATTCAAACTTTAGGCTACTTCGCAGCTGCAATGGTCGCCTATACGGGCAGCTAACTTCACAGATCCAATTTCAAAGTTGCGCACTGATGTGACCGACAAAATGGTGAAGACACCCGGAAGAAGGAGCTCGGTGCTTCAAACATTTGGGCGTTTGGAGCGCCGGTGAACCCGCCCACTTTTGGCCGATGCAGACTTTCGGCAGATAGTCGCGAGTAGAGCATGAATACTTGATGAAAGTGCGGATGGAGCAGGAAAACCTGCTGTGGGTCACATGAGGCAAGGTATATGCAGGTAATTCTGCACCCTGTTCTTTTTTCTCTATTGCCACGTGGCAACCGATGTGTATATAAGCCGCCGGACGGCTATGAAAGCTTAGTCTACAGGGTGACCCAGAAGTCCTTGGCCGGTGTTCAAATGCAATGGGAAGAGGGGTTAGTTTTTCGTGAGCTCAGTACTAGTTGTTCCATTTGTAACAACCTAGGGAGCGCCAACCCCTCGTAGCAGCCCTACTAAACCTTCGGGATACTCCTCTCTGCGTATGTGTTTGACCACTCATGCGCTTAGATCCAGGTCAAAAAATAGTAGCAGCCTAAGCGCTTATAATTTCAGCTTCACAAAAAAGTAAAGTGGGAGCCATGGTCTATATAAAATAAATAATTTCGGGAATGAACATAAAAGGTCTAAATGTGATGACAGGTGTACTATTTGTAACATTATTAATTTTTATAGCAAGATAACTTCATCCGTCACTAACTTCGTAATTGGTACTTACAAAGATAATAATACTAATTGCAATTCTAAAAATGTCTATTGTATAACATGTAATACTTGTAGAATGCAGAATGTTGGTATAACAACTAGAACGCGCAAACAAAGAATTAAAGAACATGTTTACTTCATTAATAATAATGAGAGAATAACTACAGAATATCAACATTTTCACAATTGTGGCAAAAGCATTAGAGTAGATGTTTTAGATGCCATCAGTGATAAAGCAGATAAAAAGATTTCTGGCCAAAAGTAGGTAACACACCAGGATAAAGGCCCACGGATGGAGGATGGGTCTGCCGTGGACCAGTAGTGGCGGAAACGCCAGGATGTTGGTCCACGGATGGAGAATGGGTCTGCCGTGTACCAGTAGTGGGTGAAACGCCAGGGTAAGGGTCCTCGGATGAAGAAAGAACCCGTCGTGGGCAGTAGTATATATAACAACACTTGCGATAAGTAATCCAAATATATTAGGTTGTAACATAAGTTTCCGCTGTTTTCGCATAGGCATTTTGAAAGGATTCTAATAAATGAAAGCCGATAGGAAAAGCACTTGCACGAGTAATAATTTTACCATAACGTTGCAAGAGACTAACCAAATTTGGGTTGAGTAATCTTGAGGCCATTCCTATTCAACTGATACTTTCTCTCCACATTTTATTGTCGAGCAGTCTCAAGCAGAGGTAACGAACTTGGCAACCCGAAATTTTAACTATACTGTTTTTCTCTCCGGGAATGAGGCGAATTGAAGTGGGATTTTTTTTCTGTAACTGGGAACATCAACCATTCGAGAACAGTAATCGGTAGTATTTCACGGAAAGTTTCAAGCGTTCAGTTGAAATCACACCACTTTGCCACACTGTTTCGGGCACAATAATTTTGTTTGTCGAACTCTCTGAAAAGGTGAAGGGCACGCAGAGGATCTTTTAATTGCGCATTATGTAGCACAAATCTGGCTCTAACAAAGCGCCGGTTATCAGATCACCAAAATGTCTACTATGCGAGAACCGATTTGCCAAAGTCAGTGACCTCCAGCACTGCCCGACTCAATTCTTTGCCTCGTAGTCCATAGATTTCTAGACCAGCGGAGTCGAGCTCTTGAAATAGTTACTGTGTTTTTGAGGATACAATATATAAGCAAAATAAAGGTGTTCCACAAGGTGTGAACTTCAGCCCGATGCTAGCTGATCTGTAATGGATTTTGAATATTCTTGAAATGTCAAATGTGATACTAATAAACTTTTTATACCATAAAGATATATGGACGATTTACTCGTAGTTCACAATGAAGAAGAAAAATGCGTCAATGAAATTTTAGAACTAGTACATAGCAATATATGGGAAATTAAAAAGACACATGCAGATCCACTTTTATGTAATTTTTTAGATATTAATATCAGTATTAGTAACAATGTCATAGAAAGTTTCAACCGGGCCTTAGTTGACCAGACAACTCGTCTTGTCTCGGCCACAGCGGAGACTACAGGGTGACCCAAAAGTTTTTGACTGGCGTTGTACTGCGAAAACTCTAAATGAGGACCAATGATGGTCAAATTGAGGGACTGATTTACCAGGACCACTGCCAACAAAACTACCTTATCCGTATCTCAGAAGCCTGTTTCTTATTGGTGCAGCAGAGGCTGAAACGTTCCAAAGCGGAGTTACTTCTGGACATGTGTGCGTCGTCCAAACATTCCTCCTAGATGCTGTTCAGAGGATAAAATGTGAGAAAGTTAGTATATGATGAGAGAAGGCTAGTATAAATGGTCCGTTTCGTCTCTGTCTATACGAACCATTTATAATTAAACGGTCCTCTTGAGGCTCATCAGTGGATGAGAGGACCGACTAACTAGAGAAAATAGTTAGAAAATATAAAAATCAAAAGTATGTTTAAAAAAATCGATGAAAAAATCATAAAAAGTCATAAAACCAGAAATTAGGCCAAGGTAGCTGGAAAAACATTGCGTACTCAGCGGAATGTACGTGGATTGGAGAAAGAAGAGCGCCACATCCTACCAATCTTACTCTATATAAAGCGCAGACCCCCCCCATCGCCACGCGAGGGATGACAGGTCACGCTGTCATTGATCCACCCGCTTCGCCCCACCTCTTTTGCCCGCCGCCACGGGCTCAATTGCGAAAATTGACACGCCCAATGACACGCCCATGTATATGTATGTGTACAACATGGAAATCGTCAATTAGGACATCTAATTTGCAACGAAAACGGAATATATTGGATCTTTAAAGCAGAATGGGAGAACCACTGATGAAGCGAGTGTGATTTCGCAATCAGAGCCGTGAATCATCCAAATACAGCAGAGTTGTACGGAAATTTTCGCTGCACTCATTGTAAAGCATTAATTAGTAATAGCAATTAGAAATTAACGGTCAGGGGAACAAATGGTGCACTCCATGAGCTTAATATTGTGAGGAATAGAACGTTTACGCAGTTTATTCCTGTTAAAAGCTAATTGTGCCCGAACCATAACAATTTCGACTTTCAGCGCTATCCCAAATGAAAACGACTTGACCACGTGAAGACCTGTGTTGCTACTCATATAAAGGACCATGTAGAAGCTCTTTATATTGAACATAATAAGAGTTAACCTCCAAACCGTTTAGGAGCTACGCAGCTTCGCAGAAAATCACTGTCATCCGCGAAGCGCGGCGAAGCTGCGCTTCGTGTGGATGACAGTGATTTTCTTGAGTTTACCTAGCCCGGAGGTAACGTGGCACACGGGTCCGAGTCAGAGCGCCGCGAAGCGGCGCTCTGGCTCGGGGTAGTTTTTTTTTCAGAGTTTACCTAGCCCGGAGGTAACGTGGCACACGGGTCCGAGTCAGAGCGCCGCGAAGCGGCGCTCTGGCTCGGGGTAGTTTTTTTTTCAGAGTTTACCTAGCCCGGAGGTAACGTGGCACACGGGTCCGAGTCAGAGCGCCGCGAAGCGGCGCTCTGGCTCGGGGTAGTTTTTTTTTCAGAGTTTACCTAGCCCGGAGGTAACGTGGCACACGGGTCCGAGTTTACCTAGCGCCGCGAAGCGGCGCTCTGGCTCGGGGTCCTTTTTGTTTCAGAGTTTACCTAGCCCGGAGGTAACGTGGCTGGCTCGAGGTCCTTTTTTTCAGAGTTTACCTAGCTCGGAGGTAACGTGGCACACGGGTCCGAGTCAGAGCGCCGCGAAGCGGCGCTCTGGCTCGGGGTCTTTTTTTTCAGAGTTTACCTAGCCCGGAGGTAACGTGGCACACGGGTCCGAGTCAGAGCGCCGCGGAGCGGCGCTCTGGCTCGGGGTAGTTTTTTTTTTCAGAGTTTACCTAGCCCGGAGGTAACGTGGCACACGGGTCCGAGTCAGAGCGCCGCGAAGCGGCGCTCTGGCTCGGGGTAGTTTTTTTTCAGAGTTTACCTAGCCCGGAGGTAACGTGGCACACGGGTCCGAGTCAGAGCGCCGCGAAGCGGCGCTCTGGCTCGGGGTAGTTTTTTTTCAGAGTTTACCTAGCCCGGAGGTAACGTGGCACACGGGTCCGAGTCAGAGCGCCGCGAAGCGGCGCTCTGGCTCGGGGTAGAGCGCCGCTTCGTGGCGCTCTGGCTCGGGGTAGTTTTTTTTTCAGAGTTTACCTAGCCCGGAG
>JBAJFG010000435.1:0-67528 GCA_037903475.1 Ancylostoma caninum | reverse complement strand
TGGAAGGGGCACACAGCTCTAAGGCTACGGTTTTTTTATTTCTGCTAGCCATATCGTTATCTTTATTTGCCTGTAAGAGCCAAACATTACTATCTAACGCTAACATGCCCGTCAATTGCGAGTTTGCTGGAGGTCAAAAAAATGTAGACTGTAACAGCTTTAACAGCAACACTATCATAACTTTAACAGCAACACTATCATAATATGATGAGACGTGGCACATAAAAAGCACGTGGGGACACTATCTCAGATGAAAGCGTAGACAATAACTTGCGCACCCACCCCGTGTATCTCGTCGTCCCTGTGGATTACCTCCCTTTTCAGAATCTCAGGCAAAAGCTTAGGCAATAACTTGCGCACCCACCCCATGTATCTCACAAACGCAGTGGATCATCTTCCTTTTCAATGTCTAGCCAGTAACTTGCACACTCACCCCATGTATTTCACCAACCCCGTGGATCACCTCGCTTTTCAAAGTTTTGGCAAAAGTCTAGCAAATAACTTGCGCACCCACCCCATGTATCTCACAAACCCCGTGGATCACCTCCCTTTCCAAAGCTTTGCCAGTAACTTGCACACTCACCCCATGTATTTCACCAACCCCGTGAATCACCTCCCTTTCCAAAGCCTTGCCAGTAACTTGCGCATCCACCCCATGTATCTCACATACCCCGTGGATCACCTCCCTGAAGAAGTATGTCCCAAAGCGATGGTTCCTCTTGTTATGCAGGTGAAGTAGTAGTATTATATACAGGTCGAGCGTACGATGGTAATTTACCAAGGGGGGTCGCCTCGGGGGAGGAGGGGAGGGGTTGCCTGAAGAGGGTATGGTATGATAACAGCAAGGTAGAGAAGTTCGTTTTTTATCAGCGGGCTCCAAGTTCGAGTCCTCGCTAGGGTGGTAGTGTTGCAAACACTTCAGCATGCTTGTTTTCTATCAGTACCATGAATAACATGTGTAAAATCATCGGTGAACACTTTCTACTTAAACTTGGACGCTTTATTTGGCTGTAAATCGACTCCTAGGGTCAAATAAATATGTAGCTCAAAATGCAATTCCGTGGGTGGTGTCCTAGGACCTCTGGACATCTCATGGTGATCCGAAGCTGTGGAGGCGGTTTCCCAGAATCAAACCTTATGATGATGCAAAATCTCATGGCTTCTTGTTCATTGGAAACTTTTTATAGCGATAAGACTACATAAGACATAACCGCAAAATTTGTTAAATTTGAAGTAAGTTGACACTCAATAACTGACAAAATCAGAAGACGATCCTGTGTATAAGAAAGGGCAAAGATTCCTCTATCGTAAAGCGTTAGAGCTCCTCCCTCTTGCAGAGCAGTTATAAAGCCATTGGCCTCAGCCCCCCCCCTTTCTTCCATAGCTTTTTTCAGCGTACATTTGAAAGTTGACAAAATCTCTAAAATGATTCTGATAAAGGAAGTCAATTTCTATATTAATCTAAAATTTCAGCCCTCAAAGTTACCTGGGAGGAGTTTTATTCCGTTGGTAATCAGATAGTAAACCGTTGGTAAAAATGGCAATATTCCCAGCTTTTTACCAACGAATTTCCACCCAAATTTAATAAACCAAATTTCTTGATAAAAAAGATGTGCACCAGAAAGGAAACACCACTCAAAAGAAAAAAATTGTAACAAACGACCATACATCTGCACGTGTACGAGTTTAAATCTGAGTGAAAGAACACCACTCACGCGCTACTTTCACAGCTCAAAAGAAGGGCCTGGCAACTTGTTTTTGTTTATACTTGACGTCCGACTGCTCTACATGCATTTTTCTATTTTGCAAGAATTAGTCTCCGGCTGGGACCGAACTCTGGACCTGTTTGAACATGAATACTTCTTCGTCACTCCAGTTGCTTATAATAAGTGTGTAGATGTGCGACATAAACACACGACATGCACGACAATGACTGGCTGTTTCATTGATAAGACTTGAAGTTAAAAATAAAAATTACAAAGTTAAGAGTGAAAAATTAATTTTAAATTTAATTGAATTCAAAAATTGTCTTCCGGGCAGTGTCGTGTCGGTGAAAGTCGACGAAAAGAGAGAGAAGATTGGTGGGAAAAGATGCTCGTGATGCTTATTCTGTTTTCATAATAATTTTTGTCAGTTTTTGTTCAGAACTATGGAAAAGTATGAAGCTTTTGGAATAAGTTTGGTTTGAACTAGAAGGATGTGATAGTCGCACAGGGCGGCAACGCTGAGGGTGTATTTGTGTGATTGATTTACAGAGCTATTGACTAAGTGATTTGTACAAAAGCAGTTGTGTTCTGTACATGCAGTCTTAGGTATGCTTGCTGCTCGCAAAAAACAGATACAAAGAACAAGACTGGATCCGCGAATTATGTGTGTTATTATCTCACTTTCGCTTCGCGATGCTCTTTTTCGACTGAATAACTCTGGTAACAATGCAGCACGAATGCAGCAACTGGGAACCATTCCTGCCAGGGCTTCTACTCGAACCATCACGCCGTTCAGGATGCTTTCATGCTGCACAGTTATCAGAGAATGTTATAGATATATGCAATTGTGAAATAGTGTAGCTCAAGTTGAGGAAGTGAATCCTTCACACCCTGTTGGAACGCACAAAAGACCACACCAGTTTGACGGGAGCGGCCTGTGTTGTGATGTCTAGGGGTAAGGGTGAAATACTTTATCCGCGCGACTCGTCGATCGAAAAGAATACAGCTGAGGTTGCGCCGGCCTTATATAGCCGGTGGGCGGGGCGTCGGCAAGGGCGCGCGTATATAAGACACACGAGCTATTGCGGAATAACAGTTCAAATAACTAACAGCTTCAAGACTATCGGATAGCATAACGATACAGGTGAGCATATAGGTGAAGAAAATAAATCAGAGCACTTTGAGTATCATATTCACTTCGAGTATCGTCTTCTATCTACATGCTCTTCCGGGAACGAGAGTCGTCCCGACTCATTGGCGTGGGTTTTCCTTGCTGGCTCGAATGGCTTTGTCATCCCGACGATGGCTGCGAGAACGCGGGTCGTCCGGGCGATGGCTTGACGTGCGCGGGTTATGCTCATGACGGCTTGAGTGACGTTGGTCATCTTGATAGCTGCTCGAACGAGGCTCATCACGATGGCGGGGTTCACGGCTACTGCTTCCGGCACGATGGCAGTGCTCTCCTGATCGAGTTCGGCTGTGGGAGCGACAATCCCTCTTAGCTTGGTCTCCGTGCGGCCTGCGCATAGTTGGGGAAGAGTTGCGGCGGCGTTCGTGGGGGGCACGGAAGGTGATGTTCATGTCGTGCCGACGGCGCTCGGGATCCTGGATCACATAGAAGTTGGGCATGTGCTCCTCGTGTCGGCGCTTGGCTTTCAGCAGTTTTTCCTTCCGCCGTCTCTCCTTCAGCTCTGCAGATGCGAAATCGAACTCTTTGATTTTGATGACATCGTTGATGATTAAACGCATCTTTTCCAGATATAGGCGAATTTGTCGGCCGCTTAACGGAGATTTCTTGAAACGTGGCTCGGTACCGAGGCAACCTACTGGATGGGTGTAGGGGGCGCTGTCCCTAACCCCACTGTAGTGGTCGCGAACCAGGGCCTCGAACCTCCTCGACGGGTCAGTGATGTAGCGGACGAACTCGGCGCAAGTGTCCGCCATCGCTCTCCGCTCTTGTTCAGTGTTGTCCTCGAATAGACTTAGGAAGAACATGAGGCTGCCTCCGGTCTGCTGATGCCGCTCTAACGCTATGAGCAGCTGTCTCATGGCTCGGCTCTCCGGCATCTTATCTGGCCACACAGTGATGATCGATGGTGTGCGTTGAGTTTCTATCAGCTTCTTCGCTAGCTTCGACCACTCATCATACACGTAGATGGTTAAGGCCTCGTTATAGTCGATCTCGGCATTCACCAGCTCTGCGGCAGCGCATGAACACCCTGTGATTTGGGTTCGGCGGCATCCCTGGTACTTGCACATAGTCCAGCATCGAGATCGCAGTCGTCACGTACGCGCCCATATCGTAACGCACGCTCCACGGGAACACGGCTGAGTGTTCGAACCGCTCCCCTTTGGCGAGGTTGATCGCCTGTGGTACTCTGGGCAACGTTTACGGTGAGCGTCTATCGCGAGAGCGATACCGTACGGCGACATGTACTGAGAGTTCTTTTTTCTCAGCTCTCTTTCCTTATCGCTATTGCTCCAGCATTCTTCTTCGGATATCGATGCGATGTTGGCCAGTTCGAACATGTCGTTGAAGATCTTTGAGCAAGCCAACGAGTGCTTGAGATCGGACAACGCACAATAAGACATCTGGTCAAACAGTCCGCAACCGCATCGGCGGCGCAAGTTCAGTACGTGGTCGGCACCGATGAGCGTCCTGAAACAGACCGTTTTTTTACTTGTGGGACTCTCCTCAATAGGTTTTTTGTTGGTCGTCCTCTTTTTCCACGACTTCTTTTAGTCTGGACTAGTGGCCCCGTAAGCCACGTTATTGTGCTACTTTCCGTAGTGTGACAGTATTGACCCGTTGTGGTTTTTCGTGCGCGCCAACAGGTTGTGTGAGATTCACACCCTCAACTCGAGCTACACTATCTCACAACTGTATATGTATATCTACATATAACATTATTCAGTCGAAAAAGAGCACATAGCGTAGCGAATGAGAGAAGAGAACTCACAGAATCCGTGAATCAATTTGTTTTGTTGTTTCTATCTCTGTCTTTCGCGAGCAGCGAGCATACCAAGGACAGCGTGAAATACAGAACACAACTGCTTTTGTATTGTACAAACCACTCGGTCAATAACTCAGTAAGCCAATCATACAAACACACCCTCAGCATCACCACTGTATGTGACTATCCCATCCTTCTAGTTCAAACCAAACTCAATCTAAAAACTTTATACTTTCCCAAAGTTTTGAACAAAAACTGAAAACAAATTATTGTGAAAAGAGAATAAGCATCCCGATCGCTTATTTCCACTAACCTTCTTCGTCATTACTCACCGATATTCACCGACACGACGTGGCTCATTTATGCTAAACCAAAAAAGTTCTAAGTGATGATTAAGAAGGTGATCAATACTCAAATCCACGTGGCCTAGGGAAGGGAGATGATCAACAGGGTTGATGGTATAAATGAGTAGGAGCATAAGTTATTGGTTATTTTTCGCTTAAGCTCAGGAAACGAAGATGCTTCATGAGATTGGTGGGATACTTGGGGAGGCGATCCACGGTGTTGGCGGAATACATGGGATGGGTGCGTAAATTATTGCTTAGGCTTTTGCCTGAGCTTCTGGAACGGAATGTAATCCACTGGTTGGGGGGATACATGAGGTGGGTGCGCAAGTTATTTTCTAGACTTTTGTCTGAGTTTCTAGTAAGGGAGGTTGTCCACAGAGTTGACGAGATACGGACTTTTGCCTGAGTTTCTAGTAGTGGAGGTGGTCCACGGGGTTGGCGAGAAACATTGGGTGGGTGCGCAATTTATTGTCCAGGCTTTTGTTTGAGTTTCTGGAAAGGGAGGTAATCCACGGGCTTGGCGGGATACATGGGGTGGGTGCGTAAGTTATTTTGTAGACTTTTGCCTGAGTTTCTAGTAGTGGAGGTGGTCCACGGGGTTGGCGAGAAACATTGGGTGGGAGCGCAGATTATTTTCTAGACTTTTGCCTGAGTTTCTTGGAAGGGAGGCAATCCACGGGGTTGGCGGGGTACATGGGGTGGGTGCGTAAATTATTGTCTAGGCTTTTGCCTGAGTTTCTAGTAAGGGAGTTGGTCCACAGGGTTGACGAGATACATGAGGTGGGTGCGCAATTTATTGTCCAGGCTTTTGTTTGAGTTTCTAGTAAGGGAGGTTTCTAGTAAGGGAGGTGGTCCACGGGGTTGGCGATAAACATTAGGTGGGTGCGCAAGTTACTGTCCAGGTTGATGCCTAAGCTTCTGGAAAGGGGGTAATCTACGGGGTTGCTGAGATACATGAGGTGGGTGCGCAAGTTATTTTCTAGACTTTTGCCTGAGTTTCTTGGAAGGGAGGCAATCCATGGGGTTGGCGGGATATAGGGTTATCAAAAAGTTTCCGGCCTAGAGTACTTCCAAAAGATCTACAGCGAGCAAATTTTGTTGTAGTAAAGTACAGGTCCCTTGAACACTAATACACTTTTCATGGCTCGATTTGAATTTTTTCAAACCGTTCAAGGAGCTGCTTTCCTCATTTGACTCAGAGTATCTTTCAACAGCCGGCTCTTTGACGTTTTCGACATCCAGTCCCATCGTGTGAAGATGCTGTTTCAAATTTCCAGACAGAAAATAGTTGCTGGGTGCAAGGTCCAAACTATGGGACATGTGATTCAGTAATTCGAATACACGTTCTCGTGTGGCAGCAAGCGCAACTCTTAATCTGTGGACGGGTGCGCTGTCGAAAAGCATGTGAAACCCACTATGGTTAGGTTAGAAAAGAGGGCCATTATTATTGAATGAGTCAGCTTAGGAGCATGAAACTTGGCATGGTGGATTTGAAGATTTTAGGCTACATGATCGCACTCAAAGTTTTGAGAAAAAAGGGATGGAACAGGTTGAGGCCGGAAACTTTTTGATACCCCTATACATGGGGGGGGGGTGCGTAAATTATTGTCTAGGCTTTTGCCTGAGTTTCTTGGAAGGGAGGCAATCCACGGGGTTGGCGAGATACATGGGGTGGGTGCGTAGATTATTGTCTAGGCTTTTGCCCGAGTTTCTGGAAAGGGAGGTGGTCCACGGGGTTGGCGGTATACATGAGGTGGGTGCGCAATTTATTGTCCAGGCTTTTGTTTGAGTTTCTAGTAAGGGAGGTGGTCCACGGGGTTGATGAGACACATTAGGTGGGTGCGCAAGTTATTGTCTAGGCTTTTGCGCGAGATAGTAACCCCGTGAGTTCCTTGGCTCAAAGTTTCACCGCATTCTATCAGTGTTGGTATTAGAGTTCGAGTAGAGTGTCTGCAAACAAACCTAATTAAGCACTTCATTCAGTCTCAACACCTGTCTGAATAGAACTAATCCTTAGATTTTGAGAAACTCAAACTGAACAGTGGCAAACAGCTTGTCGAGGAGTCACAAAATGACAAAATTGACTGATTGAAATTTTTGAAGACCACGACCTTCTTTTTGTTGACGACCAATGAACACGTGTTGCCTTTTGCCTGAAGCCAACGCCGCTTTACCACTGAGCCAGCCAGCCGGACTCACGGGAAAATCCCGGCCAACAGACCTCGCCAATTCACTACTGGCCCAGTTGGACTCAAGGAAAAGTTCCGACCAATGGACCAGTGCGCCCCTTTACCTAAAACCAGCGCTACTTTACCACTAGCCCAGTCAAACACAAGGGAAAATACCGCGCAGTGGACAAGTGTGCCCCTTCATCTGACACCGGCGCGACACGTGTGTCCCTTTACCTGAGACGGGCGCAACTTTGCTGCTGACAGCGTCGCAGTCAAAGGAAAATCCTGACCAGCGGACCCGTGTGCCCCTTTGCCTGAGGTCGGCGCCTTTTTATCATTGGTCCAGTCGAACCCAAGGGAAAGTCCTGACCAACGGACCCGTGTGCCCCTTTACCTGAGACCAGCAACTGTTTACCATTTACCACTGGCCCAGTGGAACCCAAGGGAAAGTCCTGACCAACGGCCCGTATGCCCGTTTACCTGAGACCGGCGCCTGTTTACCATTGGCCCAGTCGAACCCAAGGGAAGTGCTGACCAAAGACCCGTGTGCCCCTTTACCAGAGTCCAGCACCTGTTTACCACTGGCGGGAAAATTCTGACCAACAGACCCATGTGTCCCTTTACCAGAGACCAGCACCTGTTTACCACTTGCCCAGTGGAACCCAAGGGAAAGTCCTGACCAACGGACCCGTGTGCCCCTTTACCTGAGACCAGCACCTGTTTATCACTGGCCCAGTGGAATCCAAGGGAAAGTCCTGACCAACGGACCCGTGTGCCCCTTTACCTGAGACCAGCAACTGTTTACCATTGGCCCAGTCGAACCCAAGGGAAGTGCTGACCAAAGACCCGTGTGCCCCTTTACCAGAGTCCAGCACCTATTTACCGCTGACGGGAAAATTCTGACCAACAGACCCTTGTGCCCCTGTTTACCATTGGCCCAGTCGAAGCCAAGGGAAAGTGCTGACCAACGGACCCGTGTGACCCTTTACCAGAGTCCAGCACCTATTTACCGCTGACGGGAAAATTCTGACCAACAGACCCATGTGCCCCTGTTTACCATTGGCCCAATGGAACCCAAGGCAAAGTCCTGAGCAAAGGACCCGTGTGCCCCTTTACCTGAGACCGGCGCCTGTTTACCATTGGCCCAGTCGAACCCAAGGGAAGTGCTCACCAAAGACCCGTCTGCCCCTTTACCAGAGTCCAGCACCTGTTTACCACTGACGGGAAAATTCTGGCCAACGACCCATGTGCCCCTTTACCAGAGACCAGCACCTGTTTACCAATGGCGGGAGAATTCTGACCAACGGACCCGTGTGCCCCTTTACCTGAGACCAGCAACTGTTTACCACTGGCGGGAAAATCCCGACCAATGGACCCGTGTGCCTCTTTACCTGAGACCGGCGTATGTTTACCACTGGCCCAGTCAAAATCAAGGAAAAACCCCAACGGATGGGAACAGCGCTACCACTTCGTCTCAAAACCATGTCAGGTAACAAAACCATGTGCTAGGATTTTGTTGTAACGTTAATCGACATTATTAGGATTATTGGGCTCCAAATCGGATTTGCAGGGAGCCCCTTCACCCCTGAGAATGGCTTGCTGGATTAAAAAGATCTTATATCTGTTTGATTCTTTGAATCCAGTTGTTTAGTTTCACCATTATTTTTTGAATTTTTATTACTAGACTGTGTACCCGGCTTTGCTCGGGTCCTGGCAAAAATAGCGAAAAATCAATAAAATCGATAAATCGATAGTGCTGTACAAAACGGTTGTCATATTCGTGTTCAGCGTATTGACATACCTCAGTGACATGTCTTCGCCGCGCAGGGGCAAAATTAGCGAAAAATCAGTAAAATCGATAAATCAATAGTGCTGTACAGAACGGTTGTCATATTCGTGTTCAGCGTGCTGACATACCCCAGTGGCATGTCTTCGCCGCGCCCGGGGCAAAATCAGCGAAAAATCAATAAAATCGATAAATCGATAGTGCTGTAGAAAACGGTTGTCATATTCGTGTTCAGCGTATTGACATACCCATGTCTTCACCGTCCCTGAAGCAAAATTGGCGAAAAATCAATGAAATCGATAAATCGATAGTGCCGTACGAAACGGTTGTCATATTCGTCTTTAGCGTATTGACATACCCCAATAGCCATGTCTTCACCGTCACTGGGGCAAAACAAGCGAAAAATCAATAAAATCGATAAATCGATAGTGCCGTACGAAACGGTTGTCATATTCGTGTTCAGCGTACTGACATACCCTAGTAGACATGTCCTCGCCACGCCTGGGGCAAAAATAGCGAAAAATCAATAAAATTGATATAATCGATAAACTAATCAATAATCCCAGGTGCAAAGTAGCCTAAAACCTACGCCGGCCCTTAGGGAGGTGTCACCCTATAACAAGAAAGATCTAAGAAGAAAAAAGCGGACAATGTGAAAATTTAGGCCAGGGGCCCCTTTTTAAAGTACTCATCACAACACTGCGTATCGACAATGCGCTGAGAGTCGACGCGCAGTAACAGACGCGTTCTCGGGAATTAGCGACCAAATCTTTTAATATAGTAGGATTGGCTCATCTGACACTCCCGGTGGAAGTTTCCTTAACGTATCAAAGGGCACCCTTATCGGCTCCTAGTTACTACGGATTAGCGTGATGAGTGCGCTATTTTCACTGGCGTCAATTACGCGATACGGTCCTTCCCACGGGTTTACCAACTTCGGGTTCTGCACCGATTGTTTCTCACTGGGAATTCTCAGGTATACGCGGTCCCCTACTTTAGGTGGGTTGCGGCATACACGCTTATCCTTATCATACCTAGACTTCATCGTTTCCCTCATTTTCTGGTTGACGTCGCGAGCATACTCCCTAGCAACCTGTGTTCCTATCGCTATTTCCTGAGCGTAGCTGTCAAGGTCGACTGCATACTTGCTCACTTCGTGACCAGGAACTGCGTTCCATGGCACATAGGCATCGAAACCGTGAAGTAGAAAGAAAGGTGACTCGCCAGTTGACTCGTGCACCGACGTATTGTGAGCGAATACGCAAAACGGTAACATTCTATCCCATTCAGTTGGCACTGACAATTTCTTTTTCAGCATCCGGATGAGGGTTTGATTAAACCTTTCGGTTACGCCGTTTCCACGTGGGTTATACCCCTTCGTGAAAATGTGCTCAATTCCCATGAGCTCTCGTAACTCCCTCATCAGTTTGTTGTCGAATTCACCCCCCTGATCCGAGAGGATACACTTTGGTTGACGAGCTCTTTCCGCTATCCATCTTTCGAAGAATACGCGTGCCACGCATCCTGCAGTTTTATTGGGAATCGGGCTAGTAGTGAGTAGGCTCCACCAAACTTTGAGAAATGATCTATGATGGATAGAATGCAACGGTTTCTATCATTTGTCAAACTCATCTCTAATATGTCCATAGCGACGATCTCGTAGGGCTTAGAAGTAACGATTGGTTTCAGTGGAGGGACCATGGCTTGATGTCCATTATGACATATGCATTCTCGGCATTTCAGAACATCGCACCTCATCGTATCCCAGATCATTCGCTTGGATAGCTGCCTGATCACCTTCTTTGGACCAAAATGTCCGGCAAGCAGTCCCGCGTGTGCCTCATTGAACACCAATCTCAGCTTGCTTGGTGGACTTCAGACTTTCAGACAAACATCCTTCTCCAGCAAGGACAGCAAACCTTGATCCATCATGAAGTCAGCAACTTTGAATTTCCTATTGGTTTCTGGGAAAACCGTCGTTCCCCAGGTCTCCTTGCTCCAGGTCGTTTATTACTGACCATAAATCTGATGTTGTCGAAGTTCGTTGGTCCACTCTGGTTCTTGAGTGATCGTAGCCACAATTAGTTCATTTGGGATTTCCTCTCCTCCACCGCATTCTGCTACTGGAGTTGCACCACGGCTCAGCGCATCCGCTACGCGGTTGGCAGCTCCTTTCAAGTATATGATCTTCAAGTTATACTTTTGCAATTCAAGCGCCCAGCGAAGCACTCTATCCGAAACAGTGGTCCGCTTGAACAGAGCAGTAAGGGCTTTGTGGTCCGTGAACACTTCCACGGTAAGTCCATAGACAAACATATGAAACTTCCTTAGTGCGAAGACTACCGCTAAGGCTTCAAGATCCGTTACGTGGTACCTTTTCTCAGCGCTTGTCAGTCCTTTCGACGCGAAGAAAGATGGGGTGCAGGAAGCCATCGTCCTCCTCCTGACTGAGGACTGCCCCCAGTCCTTGATAACTTGCGTCAGTATGGATCCTGAATGGTCTTCGTCCACTCCTAGCTCCTTCAATGTCTGGCTGAGCCAGAACCGGCGCTTCCGTAATTATGCGTTTTAGCTTCTCAAAGCATAACTTTCTGCTAGTATTCCACTCGAAATCCATCTTCTCTGAGGTTAGTTCATGTAGAGGAGCTGCCACTCTCGAAAACCCCAACACGAATTTCCTGTAGTAAGAGCAAAGTCCTAAGAAAGTGCGGAGTTCCGAGCGGTTCTGTGGCAGCATGTATTGTACTATCGCCTCAACCTTTGCAGGATCCACGTGTATCCCCTCTTTGTCAAGGACATGTCCGAGGAACTCGACCTTATCCTCGACCAGGACACACTTTTTTCGGATTGAGTTTTAGACCGGCATCCTCCAGCTTCCTGAAGACTTTTTCGAGCGTGGAAAAATGTTTTTCCATCGAACTTGTTGCTATCATGATATCATCCAAGTAGCAAAATACTCGGTCCTCCAGCAGTGGGCCTAACACAGCGTGCATCAGTCTTTGAAAAACTGGTGGCAACTGAGCCAAACCGAACGGTAGTACCAAAAACTGATATAGCCCTCCTGTGGTGGTGAACCAGAACTTTTCTTTTGCATCTTCCGAGAGTGCTATTTGCCAGTAGCCTGACGAGAGATCCAACGTGGAAAACACTTTTTTCCTTTGAGGCTCTGGAGGATGGCATCAATTGTCGGTAGTGGGTAACTGTCGATTTTAGTAACTTGGTTGCGCTTCCTATAGTCGACACAGAGCCTGAGCGTTCCATCTTTCTTTTGCACAAGGATAATGGAGGACGCCAGCTGGGTTTACTTGGTTCGATGACTTTTCGGTCCTGAAGGTCTTTTAGAATCTGACGGAGTTCCACTCTGGTTGCCAGTGGTATGGGCCTTGCTTTCTGTTTTATAGGTGCGGCGTCGCCTGTGTCTATGGTGTGCTCCACCATCTCCGTCTGTGTCAGCTTCTATCCATGACAGCGAATACTGTGAATACTGCATCACCAACTCGTCTAAGGCTTCGCTCTGACTGCCACTCTTGTTGGTGTACAGAAGCTTTATCAACTTCTCCTCCTGTCTTCAGTCGTCGATGCTGTGCGCTCCAGCATGTTGCCTTGGTATTTGACTGGTTCGGTCTCCACAACTCTTGATTTTTCAAGATTGCCTATCGTTTCTCCAAGTTTGAAAACTTTCGGTTCCGTCCCAGTATTAGTGACAGGTATTTCCAGTTGACTGGTATCGCCATCATGAACTACATCAGGAATCAGGTTAGATTTCGACCATAGAATCCCACTTTCCATCGTTGTTCCACACTTGATGGGCATTGTCTTGGTCTCCCCAGGCCTGATGTACACCATTTTTGCAACAGAAGCAATCAGATGCTCGAGTTTCTTTTGTCTCCGTCTCTTTTCGCTTTTCTGGACTTCTTTTCCGGAGCTACTCGAAGGTTTCTTAACCGCAGCATCCCTTGGGAGCATCCGCTTGTTCTCAGGGATAAGGCTGAATCCGAGCTTGCGCAACGCGCTGGTTCCTAGTACCAACATTCCGTCGCCTCCTGGCATAACGAAGAGTGTGATTCTTTGTTCGACACCACCATTTAGTCGTAGCGTTAATCGCATTGCTCCCTTAAATGTCATTTTGTTCCCGGAAGCATCGAAAATAGATTGCTGCCGATCCATTTCGATCTCTTCCACGTCCTTGTTGAGGTCGGAGCCTGCTGCTAAACTCGCCTGAAACATTTCCAAGTGGATAATGCTTATCTGCGAGCCAGTGTCCAGCAGCGCTTTGCGAGACAAAACTAACAGCCTCACATCAGCCACTGTTTGTTCTCCAAACAACTCCTTCTGGGTCTCGCAGGCTTCTACCGATCCACAAATCCACTTGTTAAAGGATGTCATGAAGATCTAGGGCGGAGCAGGATGTTGATCGTCGGATTTATTGCCTGCCGTTCTCTTGTTAGGCTCTTTCAGTCGCGTCGAAGGTGTCCGGATTTGTTGCAGTTGAAACACTTCGGTATTTCACTTCTTTCGTTCGTTATTCCTCTATCTCCTTTGCAGTTCGACTACGTCGATGTTTCGATGAGTTTCCGCAATTAGGAATTTCTCACTTACTGCAATATCTTCCGCACTGATTTCACTACTGTTGGCGAATTCAGAAACTCTGCGAAGGGTTATCATAGCGTTGCTATTCTTATTTGTTCGCTTCACCCACTCTTTGAGAGTTTTCCGACGTAAGCTAATGCTCGTAGAGCTCTGTTTAGACGGGAAAACCTTTCGAGATCAATCAAGGAAGGTAAATCCCTCAAAGCTGTAGCAGTATTCGTATTAATCGAGCTAGCGTTGAAGAAGTAAAAGTCTTGCATACGGATGAATAGACACTAGCCACAGAGATGTATCTTTACCACGGCTCACAGAAACCGTTGACTCATAATGGTCAGCTCCTCTCTTTCGATTCGCTGTGGTGGACGTACCTAGTAAAAAGTGACCGAATCAGTGCAAATTGTGGTTGGACTTGAACACCGGCGCACCCTTATCACACCGTTGGAACCGTCTACAGGCGTTTCACCACTTATGGACGCGGGCGTCCATATCACGCAGTCAGATCCGTATTCAGAGGCTCCTCCAATTTTGGACGCCAGTACATTCTTATCACACCGTCGGACTAGACTTCAGACGTTTCCCCACTTATGGGCGCCGAAGCATCCTTATCACAGCGCGGGCCACACTATGACGCAATCCTCAACCATGTCATCCATTTCTCGTCCTCCTGGTTCCTCCTATTCGTTATAAAGGCACCCTACCCGTCTCCTTCCTTTTATACGGTTCTTCAGGCCTATCTCATTCACTACGACTGTGATGAAAACAACTGTCGGACATTAACATGTGTGAACATGACAAAAGTGGCCCAAAACAACTCTAAATCAAGGTGAAGGTCAAAATTTACCACTTTTCTGTACATAACTCGACGCGCTGAACACGATAGAGTGGGTGTTTCCCGTTTTTGCTGGTTGGTTCTTGTGCACAGATGCACGCACACACATGAGCTGCCAATTCGTGGATACTATGCTAACAGAAGTACGGGAAAAAGTCATCAAAAAACTCAAAAAGAGAAGAAACAACTCTATTTCACCAGGATTGCAGCAAAGCAGCTGTTTTTGTTGGAATTCGCGCAGAATACAACTAGCGTAAAACTCGCCACATTGAAAGCCAGCACAAAGATGCATTAGTTACTGTGTTCAGTGAGTTTCCGTTGTTGGTATGGTACAGAAACCAATCGAACTGCGCTGATGTACCGATGTATCAGAAAGCGTGAAAACCTTAGGAGGGAAAGTTTCCGTGGGTGCCGCCTTTAATGAGATTTGTCTACTAGTTTGTCCCGAAAATTATGTCCCAAACTATCCTTGATTTTTGAATGTTTACAAGTTCATGACTACATAAGCTACACATAAACATCTTCCGTGCCACTGTGGAGTTTTGTATATGAAAATAGTAAGAAGTGTATCTAAATACTTTTGAGTAAATCGAGAACGGCTTGCCCAATTGTTCTTTTCTGTCGGGCTATCTTAACATAGGATCGTTGAATAGGTTAGTCAAATTTATTTGAATTCAAGATACACAAGATGTGAGCTAGTTTATACATCTTAGAGTGTAGAGCTGGACGTTGGACATTATTTTGGAGGTCAGTATATTGATGAGCGCACAAGTTTGAAGACTGCTTAATTTCAGAAAACGAGAATTGCGAGAGAGGAAGATCAAGAGACACGAGTCATGCACACAATGGAGGGCGATAATGTGAGAAACTAAAACGCGAGAACGTCATTGTCAAATATGCTTCACTAGCTGCCGTACCCGGCTTCGCTCGGGTGTTTTACTACTACATCACACTGCTGAGGCCAATTACTATCACCGATAAATTCATTAACATATTCAAAATTTTGGTGATCAGCATGTTAGCGAAGCCCAGGTGACCCTTTCCCATGGACTTGTGGGCGAAAAGTTAGCAAAGTTATTTCGGTGACATTGAATCGATGTATTCGTACAAAGTGGTTTTCATATTCATACTCAGCGTATTGAGGAACCTCAGGAGACATGTCTTTGTCCGTCCCCGAGCGAAAATGGAAAAAAATCGATAAGATCATCAATATTTCGTGCGAAATGGTTGTCATATTCGTACTCAGCGTATTGAGGAACCCCAGGAGACATGTCTTTGTCCGTCCCGGAGCGAAAATAGAAAAAATCGATAAGATCAACTAATCAATATTTCGTGCGAAATGGTTGTCATGTTTGTACTCAGCGTATCGAGGAACCCCAGGAGATGTCTTTGTCCGTCCCCAAGCGAAAATGGAAAAATCGATAAAATCGATACAATCGATAAACCAACCGATAATCCCAGGTGCAAAGTAGCCTATAACCTCCGCCGGCACCCGAGGAACCTACATGCAAAATTTGGTCCCGATCGGTTCATCCTCCGTTTCATTTCTATAAGGAACACACAAACACACACACAAACACACAAACAAACTTCCACTTTTATATATACAGATTGTCAAATATAGCTCATTGTCAAATGAATTTTGGTTGTTCGAATTTCGGTTTCTGGCAAGCTAATCAAGTTCTCCAATACATGGATTGGGTGAAATTCAAACTACACATTCCATGCTTCTGGGATCTAGCTGTGGGGCTTAGAGGGGGATACTGATCGAATGCTGTGAAATCGCTGCAGCCGGCGCAAAAAGAGCATGCTTCTTCAGACATCTGGGGGTAAGCCTGCTTAAGCATACGATTACCCCAATCCGTGCTAGAAACATGACTATTTTTGTCTCATTTGAGGATAGTGCCGTCAGAATTACTCCTCTTTAGAGTGAACAAGGAGCGAAATAGGCTCGAAAGCAGGGCAGTAACCACTGTAGCAACGCTTTTAACCCTTACTTACCGTCATGGAAGCTCGAAAATCTGATAATTCCGAATAGAGGACGTGTTGAAACCCGATAGTGGTATCGCATGATACTCGGATAACGAACGTGTTACTACAGGTCAGCAACCGAATAGCAACTGAATGGCACCCATGGCAGCCCGAATAGCACCCATGGTAGCCCGAATAGCGCCGTATGGCGCCCGAGCCCCGCCCATTTTACGGATTGGAGCCGAGGTGACATGCGGCTCCAATCCCTATCGGGTTCGGCTCCAATCCGGCGAATGTCTGAGTCCTAAAAGAAGTTGGCGACGATATTGTATTTCGTTCTGAAGTTACTATGTCAGTGCAAAAGTTTTGTCGTGTTTTTTTTTCTCTTTTCAAAACACTACCCAAGATTTACTTCAGCATGAAATATAATTTCTGTGACTAATAGTATATTTATGCAGGGCCGAAATGCACATTAGATACCTATCGGTTTATTCGGAATTCGAAAATTCGATTTGGAATACGTCTATCATCGGGATGTTTGAGGAATAGGGAACAATAAAATCATTTAAAGAGGCATGCAGTTTTCCCTCTCTTCTAAACATTTGAATTCTTTGGATCTAGTCCTGAATGGATGAATAAATGAAGTGAGTTTTTTATTTTTATTCGACCCTGTACCAAGCATAATTAATAGAGGACAGCAATATTATAAGCAGGTCTCCGGCACCCTATGTATGTACAGAACGCGGGAAACTGCGAAGCTGAGATATCGGAGACTACTACTCTTGCATTGTCATTTTTAGCGATTTTCTTCTTGCGTAGCAAGGGATTCTAGAGCTGATGAAGGTGGAAGCCAAGCGGCAAATTTCCTAGAGAATGTGATTGGCTGTGAACTGTTACACAGCAAGATGAAAAAAATTTAGGACACGTCCTGGAAGTCGATCATGGCGTACGCTATCCGCTTAAAAAAATGAGCTTTAGCCATCTCGAGCTTTTATCCAACGGAACGTCTGCTGCTTTTCAGACCCAATAAAAGCTGTGAATAATGCTCAGTGTACTGCATCGAACCACAGCCTAGCATCACAGATTAGATCGTCTGTGAAGAGTTCCGAAAAAGCAAAGAAAATTTTCCGAAAAGTGCTTGTCTGTGTTTTTGTAAAATGGAAGCCGTCAAGCCACAGCTCGTCAGCGAAATTGGTAGTGGTCTGCGGCAAATTTCCTAGAGGATGTGATTGGCTGTGTAACAGTTCACAGCCAATCACATTCTCTAGAAAATTTGCCGTTTGGCTTCCACCTTTATCAGCTCAAGTTAAATAAGGTGTTTCCAACAAAATTGCTTGGGATATATTACCTACTTAGTTAGATACTTAGATGGCCCGTCTTCACTTGCTGTGCGAGCCCCAGCATCGCATCCATTCGGTTCTTTCTCTCGTCATCGTTATCCAGGAGCACCGTGGCCGACGCTGACGAGAAGTTTGAATCGTTTCCAGCTGAGCATTCACCTGGTCCATCGTGTGGCGGATACGTCTGCCCATCTCGTTGGTGGCCTCCCTCGAGGTCGTTTCGTCTCTCTCGAGATCCACTCCAAAGTCCTTTTTGTCCATCTATCATTTTGTCTTCTCATTATATGGCCGCCCCATCGATGTTTAGCTTTCGGCACGTATTCCGCTGGGTCACGAAGGCGAGACATTTATCGCAAATCGGAGCTGCGAAATCCGACTCGCTGTTGTGTTTGCCGGTTGTACCTCAAAAGAGAACGTTCGAGCGCTCTATGCACAGTGCGTAGTGTCTTCGACGTGGTCGTCGTGTCTGCCCACGTTTCCGCAGCTTAGCAGAGTGCTGGAAGGATCGTAGAATCAAAAAGATGAGCACGGAGGTCGGAATTCACCAGTTGGTCTGTGGCTTCTCTGAGAGGCCCGAACGCGGCCCATGCTGCTCTTCTTCTTCCATCCAACTCTTCTTCAAGGTCGTTCTGCCTGTTCATTGAGCGTCCAAGGTACACATAGGACACACTTCTCCGTTATCTGGGATCCTTCAAGTTCAATACCTTCTCTTTCACAGAAGACGTTCCTCCTGAACTTGGTCTTTGTCCTGTTCATTCGCAGCCCTATCCTTTTTCAATTTCGTTTAGCTCGTTGAGCATCGCCTGCGCTTCATCGGTACTGCTCGAAAAGAGGACGATGCCGCTTGCAAAACAAAGTTTTGAGAAGAATCTTCCATCGACTCGAATACCCCTTTCGTCCCAATCGAATTCATTGCCCACTGTACGGCGGCGGTGAACAGCTTAGGAGATTTAGTGTCGCCCTGTCGCACAGCATTGACGATAGCAGTCGGCTAAAGTCCTCACATATGATGGATCCACTATTTGGTCGACTAGTGCTGACAGTATGGCGTTTGCTCCAACGCTATCGAATGCTTTTTCCTAATCGACGAAGGTTAGGACGAGGGGTAAGCGGTATTTTCGGCAAACTTCGATAATCCTCGAAATGGTTTGAATGTTTCCATGCAGCTGAGCCCTAAGCCCCTGTCGGAATCCGGCCTGTTCTTGCGGTTGAGCTTCATCCAAGGTCTTCGATATTCGCATGATGTTGAACATTGTGAAAAGCGATGCCGATGTCCTCCAGCTCACAGGAGATCTGCTGACATACGGTCAGGTTCTGGAGCTGTGCCGAGCTTCATGCTTCTGATCGCAACGCGGACGTCTGCGGGATGAATCCGAGATGGATATGTGGGTTTGACTCGAGAACTGAGGCTCTGGTAACGGTGCAGCACGAACGCAGCCCGAGCGGAGTAATGGTTCGGTTAGAAACGCTAGCAGCAACGGTTCCCAGTTGCTGCCATCGTCCCCTTGATTGCTGCTCAAGCTGTTGGCCTTTTGGCAGCAATCGCTGAAAGACGGCAGCAATCAAGGGGAGGATGGCAGCAACTGGGAATCGTTGCTGCCATCCTCCCCTTGATTGCTGCCGTCTTTCAGCGATTGCTGCCAAAAGGCCGACAGCTTGAGCAGCAATCAAGGGGAGGGAGCGGAAAAGGCTTGTGTAGAATCTTTCCGCTTTGGATTCCATCTCACGATGGGAAGACGTGACGATTCCCTCTTCGTTCAGTAGTGCAGTCAACGGGACTTTGTAATCGCGAAGATCCTTCCGACACTTCTTCAGACATTTCCTTCCTCGTGCTGCCTCCAGAAGCTTCTTTCGCCTGTGCTTTTGGAGATCCTCCTGCAGCGCTCCTTTGCAGTTGACATTGGCTAGCAATTGCTCGATATGTGATGCACTCGGGTAAAACCTCAAAGCCCTTCTTTTCCCAAGCAGTTCCCTGGTGACCTTTGAAATACTTTCAAAGTTTGTCGCTCGGCGTGTTGAGGCCCGTTCGGCACAGGCTGATAGCTTTTGGAGCAGCAGCTCGTAATCTTCGGTTGGATCCTCCATAATGTACCAATCTAGTTCAGATAGGGATTCCTCAAGAACGGTGCTGTCGTACACGACTTCTTTCCTTCCTCCTCCGCGATGGCAGATGTTCTTTTCCATCTTGCAGCTGAATCGGATTTTCGCACGGAGGAGACGGTGATCGAATCCACAGCAGAATGATGGCACCACTGATACATCAAATAGACACCATCTTCAGTTTGTGGGGATGTGGTCGATCTCTGAGTCATAGCATTGGGCGATTCCCATGTCCACCGACGATGAACTTTCTTCATGAAAATGGAGTTCCCATAGTAAAGGCGTGCGGCGGGCAGAAGTCCAGCGAGACGATTACCTTTTTCGTTCCGGTCTCTTAACCCAAGCCTTCCTATCCTGTACTCCTTCTCCCTGAGCCTTCTCAAGTTTGGCATTGAAGTCTCCAACAACGAGTTTGTAGAAGTACTTCTCGTTGTGGATGACATCTTCCAACTTATCGTAAAAAGCGTCCAAATCCGACTCATCAGCTGAGAGCGTTGCTGAGTAACGGTTGAGGATACTGACGGACTTGTGATGCGGAAGGCGAAGACGGAAACTTGCTAGACGAGGTGACAGGATCTCGTGTGAATCGACGAGATGCACGACAGATGGGTGCACGACAAAGCCAACGCCTCCAACGTTTCGTGACGGAAACTTCTCACCACGGATGGTGAGTGTACCGTCACTCAGCTTTCGAACATCTTTCTTCTTACTTTTTGTCTCCTGCAGAGCAATCACGTGGAATTTGATGCGTCCTGCAGCTTCGAGAACAGCGTGGAGATCGGCGTCTGAAGAGACAGTTCTGATGTTATAAGTGGAGAGCATGAAACAGTCTCCATGGCGTCCTTGTCGCCTCGGCCCGAAATCAAAGACGTCCTCCGCAACCCGAGACTAGACGCCTTTCGCCGACTGCCGTTCCGTCCGACTTTTGAGACGGCAAAGCGCGGCGTGCGGGGTACTGAGGGAGAATGTGTGCTAGACAGGCAAGTGGAAGTCTTCCCCGTACTGAGCAGCCCTGACGCGGCGAGCTCAGCTGTCACTAGTCGCGGGCCCAAGTGAATCAGGGAAGCCACCTCACGACTGATACTGCCAAGACGCTGGAGACTCCTGACAGTGGTTCACTCCATATGAGACGTGGACTCTGGCGCTCAGGTAGTGGAGGTAGTTTTCCTCCCACCACTTCTCTATCTATTTGCGAAGAAACCCCAAATTTCTATGGGAATTGGTGGAAGCCTTCTATTATGTATGGAGCGTATATTAATCTCCAGAAAATTTGGGAAATAGGTGGGGTATTTGTAGGTTCATTGTTAGCTTCGATTTTGGCAGTGGTCAAAATTTTTGCCAACAAACACGGAAATCGCGCTACCATAGCAATTTTCGCTTGTTTAAGGGCGTTTTCACCACAGTTTCGGAATAGACTTGGTGCTTTGTTCTTTCTCAATGTATACACGCTAATTTAGGAACTATAAAATGACGAAAAACGAGTAATCTTCTCTGTTGCAACGCCTGGATAAATATCGCCTATCGACGTCCCTACATCTACCCTGGAAGATTTCGCGGTGTTTAAAAGACTAAGGATTAAGGAAGATTCCGCGGGCATGTACGGATCCACCGTGGGCATGTGCGCGAGAACATGCATTTTCAAGGCACTGATTATTTCCTTCTAAAAATGGTTCTGTATCGAAGACCATGTCGTGAGGAAGAGGCAAATCCACGATGGCATTGGCATATCATTCCCCAAGCGTTTTTACATTACTGAATTCGAACCTACGTACCTTCTCGAACTCATGCATCCAAGTCCGCTCTCTTATCCACTCGGCCATGCGTGTATTGTGCGTGGAGGTTTTGTCAGCATTGATGACCCAATCAGCTCTACTGCGGATCCACAGCGCGCATGTGCGGGTCCACCATGTGACATGTGCGGGTGCACCGCGGGAGTGACGTCACTTCCGGTTGTCCGCCGCGCGCACGTGCGGATTTGTCATGGGCAACCGTGGATCCACCGCGGATTGACCTCGTACCGCGAATCCACCGTGGGCAGAAAGTTCAGAGCGTTATCGACAAAGGACAATGCTAAGAAAAATAATGATTTGCTCTATGATTAAGAATGGCAATCAAAACTATGATTACCAATGAACTTTTATGAACTTATGAACACATTCCCGCCTTAGCTGCCTGCCATTCCCGCCTTAGCTGCCTGCCCGACCGGCTGCTGGATCTCCACTGCTCTCCACTGAAAAAAAAACCCGCTGCTACTATTCTGAATGGCACCGAAGAAGCAATCGTGCGACGATGGACCAGCGTGGCTCCAGCCCATTCTAAAGAGGTGGGACGAGTACTTTTTTATGAAAATACAAGAGACCCAGAACACCATTCTGACTAAGTTGAGTGCCTTAGAAGAGCATTGTAGTGCAAGCCAGTACCCTGACCACTCCAGTTCGGCGCTGTATAGCACGCTCGTGAAATTTCAAACCGATGCGAAGCTTGTGAACGCTGAATCCTGCCGCATTACATGGGTCGGCATAGGTGAGCAAAGTGACGAGACGGGCACAAAAATCTTTGACCGTGAGCTCATAAAAGAGGTCATCGAAACTTCAGGCGATGCAGATCTGCTCCAGGGTAAGGTAGAGGTTCATAGGCATCCCGCAACAAGAGCCAACTTATCTAGCCCTCGCCCACGCATAATAAAGATAGCCTTGCGTAATCAAGAACTCAGGGACAAAGTGTTGCAGCACATGAGAACGGGGCGACAGTCTCTGACCAGGCAGTATGTGCATTCATACGCTAGGCCTGACTACACACGAGAGGAAATCGAGTACGACAGGGAACTCCGAAAAAAGGCAGGAATTGTGAACCAAACGGAAGGAAAACTTGTGTACGTTGTCAGAGACCTAGCTATCCACAAGCTTAGGGTGCCCCGGGATCTCCCATCTCTCCCATCTCGTTACCCAATCAATTTCCAACCTATAGAGCGTGATCTGCTTGTGGACAGCTCCCCTGCTCCATTTTCCTCTCAAGCGTCGCGCTAGGATCTAAGGATAAACAATACGGATTTAACTGTCTCTCGCCCACCTGAACCTCATAGCATTACTAGCTTATCAAATAACTACTTTTTATTTAACTCACATTCAATTGCCAATAAAACCCCGGATTTATTCTTTCTTCTATCACAACTATCAAAAGCAGTATTTATCACCAAACTTGGTTTAAGTCGTAAGTCAAGTTCAGTCCAAGATGCTCTTCTAAGCTACAATTCCACATATTCCGTGTACCGATGCGACAGGGAAGGAGAAAGGGCAGGGGGAGGTGTTTTGGCACTGATCCACAAGCAGGTTTCCCATAGTTTTGTCACCAAGAAAAATTTTTCTGAATTCTGTCAGCTGGTTGCGATTGAAATCCACCTGAGCGACATAGATGTTCTGGCGTTCCTAGTATATAGAAGCCCCTCTTGCACTACTGCTTCTTTTTCTGAGTTGATAGAGTTCATGGATGAAGTATGCTCAAACTACACTGGTCGCAGTCTAATTTTGGGGGATTTCAACTTTCCACTGATCGAATGGAGTCTAATGACACACAGAGGTAATATGTCCACCCCATCTTCCACATCCTTTCTCAACTTCGTCATTTCCCATGGATTGACACACATCGTTAATAAGTCCACACATGGTTATAATATCCTTGATATTATATTGGTCTCTGACTCGAGAATGATCGAAAATTACTTGCCCCTTCCACCTTTCAGTACTTCTGCCCACCAATGCATTCTTTTCAAATTAAATTCTAATCCTTCCATTTTACGGAGTTCCCGTAAGAAGTACCGAAATTTCGCTAAAGGAGATTACAATCTGTATATATAAAAGTCAAAGTTTGTATGTATGTATGAATGTATGTGTGCGTGCGTGCGTGCGTGCGTGTATATATATATATATATATATATATATATATATATATATACAGTACCAACGCTAGGAAGTGCAAAATTTCGCGAGATTCGCAGGATTCGCGAGAATCGCGGGAATCCCGCATAACTTTCTCTAAAATGGATATTCCAAGAAGATGTGAACATACTGTTTGGCGGACAGTTCCCTACCCAATCATCCAAACCTCGTCCCTTCAAGTTTCCGGCTGTCACCAATAATTCAGCCTTTTCATTAATTACTCTGGCCCCGCCCCCTAATTATGGTCACTGGTGAAAAACGCTCGTACTTTTGCCTCTAAAACACTCAAACAACTTCTAAAAAATTCTTTGCAACTGATTTCTTACTCAGATAGATCGTGCTAAACATTCTGGTGGTAGGACGGGTTGGAATCGGTATCATGAGAAATTTCGATTTTTAACACGAAGTTACAGAAACTTCAACGGCTTTCTGCCCTAAACAGTAGTCCGGATGTGTCCTTATTTTCAGAATGTTTTAAATGAGATGTTTAGGCAATGAAAAGGTTGAAAATGCTAGATATTGTTCCTGATTCATTCCGAAAATTGAACAGAAACTTTACTCGACGAAGATTTGTCACCCACATCCGTCAACTTCTTCGTCAAGGTGCACAGAACTTCGAAGCTTCTCAGAACAAATTCGTGTGTATTTGAAAAGAACATCTCCTGCACTAGTGAACTAGCATTTCTCCCCCCTCCAAGTCTGGATAGATGAAAGATACATTGCCTCAAATATGTGAAACAACGAAATTGCGAATTTTGAAGATTGGGTCATAAGAAATTCCAGGGCGGTTAGTTTCAGCTGATACTCTCAATTGTACAGCAATTTGAAGTGCTGTTTCATATGGAACATAGCTTGTTTCAAAAGAAGGCCATTGCGAAATTTCTAAAATTGTGTGCTAGGGTAATTTATCCAGCGGTTCGGCTCAGGGGTCCCTTGGCCAGCGTCTAGCTCCTTGACCTGACAGCAGCCATCAATCGATAATCCTCGCGGCGCTTTCTACAATCCCAGATTCTGATAGCAATCGCAGTAAAAGCAGAATAGGATGATTTCTTGCCCGAGAACGTATGATTTGGCATGCTATACTTTTCTGTCACAGTTCTGGAACTACGCAGTTTCAGTTCATTTTGGGTAAAATAGCGTAACCTTCTCGGAACTTAATTTATTCACTTCCACTAACGTATGTTTTATGTGAAACCAATCGACATCTCAAGTGTTTCTCCAGCTGATCAAGATTTTTTGGGTGAAATTCGATTTCTCCAAGGCAACATTTCAGAGTAGTTTTAGCGGAAAATTGTTTTGAAAGCAAAGAACGCAGTAGCGATTTGCCATCAGCTCTAAGTCCTAGTAGTATTCGCTTGAGCTCGTCTCAGTGTTTATCAATGACCTTTGGTGCGAAATGTTTCCAACACCTCAAATCGCGATACTATTTCGCACCTCAAAGCGAAATAAGAGGGTCAACTTGTTTCACACATCAAACTCGAAATAGGTCATGTAATATGTGATAAATTGCTCACTCTTGGCAAAACAACATCTTTTCTAGTAAACGATGTCAACATTCGCTTTTTGTAAATATTAGCTTCTACTTTTACTTTTCCGGATCGGAGGAAAAGAAAAGTCGCTCCAATAAATCCTCAGGAAGTTACGAAAAGGGTCTTCTCCTCACTATATTGAAAAGTGAATTATTATTATTACTATTATTAACGATACTAGAAGCTGTAGATATTTTAAAATAGTAGAAATTACGAGAGTTTCAAGGGAGTGAAGAAAATTTCATCAAGTTCGGAATTTTATCACAAAATGAATTCAAACTGCATAGTTCCAGAACTGTGACAGAAAAGTATAGCATGCTAAAGCATTCGTTCTTGGGCAAAAAATCATTCTATTCTGCTTTTACTGTGCTTGCGCAAGAAATCATCCTATTCTGCTTTTACTGCGATTACTATCAGAATCTGGGACTGTAGAAAGCGCCGCGAGGATTATCGATTGATGGCTGCTGTCAGGTCAAGGAGCGAGGCGCTGGCGGAATGAATCAGGAACAATATCTAGCATTTTCAACCTTTTCATTGCCTAAACATCTCATTTAAAACATTCTGAAAATAAGGACACATCCGGACTACTGTATAGGGCAGAAAGCCGTTGAAGTTTCTGTAACTTCGTGTTAAAAATCGAAATTTCTCATGATACCGATTCCAACCCGTCCTACCACCAGAATGTTTAGCACGATCTATCTGAGTAAGAAATCAGTTGCAAAGAATTTTTTAGAAGTTGTTTGAATGTTTTAGAGGCAAAAGTACGAGCGTTTTTCACCAGTGGCCATAATTAGGGGGCGGGGCCAGAGTAATTAATGAAAAGGCTGAATTATTGGTGACAGCCGGAAACTTGAAGGGACGAGGTTTGGATGATTGGGTAGGGAACTGTCCGCCAAACAGTATGTTCACATCTTCTTGGAATATCCATTTTAGAGAAAGTTATGCGGGATTCCCGCGATTCTCGCGAATCCTGCGAATCTCGCGAAATTTTGCAGTTCCTAGCGTTGGTACTGTATATATATGTATGTATCAGTGGCGGACGCAGGGGGGGGGGGGGGGGGGCGCGCCCCCCCCCGAGAATGGGTCGCCAAATTTTCGAAATTACTTTACAATACAAATAAAAATCTTGTGTTAGTTTATTTTTAATTGTTTATTTTTATTATTATTTTTAATATATTTTTTATTTATTGTTTATTATTATAATTAATATTATTATTAATTTTATTTTCCGTCTGGGTCCCCAAAACGGCGGAGACCCCACTTTTCTTCCCACGCCCCCCCTCCCGCCCACTTTCTGCGTCCGCCACTGGTATGTATGTATGTATGTAATGAATAGAAATCGCGGTGGGTGAACCGATCGGGACCAAGTTTTGCATGTAGGTTCTTTGGAGGCCGACGGAGGTTATAGGCTACCTTGCAGGGGACATGTCTTCTGGGGTATCTCAATACGCTGAATACGAATATGACGATCATTTTGCACGAAATGTTGATTTATTGATTTTATCGATTTTTTTTCCATTTTCGCTCGGGGAGGGGCAAGGACATGTCTACTGGGGTTTCTCAATACGATGAACGCGCCTATGACAACTATTTTGCACGAAATATTGATTTATTGATCTTATCGATTTTTTTCTATTTCCGCCCGGGGACGGACATAGACATGTCTACTGGAGTTTCTCAATACCCTGAACACGAATATGACAACCATTTTGCATGAAATATCGATTTATCGATTTTATTGATTTTTGGCCCTTCCGCCCAATGAAGCTGTGAAGACATCTCTCTTGGGGTTCCTCGATACGCTGAGTATGAATATGACAACTAATTTGTACGAATACATTGATTCAATGTCACCGAAATAGCTTTGCTAACTTTTCGCCCACAAGTCGATGGGAAAGGGTCAACTGAGCTTTGTTAACATGCTGATCACCAAAATTATGGAGATTTTAATGAATTTATCGTTGATAGTAATTGGCCTCAGCAGTGTGATATAGCCAAGGTTGTAAAACACCCGAGCGAAGCCGGGTACTGCAGCTAGTTCTATAATAAAAGAACTTTCCCAGGTCGACTGGGTAGCTATTCGCAACAGCTCTGAGAGCGCAGATCAATGCTATAACGTATTCGTTTCTATCTGCAAAAATTTGATCAGCAAGCATATTCCTTGGACCAAAAGTAGAGCACGCCCAGAAGAGTATCCCAAGTCGGTTCTGATTCTAAAAAGTAAAGTGGACTTTTATCACGCCAAAAGGAATAAGATGGGATCCACGAAATATTGTGCCTATGCGAGGAAACTGAAACGCGTCTTGGCACCAGGGCGCAGCACTAGGTGGTCAGTGTCGGTTGGGGAGTACTAGGTCCAGTCGGATTCCGAAATGGGCTACTAAGTACCTACACACTAGGGTTCTTTCAGGAAAAGCAGATAGCACTAAAAAAGTGACTTAAATAAGCGTTAGTGAGACGACGAGTGATGTTTCAGCAAGAAATGCGTACCATTTAGCAAAGACAGCCTAAATCATCTCAAATTCAAGCTGAAATCCTCGAAAAACCGATCTCAGCACGGAACTGTTTGATGCCGCTAGAACTCGTTGAAACTTGTTATAGGACCTGTCAGATACAAGAAATTGTCATTGGAGCGTCGTTTTTTCCCTCTAACCTGGAACTTTCCCAGGAAATTTCTCTCGTTTGGTAAGTGTTACGATACGCTGTCAACTCCAAGAAATGCGCCTAGGTGGTACCAACTCTCCCCCAAAGTGGCATCTTTCGTTTTTGAGAAACCGCCTTCGTTTTTGAAAAAAACCGTCATTAATGGTCAAAAAATGGTCAAAAACAACTTTTTGACCATTAACGACGGTTTTTCTCAAAAACGAAGCCGTTTTCTCAAAAACGAACGGTGCCACTTTGGGGGGATACTCGTTGGTATAGTGCGCATCTACAGTCAAAATTCCAACATGATACGTCTCCTACAGGTTGAGCAACACCAGATTATCACTGGAGCGCACCAGAGTGCAGGATAGGGATGGAGTAAATGGTTGAACAACGGTGGTCTCCAGCCACGAGTTTGATGATCCTCCAGAAGTGCTTCTCTGAAATCTGCTTGTCTCTAACATCAGTAGACGGTTAGCGGTTAGCTACGCCCCGGACACTGGTGCTAAGCCCCCCGAATCTGCAGGACGCTACTAAGTCCTGGTGGTCAATGACCACCTGGTGCTGCGCCCTGCTTGGCACGCCAAGCGATCCGTAGAGAATACCGCGTAGCACACTCCAATCCCAGGCAGTTTTATGCATATTGTAGGGATAAGCTTAAATTAAGTGACTCTATCCCAAACCTTTTAACTAGAGAAGGTACCGTCGTCAAAAGCGACAAAGCCAGGGCTAATTTATTTGCTAGTTACTTCAAATCAAAGTACAAGGCACCACTACCTTGCACCAGAGATGTTCCTCCCATTACCGACACGATCCTAGATTGGATAGATATATCGAGTGAAGAGGTATTCACTACTCTCCGTAAACTTCCTAAAAGGGTATCTACCTCACCAGATGATATACCATATATTTTCCTGAAGAAAGCAGCTCTGGGATTGGTAAATTCTTTGACAGTAATTTTCAACAAACTCCTGGTCCGACCCGTACATAAGAAAGGAAGCAAAAGCTCGGTGGAAAACTATCGTCCCATATGTTTGACCAGTTCTACCAGTGAGGTTATGGACATCTGTAGAAGACTTAGAGAATATCTCCAGGGAAATAGCCTCCTCTCTCCGATACAGCACGGTTTCCTCAATAAAAGATCCACGGTCTCAGCTTTATTGTCAACGGTCCCTCTATGGCATAGAGTAGTTGATAAAGGAGGGTATGTGTCTGCTTGTTATATCGACTATGCTAAGGCCTTTGACTCCATTTCCATTTGGTTATTGTTTAAAAAGCTATATACTTTCGGAATTAGGGGGTGTCTCCTTCAATTTCTGCAATCTCTTCTTAGTGGTAGGTCTCAAAGAGTGATTATCAATGGAATCCAGTCTTTTACTTACCCAACGGCCAGTGGATTACCTCATGGGACTTGCTTGGGTCCACTCATGTTTCTCATATTTGTAAACGATCTTCCAACTTGCCTCCCTCATCGACTATATTGCTCAATGTACGCTGACGATTCCAAAATTTACACGATAAATGACCATGTCAGTCTGCAAAAAGCTCTTGACGCTGTATGCGCATGGTCAAAGGATTGCGGCCTAGATATATCCATAGAAAAAACTGCCATCATGTTGTTTGGAAAAAATCATCCAGAAATACAATTTACATTGAATGGTAGACCACTAAAACGCGCTCGCTCAATTCGTGACCTTGGTATCACGTACACTGATCAATTTGAATATGATGAGCATATAAAAGACATCATTGCAAAAGCTAGGGTCAAACCCAACTATATCCTAAGAGCTTTTAAATCATGTGACCCAGCATTACTTTTCCGCCTTTTTGCGCTGTGCGCTAGACCGCATTTGGAGTACTGCTCTTCAGTCTGGTCTCCTTACAAGCAGTCATTAATTGAAGAAATCGAGAACGTCCAGAGAAGTTCCACGTACCGATGCTTCGTCCGTAAAGGACTCAGAGGATTAGGGTATCAAGAACGGCTTAAAAGACTTGCAGATCACTCTTTAGCTTTTCGCAGAAAAATAGCAGATTACTCGCTAATTTATAAATTAACTACTGAACTGGAGCTAGACCTCTCTCAAATCTTTGAAATGTCTCCATCCATCGGACTAACAAGGCACTCTTACAGGTTGAGATCTGAAAAGCCGAATACCCGTTCATATCAAGGCTCTTTTCTTTCCAGGGTTGTTCCTTTCTGGAATAAACTAGACGCATCCTTTTTCAGGTGGAAGCGTTCTTGCACATTTCAGGAATTTTAGCCAAACACCTTGTACATCTTGAAGAAGAGCACCGGCAGTAATTGAAAGAAGATAATGATAAATGATAGTACTACTAGCTGCTTGTTTTCTTTTTTTTTTCATCTCACTGTTTTTTTTTGTTTTTTTTTCACGTCGACGGCCGTTTCGTCCACCAATTGCTTGCTCCGAATTTTTCCTTCTGACAACTCACTAACTACGTTGTCGCTGCTTACAGTGCAAGAAAATGCCTTGTCCTTTAATTGTGCGTTGCGGTCTCAAAGAGGCTGCTTTGAGTCCGCCCCGGTATGTTCTCGTACAGTTGCGTGCTTAGGCGTGCGGGTAATCCCCCTAAGCAATCGCCTGGGGTTCGTACCAGATCAAAGAGGCTCTCCTGAGTCCGCCCCGATATGGACTTGAACAGTTGCGTGCTTAGGCGTGAGGATCTTAAGGAATGACGTATTTATAGCGATGCACTGCGAAAATCCCATCTGGAAACACCTTTTTTTTCCATCATGTAAGCAGTAACGTAGGGAGTCAATCCAACTATTAAAAAAACTTATAAACCTATGTCTTTGCTATTTGACTGACTATGAATAAAAAAATAAAAAAAACTTCTTCTATAAAGGATATCGAAAGATACCACTGTGATGTTGATGGCCAACACCTCAGATAGAATTTAAGACGTGATGAATGTACAAGAGAGTACGGTTCTCCATCTGTGCTCTTACGAAGCCATTAGGTATCAGAAGTCAACAGCATCAATCTGACCTCTTTTACATAGAATTATGCCCTGTGAACAAATTAACCTCGTAATTCCACCTGGTTAACGTATCATAAAGTGAAGCGGAAATACAAAGTGTTTTCTTGTCGACTGTTGTCAATGCATAATTAAATGATATCTATGCGTGTCGATATAGATGCGTTAGGATCTAAACAAAATGCATTCAAGGTTCCTCCCACAGCAGGGCAAGAGAAAGGCACTAAGCTGCCGAAAATAAAGGCTAACAAGCTCTGATTTATTTCACTAAGAACGCAACTCTATCGTACTTGTACTCACACGACCCTGATATTAAAAAGATGAAGCAGAAATACAAAGTGTTTTCTTGTCGACTGTTGTAAATGCATAATAAAATGATATTTATGCCCCTCAGTAATTTGGACATGGTTGCATTAGGATCTAAACAAGATGCATTTGTTTTTATATTGCTAAATATTATGCTATATAATGAATAATTTTACTCATGCTTGACTTCCATACAGCTTTTACAAGTACTGAAATCTGACGAATTTGACTAAGTTGGCTATTTCTAAGGCCCGATTAAGATAACCAAATGTATTTCATGTTCCACTAGCCTTGAACCTTGCCATTCTCGATTCTAACCTGAGCACTTTTTATTACAGCTGTTCCGGCCAAGATTCTTATGCAAGTATTTTACTCTTCCAACCGGCTTACTGTTTCGGCAATATTGCATTCGTTGCAGTCTGAAGAAGTCGAAGAACAAAAGGATTATCCTCTCAAACTCCTCGTTCTTTTAGAGAAATCAAGGCGTCATTTGCCCGTATGGCATCAACGATGAATGTACAGGGTGCCGAAAGTCTTTGAATAAGCATAGCCGATCCTCAAAACATGAAGAAAAGAAAGAAATTAGGAAAAATCGGTAGCTCAGCGTTTCAGTTGTAAACTTGAATTATATTTTGATCCCAAAGTTCTCTTTAGTTGTAGCGACAGGCTTGAAAAAAAAATAGTGGAAGCGCAGCCACAGCGCGTTCACTGCGGTGAAGTAAAATTCATCTCAGGCTTTCTCCAAGGTTAGGGGAAACAGCCCGAATTCCAGAATCTAAGGAGGTAATTTCATCATTCTACCGAAATCGTCCGAATTGTTGTGGTCCGAATTCCACGTACGTTCACAAAAATTTTGACGAGTGCCAAAAGGGAAGCTAACAATGAGCTTATAGATACCCCACCCGTTTTCCAAACTTTTTACAGATTTTCCTGGGTTCTGTAGTAAAACGTTTCTGCTATCTCCCACAGGTATTTGCAGTCTCCTCGCAAATAGATAAGAGAAGTGGTGAGAGGACAACGATCTCCACTACTTACGCGCCAGTATCCACGTCTCACTTCGACTTTCCGAAGTCAGTGCACCTACGTAAGAGAGGAGGAAAGCTTAGAATTAAAATGATATTTTTGCTCACAACTAGGTTATGAACAGAAAGCAACCATAATTTCTGCCAAGTTCTCCTCGTATAGGTCTTAAGCGAGCGATTATGTCTGTCGAAGACTTTTGGCGCATCTTATGTACATGATATCAGGAGCAGTTTATCTCATCACTTGCCAGTCTTGCGAGCATGATTACCTGGGAGAAACGGGACGACTCCTTTGGATGAAAGGGCATCTAGATAGGCTTAACAAACCAAGACTTCTTACCCCACTGGGAACACTTCGCAGATTACACCATGAAAACTCAGCCATCCAAGTCACAATATTGTCATCAGAACCCGAGCTCACAGCGCGCGAAACATTAGAAGCGTGTTGGATTACAGTTAGTAGCATGAAAAATGAACAGAAAGGATAATTGCATCGCTTTTGATCTGTAGCCGGCTTGTTAAGCACTGTACATACATATACGGGCTACTAGAAGCTCAGGCCCGGCAATAGCGATCTCTGCCGCGAGCACACTGTCGACAGCTGAAGTGAACACTGACAGGCCTACAGGGTTTCGTTATTGTTCTTGGGTCGTTATTGTTCTAATTGAATGACTTATGTAGAAGGACGGGGTCTTAAAAAGATATGTAGGCCTTTTGTAATTTCGACTTCCCAGGACTCTGACGAAGGCGATATCGCAGAAATGTAAGACAGTTGGAGGAGTAGAATATTTGCATGACAATCTTGCTCGGGACAGCTGTAATGAAAATTGCGCAGGATCCCACAATGCTTTGCATGTTCAGTTAGCTAACTAACCCCATAGTTCATATTTGTGGCAATATATCATTTCAAATGAAATGTTTCAAATATGGTCTAAATTAGCACTTTCACATCATATAATTTTTTTACAACAAATTTCATATTTGTAGCAACCCACACTTAAACACATATTCATCAGATTAAGCATGAAATAAATCTCCACACAAGAGATAAGCGGAATGACGTGGAAAATATAAGAAGGACTAAAGAGACGTCAACGTTGAAATTCGTGATTCTGCTACAACTTGGCCGCAATTATGTAGATGGGATCGCACATGATGCCAGCTAATTTTGACGTCGAATCGAATGTAATTGCGGTGCAAACAAGGCGTTTGTCGCTCATACTTGCTAACTCAGGAAATGGCAAACACATACGTGGTAAACCCGCACAAAATCGGGAACATATCCAAAAAAATACTGCGGCGGTTCCTCATTCAATAGACTGGGAGCACTTATTTTATACAGAACCACAACATATATGTGCTACTCTGTATAAAAGAGAGAGAAATGCGGGTTCGGTAACTGCTGTGGAACGAGAAGATGAATGAAGTGCAGTAATAAAAGCAACAAAACACAAAATAGGTGCAGAGTGGTTCACTAAATAAGTCATCTCAGCAGGAGACAAACACTTCCGTTTGGAAGGAAAGACAGCATCAAATAAGGAACGACGGATGGTAATTCGATTACGCGTATAAAGAAATTGACGGACAATCAGAGAGTTTCTGTCGCTCACGGTCTCCTCATACCGCTTTTTTAAAGTTGCCAGCATGCACCCTTGCCACCTGTGCGAACGTCATCAATGAACTAACTGCGCGTCGAGCTATGATGTGCTCTAATTCAAAGATGGCTGCAGTTGGATCTACCTGAGTTTGTTCTGCTTAAGTTCCTTCGTTTCAGCGTTCGCTCGGCCAAGGATTATTCGATTTTAACAAAATTTCGGCCATTTCATCCCGTCATTTCTATTTACAACTGATTGTCATCTATCACCATTCACTCATTTTCATGTCGTCACCGGAACATCAGCACCTATCAGTGGAAGATATCGAAAGCAGCATCTGCGGAAATTTTCCTGTTTGATATTTGGACCCGTGTTCCTAGTTTTTGCTAAGCTCAGAGCTCATTTTCAATTGTGGAATCGAAAAATTTCAAAAAAATTTAAAAGGAATCCAACAAATCGGATGCTTTTTCGTGGATAACAGTATCCACGATTGGAGAGTGGATCGTCATAGCTGCAAGAGACGATGCGGTTGTCCAGCCATTCGCTTGCCCGCACCCGTACCGCTCTTTTCGAAAGAGACGATACATTCCATCAAAATTTGACGTCCGCAATAAGTTCATAGGCATTTCTGATATCCTGAATGCTCGAAAAATGTACTCACCCAAACTTCGCACAGGAAAGGTTAGTTTATCATCATATTTTTGATTGGTGCCAAAATTCAGGTTCTGGCAACATCCAGAATAAACTTTGAAGTGCAGTTCGCCGGCAAAATCTCAACCAATATCAGATGTGTCAGCGTAGATATGAAATAGCACCAGTGGAAAAGTGTTTGCTCATCACTGATCCTAGTCTGACTGTCTTATTCACAAGCATTCTTTGTAACCTGGCGACGTAAGCTTCTGCCGTTCTAAGTGAGGAAACTTTCCCACTATATGTCGGCGTTAAGCAAGGTGTTATTCCACCAAAAAGGGGAAGGTTTGATCCTTAATGCTCTCCAACATTCTACATGTTTCACCGCGTCATGATGGAGCCACTATGTATGTAGATCATGGGGAATATTCTGAGATTTGTCTTTGTTTAATTGCGGAGGTCCTACTCAGTATCTCCAGGTAAATGTAAGGAAAGTAATAGATGATACACAATTGTGGACTCAGGGATGGACTAGTCAGAACATCCACGAAACGTCAGGTTTCAAGAGCAGTGGCAAGTCCCGAGCGCTGGCTAATGCCACATTCAAGCCTCTTCTAGCAACTAGTGCTGCTCACTTCTGGTCTTCCTCTGACATTTACTTCAAGTGCTTATGCCGCGTTATGTACATTTAAGTACCTATATTAGACCATGACGTTCTTCACCTGCTTCACCATAATCCCCTAATGAGAACAATCAGAACAGTAATTTCGTGTCTAGTGTTGAAATCCAAAATGGCACCACAAAACGAAAAACGACAAAAACGAAAAACCATGCTCCATGCCACTAATTTTACATGCCAAGTTTTCCATTTTCTTCCTGCTCCAAAATAGCGGGATTTTCCTTCACTCTTGATCTCACCATTCTTTTTCTCTTGGCATGTCACTCTTTGTTCACTACCTCTTCCTATGCTTGGCTTCTTCCTGGGCAGGAAAGAGCCCGTTGATTTTGACCAGTTCTGGAAAGAGCTCCCCTTGTTTGTCGGCCGACAGCTTGCGCACTTCTGAGAAGGGAGGATCGGCGTTCTACCCATGCATTGAAGAATGGTACAGATTTGAAAGGTATATACTCAGTTCACTGGGAAGAACTCTCTTTAACACTTTCGCGACCGGTTGACAAGCATGGTCCGACGTGAGGGACCGCATGCACAACCGGTTGGGCACAAACGCGTGCTTAAGGGACCGCCCTTGTCCCACGCGACAAACCATGCCGAAAGCGTAAGCTCGCGAATGTACTAAAGTTAGAGATGGAAATCTGACTTAGATGCCTTTTCTTCTAGTACTTTTTGCTTTACCTAATACATTTCCGAAACACGTGCCTCGACATTGTCGTTGGAACAATATTGGGTGTGGGTCATTGTGGGGCAATGCAAGGCTAGGTAATGTTCCTGTGACTGACCCCTTCTTTTGGTCCTATCACAGAAATGACCCCTCACCTAACTTTATTTATGGTCATGAGTTTTCTCAGAGGTATTAAATATTAGTGTTAGGCCAAAATGACATTTTTGGAATGGGATTTGCTTTAGTCCTTTCGCTTTTTCTGCCTCTTAGTGTGTGTCATACACACCGTGTGCAGCAACTGGTATTTTTACATTGTCTACGTATGACAACCATGTGCTCTTACACTGTTTTTTAGTGCTACACTAAGTGGAAGATTTCAAGTGCTGATAATGAACGTCAAGAGAGAACATCACGAGAAACATTGTTTTTGCTAGGAAAGTGGTTGAGCTGTAGGCTTTTGAACAGAGAACTGTTGGAAGAAATAATAGCATCATTGATATGTAGAGATTCCAAGAAATTCTTGTTGAATGGTCATCATTTCGGCAATCGCGATGTCAAGCAATCTCGCTGATTTTTTTCACCCTCATGCAAACGAAAAGATCGAAAAAGGCAGTAATTCCGTGCAAAATCGCTGTTCGTTTTCGTATTCAGTGTATTGGAGAACCCCCTCAAAGATGTTCTAACCCGTCATATACATATCGATAAAACAAATAAGTCGATATCTTCGTCCGGTTCAGTGTAGTGAAGAACCTCAAAACTTTTGAAGAGAAGCTCTCCTTGAAAACCTGGAGGATTCTGCCCGAAAGTTTCCACAACAACCACATTTCTTGAAGATGTGTTTTAAAGCCAGCTAGCTACTCCAAAGCTAACCCGTGCAAAACTTGGTTCTAACTCAAAAGTCTCAAATTGATGCGAGAGGAATGGCGTCACTTTTTCCAAAAACATACATTTTCGTTCGGACAAAGTTTGACATCCAGATATGGTAACGCACTCGTAGTGCAAAGAAAGTTCTTTCACTTTGTGGGTGTAAGAGATTACCGTTGCAGTTTGCAATCGTGAGATAATCAAAAATGTCCAGAAAATCCGTTCTCAATTTTTCAAATTTCCTTGATTTTTCTAAAACAGTGCAAGCAATGGGGTCCAAATACCTTTTTTGCATTTTGAGAAGACGTCGCAATCTACTGCATATATTATGAGCCCCGGTGCAACAGCTTCGCTTCTAAGTGAACGTAGACTAGTCCTTTCTGAAGCATTCCTTTCGACATTTCTAGGATTCTCGCTGGATGATTCTCTCCAACTTCTCTCCATGCTACCTTCCAGAAAGAGCACTTCTAACAGTACTTACCGCTGTTATTCATCCCAAAAACTCGTGAACGGTATGTAAGACGCTTGAGACCCTCTAAATCGCATTCTCTGCACCCAAATTTTGACCAAAATTTGCTTCCAAGAGCTGGTTTGAACTTCGATAATTTAACGAAGAAAGCTTTGAGCAGTAATCATATTCTTCAGAAAAATTGTCGTATTTCTGCCACTTATCCCTGCTTCAGGAGCTCTTATTTCTCTGGAAAAAATGCGCCAAACACGACGATATGAAAGCGACGTTCTCGTTATTCTTGGCTCCGCAGTTTCACGAGATATAGAAATATGGCGTCAGCGACCTGCTCATACGATAAGTAGTGGTTCCTGCTAATTGACAAAAGTTTGCAGTTTGAGGAAGTTATAGTTCATCGAAGATGTGAAAGAAAATAGAGAACACGAAAAACCGCCATTTCTTTTGCACCAGCCTAATACTTCAAACCTTGCAGGTCAACGCATGAGTTTCTGGCGGAGAGAGGAATGATTGACCAAGCGTCGTACAATAACTTATGCCACTCCCCCTGTAGTATTGTAGAAGATGTGTGCATACTGTGAATATATGCACCCACATAGTCAGGATTTGAACCGCGGGTGAACCACCCAAATTCTAGCAGATGCAGGCGCAGAGTAGATATTCGCGAGTGGAGCAGCAATTATTGCTGTAACGCTGCATTGCCAGAATTTCCTACGCACGGGTTGCAGTTCTTTTGGATCCTCACGCCACCATAGAGTTTGCATTGCTCAAGTGACACCGATTAAAAGAACGTGGGCTGTAGTAATTGCGCTATAACTGCCGGTTAACAAGGAGGTTGAACCGGCAGTTATACACTTTATAACCAGGAACCATTACTATCTTGAAATGGTCTGAAAGTAATGAATTTCGACTTGGTTTCACTAACCGTGATATAACCGGCAGGTTATACCGCGGTTTGTATGCTGGTCTCGGGCGCTGAAAAACCGTCGGTTTGTTGGATTGCAAAGGCACTGCCATATCGATACTGATAGAGCGCGCGTAGAGTGCGCGCAAATGTCTCAGACGCAGACAAGGGGACATCCCGGTTATTAAAAAGTCCTCCAGAGGACTTTTTAGATCCCGGTTATGCAAGTGTATAAGTGGCATCGCAGCATGATTTTGCGTTAAAATTTGGGCTTTCCTAACTATGCATTGTTATCGTAAAGCTGATATTTTAAATATTTGGAAAAATTAAACAGTTTCTTTCCGTTTTAAGTTCCAAATTATTCTTTTTGCATTTAAAACAACCGAATAGATCTGGCAATACATTCAGTCCCATTTTACAAGTGTGAGAAGTTAATGAAACAGATTGAAATGAAACCTACATGGTTTGAAGCGTTGACTAACAGGGTTCTACATCATGTATACCAGTAATTGGCCAGTCGATATTATACTACACGGTTATGAGGCGCCTCCCGCCTAAGACAATAAGTTGCTCTGTGGTAGAGTGGGTAGGATGATAGGATATGATCTATAAGGTGCAGGGTTCAAATCCTGCTGTTGTCCGTAATTTCGCATTTTTGCGTTTGCGCCGTTAACCACAACTGAAACGACCAAAAAGTTTTGAACACATTAGTTATGCACGTAATTCTGCACTATCTGCGAAATAGTTGCAATATTAGGAATGTAGTTCAGACCCGATGCGCTATTGCTTCAGAATTGTAAAATAAACACCCTTTCATTCGAAACAGAAAACGGATTAGTCGTGGAGAACATCTACTAACAGCGGCGAGGTGTACACCATTGGATTCTTTCGTCATTGCCTGGGTTGAAATAGTATGTCCATGAAAACTGTGGCTCAGTGCGATGATTGTTGCCATGCGCGCAAGTCTTCGCGCGTTCGATTCCTCGCTAAGGCCGTCTTTTGCAAATAAGTGGAACTGGAGTGGATGTAGTTAAAGTGATGACAAGAATTTGGTTATATCTTGGTTATAAGTCGGTTAACCTCGAAAACCGACAGTTGTTCGAGGCCACAATTTTCTCTATAACTGTCGGTTCCAGCGCAATTACTACGACCCCGTGTTATTCTATTGGGTGTTGACGTGAGTCGTTGCGCATTTTTCAGCCGCAATTTTTTCCATACCTTTCCCATAAGTCGGTAAAGTGCTCTATGCGTCCGAAAGTGCTTTCATTCCTTTATAAATCTATCATCACAAGATCCCTCAAAGTATCGATTTTCATAATTTTTAAGCTTGAGAGGAATACTTCCGAGCTGGGGAAGAACACCATTTTCTCTTTGTATTAAATAGGTACCGAAAATCATCCGATGTTATTCGAACGCATAAGCTCGGTGTAATAGAAACGCAAAAGAGCATTATCAGTCGAGCGTCCGGAGGGCCAGTTTGGCGATGTTGGCAATGGGGCCCACGTTATGATTGAGGAGGACAACTAGCCCCTTTTGACTGCATTTTTTTCTGGTAAAATTTGAATGGTACTTCTAGGAACTACGATAAGCATCTCTACCACATGGTCTCTACCCTTCAACCTTTTCGAAGGAAATGTGTTTGTTCGAAGTGGTCAATTTCATTGGAAAAAATGTGTCCTCTTTAAACTTGAAAGTTTGCTTATGACTCGGGTGAAATGTCAACATCCTTCGCCTACTTTTCCGTTAATCTACTTTCAAAACAAACACACGAAAAAAAGGCGGCATCTGCTTGTATTTGCCAATTTTTGCAGATTCAAGTAGAATTCGCTGGAATTCACGGGTAAAATAAGCGAAATCAGCTCGAATCTAATTTGTGGAAATTCGAGCGGATTCCGTGTGTTGTTCATTTAATCTTTTAGTAAATTCGTTTTTAGCTAATTATTGCCATTGTGTTTTCACCTGCAGAAGTGGGTTACGCTTTACGCTCGCTCCGCATATTGCACTCGCCATAATCACGAAAAAGATTGGTAAATTCAGTTGACGAATATACGCATTTTCCAACAGGAATCGCTTATTTTTCGTGTAGGGAAAGCGCGGTAAAGGCACAGTCAGCGCCATCCTCTCCCCTCTGCCATTCGCAGCTGGAAAAAACCCCTCCCCGAGAGGTATAAAAGCGGCGAGGTTGGTCTCTGCGCTCGGCGCTTACGCTCTCTTTCAGCTCCGCTCCACCCGTTTATCGGTTGCATTTTTTAGATATCATTTTCTTTCCTACTTTATGTGCTTCCCCTTCTTCCTCTCACGTCATTCTGCTCGTTGGGGCAGGAGGGGTCTCCCTCCTGCCTCATAAAGGTCATTTGTAGGCCTGCTATAGTGGTAGTATATCAAAGAAGATGTAGATGTAGATGTGCAACATAAATAGGTTCATTTCTCTACTTTTTGTGTGTATTGCCGAAACTGGAATGAATCTCGGCTGCCAAGACTGAGAGTAGAAAAGAAAAAAATGAATGCTTTACTTCGGCAGGGGTATGTTCGCGAACTCTAGATATCAGTGTCAATGGGTTGGAAGCATTCGAGAGCAGCTGAAGTGGATGTCACGACAATGGCGCGGCGGATTAGCGTCAAGGGGACAAGCCGGGTCAATTGGTCCCATATGTTCTACATATATTTTGTTTTATTACATTCGGGCGACGTTTGCATAAATTCTAGCAGATTTCGCTCATTTTCTGGAGGATTACGTGTATTTTTGGGGCAAAATCGATTGTTTCGCTGGAAGGAGAATTGAGAGTAAGTGGGGGATGATAGCAGTGCAGAATACTTTTCTGAATCGTCTTCGCTTGGAGCACATCCTTTTTGAGCTCTAGTTTTTGGATATTCCAGGTGATTCTCCATATTTTCTTGAACCTTATATCTAATGATGAAATAGCGTTGAACGCACGAAAACGGGTGTTGTTTTCCATGCGTTCTACTGCACACCTGGGCCGGTAGTAATCCACCGCGCAAGTTGGTGTCAATGTTGCCACCGTGACGGCAGCACTGCCTACAAGGTGGCAACTTTGGATGCGAAGTAGATGTCAGATGCGGCATTCCGATGCGGCTGCAAAACCTAGCGACGCTCACAATATCGAGCCCTACTACACCACGATCACAAGCAAGCGACTGAACCACTTGGCCATGTCAACACCTTGAGCCGTGCGATTGAATCTCAACATAAACACCCACCAGATCAGATTTTTGATTGATTTTTGGTATCTCATCTCACAACACTGTGTATGGTATTAGTAGAGGCGCTGAAATCAACTGCTATTGTACTCAAATATGTTCATTTCTCCATATGACTAGTCTTGCTCCGATTTCGATTTCCTATCTAGTTTGAGGTCTCTTTGTGCCTTCAGGTTGATCTTTGTTCTCTCTAACCCTTAGCAACATTATCGTTGGTTTCCCTTAACAATACATTCTAGTCGGGTGAATCCCCTCGATCTCTGTAAAGTGCTCCACCGCGTGACCTACAGGCAGCGTTGCGACCAGCTGAGTGGATCGATGCTCGACCACCTGAGTTCGCACCAGATCAAATCTCAGCGCTGTTTTTTTCTCTTTTTTTTTATCTCTTTTTTGAAAGTTATCGGTATAATTGCTGGCTCTCATTATTTCTCGTACTGAGTCATCGCTTTCCTCGTTTATTTGCGTTTTTATTCCTTCATCCATGCGTTTTTGGAGTGCTTTTTAAACTTATTCTGCTTTTGATACTAGTCTTGGATCCACTCCGAAGTAACGGAGAGGACCAAGAGATGAACGGCAACAATAAAATAGCCCTCACGAAACATAAGAATCACTCCCAAAAAACGTTCATTTAAAGGAAGAAACAAACAAACCAGTGACAATGTATGAGAAATAATGGAAACAAGCACTTATAATCGGAATATTCTTCAGAAAACTGAGAAAAATTGGAAAAAGCAGCGCTATAAACCCAGCTGGTGCGAAATGCGGCGCCCGATTATCAACTTAGCTGATCGGTCGGACAAAACGAGGGCGCGTGATGGGCCACTTTGATGAACATAGCTAGATTCATCCTATGAGATTATAGCTTTGGAAAGATTACAGACGAATGCTGTCTAAGGGTTAAAGAGAAACAAAATCAACCAGATAACACAAGCAAAGTCTCCAAACGAAACTCTGGCAAAAATTGATTGTTCATACAAAATAGTGCGTGAGCGACGCCACTTTGGTCGTAACCACGGTTGAAGTTCCCGACGAGATACGACCTCGGACATGCCCCACGGCATGTCCGACCTGCCGACGGGAAAACCTCTCCTCTTACACACTCTCTCGTCGCGCTCGTCTGCTGCCACCTATGTTGCCACCTAAAGGTGGCAACTTTGGTGGCGCCCAAGGAGATACCGACCTCGTAGGCACCTCGGGCTCCCCATTATTTTTGCACAAAAGTTCGGAGTCAAGAGATCTGGCCACTACACATGGGGATGAAGTTATTTGCAGAGGTGGTACTCATATGAAAAAGACTTGCGAAAATCAGTCGTCCCTATTGATCGAGGTGCCTTCGCACCGTTACGGCTACCACTGATGTCGCATCCTGGTGGCACCGCGAGTTGGCAACTTGCGGGGTGGATTACTACCGGCCCTGTTGACGTCCGTGGCTCCCACCACGTGACCGTCAGGTGCGTATACGCAACGGACCGAATTTTGTTCGAAGAATTAGTTTGCGCTGACGGAAACACCCCCACATCTACATGGACATTAGCGTCCACGGCAATATCTTCTCAGGTAGTGCTCGAAGATTTTGCCGCAAAACGAGTTCTCTTCCATCTGGGTAGCAAGAAAAGGGCGGAGCAAGTTGTTGCCGACGAGCGCTCCGCGAGTTTTGTCGTGCGTGGAATAATACAGTGCATTTCTGAAATTGTCGCTGTTTCAATGAAACCAACTTCAAGTAAATACTAACATCGAATATTGAGACAACTCGACAAGATCCATGTTTTCATGATATCGACTAATCGAAAAAGAACGGAAGCTCGATATATACTATTAAATCGAAGGCGACATTCCGATATCAAGTTTCATTCGTTCACCAATGTTACAGCTAAAAGATGTAACTGAAGAGCCCGCTGTGTCTTACCCACCTTTTGCAAGGATTATCAGCGGCATTTTACATAGCAACAACGGTGTAAATGAAGTCGTCATAATTACCTTGCGATGACAGTGTCGAACCTCTTGGGGTCATGTGACGCGATAGAAAAGAACGGAAAGGTTCCTCTGCATTAAAAAACTTGTTGTGAAAAATGAGTATACTTTGATGATCTCGAAGGCAACACGCTTGTATTGGCCAGGCCACATACAACATCTACTGAAGATCGAAAAAACAACGGTCTTTACATCAAGAGATCAGAACGGCATATTGCGCAATGAGCTGTGACATCCTCGTAAAAATGTCCAGGAAATATGTTAATGACAAGAATTTATCAATTTGACTCATGAATTGGTTGAAGAAACGACTAGAACGGGGCAGAAGGCATGGCGAAGTAATTTTGTCCCACACCAACGCTCCATCGCGCGTAACAAAACCAGTTAAAGAACCGTTATTATCGCTTTGTTACCCAAACCGAAGTATTCTACAGATGGATCAATCAGGCTACCACTTGTTCCGATCGATGACAAGAGTACTTACTGATCAACACCACAACTCCTCTAAAAATGTGAAACAGTGGAGTGATGAATCACAGTCGGAAGAGAGGAGTTTTTCTGGAACGGAACTAATGCCACGATTGATGTGTTCATTCAACAGGTAGTAAGTATTGATAGGAGGACCATGGACTGATACTCGGTCATTTTGAATCGATAACAAGCATGCTTGATAGTGCACAACCGCACGGCTTCAGTTCAAACTGTGAATGCACCGATATGTATTCTTCTCCGTATGCACTATAATGAAGGAGGGGGGGGGGGGGTGGTGACAACTTGTAGCTAGGAACAAGCACATGGCAAATGAAAAAGATTCTGTTTTCTATAAAATAGCCTGCTCCAATTGCCTAACATGCTCCGCGTTTTAAAATTATGTAACAAAGATTCTTTCTGCATTAAGAGCTGTCTACTACCTCTTCTTGGCAAATACTGGGCATGCTGAGGCTAACAGTGGGCAGAGACTTTTCATGTCACAAGTTACTGCATGTACGGTCAAAATTTCTGGAAATATCTCCTCAATCCAAGCATTCTATGTTCTTCTGATGCAAGTGCCCCAAAAAGGAAACAAGTATATTTCCATTTCTCAGAAATGAGATGCGGGCAAGTCCAAGCAAAATTAAAGCAGCGCAATGTAACAGCTCATCAGTAGAAGATGTGTCATCAGAAGCTGACAACTAGTTGATATTCCTTAGTTCGTGAACAACTGCGTCGAAATTATCATCACTACTGCAATTTACATTAGTTTCTGGCAGAGAGCAAACTGAAGGCGTAAGCAAATCGAGAGGCAATGTAGAGTGCTCCACTTCAGCTAAATGTAGTAGAACAATGTGAACTCTTACATTGCTAGCGCTGACATTCCTCTTCTTATTGTTAACTTGCGCCAGTGAAATAACATTCGAGAACGCCAACTATCTTCAGCATACTTTAGTACTTGTGAAATTTTTCCCACTAGTTTGCCTAGGTTCTAGTTGCATTTGCATGATGTGGATGGCACTCTCGTCCTTGTGAAAGCTCGCGTAGCCCAGAAAGTCTGCATTAGATGACTTATAAAACTCGGGATATGCATGAGATGTGCACCGGTTAAAAGCACAGTAACTACCTGAGTCAACAAAACATCTGATTCTGCCCATGCACATTATTACAAGCTTCACATCATATGTTCAATTTTTTAGGGGCTTACATTCACGGGTATAAAGTACCAAACCTATTGAGATGCACAGCTCATGATCATGCATACCATAGATGTTTCTGGCGATTTTTTTGCATTTTTTCTATGGAATTCATCTTGGTCCCTGCCGGTCGATAGCGTCGCTTCTCTTAAAACTTACTTTTTCGCTCTTTTTTGGGTTCTCAACTACCATTTCTTCATCGCTTTTGTCTTCATAGACTGCCTAATTGCTGTTTTTAATTTTCTGGACGGCGTTACAACCTAAAAGCCCACTATTCTTGCTCAACCCGGCAGTCCTCGTGTTCCCAGATTTCATCGATTCACGCTTTTGTGACCTACCATGTTGCAAAGAATTACTAAGGCAGCGAGTAACAAAAAGAAGGAGAATGTTGACTGTAATAATACTGCTGATTCGGCTGCTCTTGATGTTGATTGCAGCAAGCTTTCGACTAAGGAGATTCTGAATTTTATGATCCCGAGAAACAAGGATCCTGTTATTGGCAAGTTCATGCATACTCTAGCTGACAGGCTAGCAGGCGAGATCGCGGATTGCGTCGAAGCTGACAGACGAGCTTGGAGCGTTGTTATCGCAGGAGTAGCGGAACCGAGAGAGTCAAGGCCGTCAGTAAGACAGTCCCTTGTTGAAGAGAAGGCAAGCGAGATACTCGATGTGCTGGGAGTACAGTGCCGACCTAACGACGTGTACCGCCTGGGGAGGTACGACGAATCCAAGCCTCGTCACACTTAAAGTCTTATTTTCCTCACCTTCACACTGGTCCATAGTTTTAGCTAATGCACACCGGCTACGCTCTTCTGATTTCTCCCTCGTATTCGTGCGGAGGAGTATGACGCGAGCAGAACGTCAAATGGAGTACGATCTTAGGCAGGAGGCACGTGATCGTAATGGGAAGGCTGGCTTCAGACGGTGGGTCGTCTATAAAGGGGAGCTCAGGAAAACGTCTGAGTTACCACTCAAGACGACTTTCTCAGGATTGGGATGGTGTCACTCAATGATAACAAGTTCTGAACTCGTGGCAGATCCTCCTCTTGTAGTACACAGATTTGTTAGGAAGGCAGGAAGGGGAGGAGGGGTTTGTTGTACTTCTAAAACACATTTAGTATTAAAAGAAATTTTTACATCAAATACTCCAAAATCTGACGTTTCACGCATGGATATTCTGAACCCAGATGAGCGTAATGTTCGCTTGATTTTGGTATACCGCCCGCCTAAGTCTCTTGCTCAAGATGATGAGTCTCTTGCAGACATGATATATGATCTTTCGTCTTCTGCAACCGACTGTAAACTGCTTGGAGACTCCAACACTGAAACAGATTGGTATGGCAACTGCGCATCAAATTTGTCTGGAAATAGGTTTAGAGAGCTTTTTTTTGAACTGCCGTTTTATCCAACATGTGACAACCCCTACTAAGGGTGATACTATTCTTGACCTTGTCTTGGCTACTCCATCCATCCTTTCTGATGTAAGAGTTCTACCTCCGCTCGGAAGTTCGGACCACAACGTCGTTTCCTTCTGCATTACCTCTACCCAATTTGAGTCCTGTCTTATTCCTTTGCTAAACTTCAACAAAGCCGATTTCCTGTCAATGACGGGATAACTCACTCAGATAGACTGGTGGAACGTATTCGATAGCTATTCTTCAATTGATGACGTTTATACAGTCCTTGTGCGCAATCGGTAGAAAGTTTTCGAGCGCGCCGAGCCTGCGGTGCGTGCGCGGCGCGGCCCTCTTGTAGCAGCGGTCCGAAGTCCTCGATCAGCTTTTCGAGGACGACGCTCGTCAGTTTTGGCCCAGGTAAGCGTTTTCTTCGGTTTTCTTTGTTATTTGAGGTAACTTTGAACACCTGAGGCCTCTGTCTGACCAATATTGATCGGACGGCCTCGCATGTCTCGCATTTTGCACGTTCTCCCGCGCATGCCCCAATTCATCCTTTTTTATTGTTCTTAGTGTTTTTTTCTGTTTCTGGCCCCGTGGGAAGCTGCTTGTCCCGCGTAGCCTCTTCTTTATAGGAAAGAGGACCCTGGGACGTGGTGGTTGGTAATGGGGCCTTTATTTTTTTCTTCAGAATCGTTGATGTTCCGTCTCCGTTCGCATGGTCGTCGATGTGCATTTTTTTTTTCTTAAATTCGTTGCTTCCTCTTTTCCCTTTGTCTGCATTTTTCTTCTGCTGAGTGAAATTCTAGTTGCAAAATGTGTTTCTGCCCAGGGTCAAGCGTGATGATAGTAAAAAGTCGACCCCCATACGACCCCCCCCCCCCTTTGAGAAACCAAAAATACGACCCTCCCCCCTTTGCACACAAATTTCCTTCTATGCTTGCAGAATTTAGATATTTAGATATCCCATTTCAGGTGTTGGTGTACTGCGAGAGGTGTGGTGGAGCCAGAGCATAAGAAGGAGAAAGAGGCTCTTTTGTATCTAACTAGTTGTTTGGAAGTTTTTTGGAAAACGTTGAAATGTACGCGGTGGACAAAAAGCGTGCACTAACTATGCAATGTTGCTTACGTAACTAATGAGGCTCGAACACATCAAGAAAAAACATCTACATACATCATCTACATGGTGAAGGGTTCGATCCCTAACGAGGCTAAAATTTTTGCTGAGGGTTAAAGCATGTGCGGTGAGCGAATTTCAGTCTGAAAGCGTCCGTACAGAGTTTCTAAACGAAATACCTTCGTATTCGTCACGAAAAACAACCATACACATCATCGACATGGTCAAGGGTTCGATCCCCTCCGAGGCTAGAATTTTTGCATGGCGTAAAATGGCACGCGCTTGTAGTAGATTCGAGATGATCGACCATAAAGCACGAAATAACTGTTTATAGGGGTGGAGGACTGGGTGGGACTTTCAGTACGGACGTGCGATAATTTCAGCCTAAAATTTTGACTCGTTCAGAGACATGGTTGTAGTCGGACACGAATATCAGATCTGGCCCGTTGAGGTCCCAATTTTTTTCCAGGTTTTTGATAGTCGAAGATTTGCGCTTTCAAGCTGTACAGCTCGTTTTTCCGTAGCTGCTTCCGTTGCGATTCAACTCCGTTGATGAAAACATGGAAAAAGGGCCATCTTTATCGACGAAACCTCATTTCCGTAATTCCCGTACTGAATCTTTCCTCTTGAAGCTGGAGATCTGAAACTTGGGGGTAAAGCACTATTGGGTAGGGTGCATAAAATGACTCTTTACCGGCCTGCAGGACTGGGTAGGACTTTCAGTACGGACGTGCGAAAATTTTAGCCTGTAACCCCCCACTTTTCACTATTCAAATCATACTGTTAAAGTCGTTTAATCACGTCATAACCAATTTTTTGTATGGATAATTCAGTGTCCCACTTTTCCGTTTTTTCTACCTTTTTTTCCACCTCCTATTCCACACTAAGGCACCCCCTCCCGACCACGATCCCCCCTTACGACCCCCCCCCCTCTTTACCCAACCCCCCCCCGTACGACCCCCCCTTGATAGTTTATCGACACACGCTTGACCCTGGCAAAAGAGTACAAAAAAGAGGGTCAAGAGAAGAAAAAAAGAGCTGCTTGCTTTCATTTTCATCGTAACTCTATAGTACTACTAGATGGTGTACCCGGCTTCGTTCGGGTGCTCAATTTCTCGCGATCATTTAAAGCTGATGTCAAATTTGTTGAACCGAAAAATCTTTTCAAAATGTTCATCATTTGGTGATCAGCTCAAGCGACCCTTCTTCACCCTGTCCCCCTTCCCTCAAAAAAAGTTGCTTGACTGGTAAATGAATTCTTACAAAGTGCTTGCCTCATCCACGTTCAGCGTTTCGGAAAGTCCCAGAAGGCACGTTTTCACCGACCCGTGCGCAAAAAAAATCTAAAAATCAATATAAAAGATAGATCGATATTTCGGTCAAAACGGTTATCATGTCCGTGTTCAGCGCATTGAGATATCCCGGTAGACATGTCCTCATCGCTTCCTGGGCAAGGATGGCGTAAAATCAATAAAATCGATAGTGTCATATAAAATGGTTGTCATTTTCGTGTTCAGCGCATTGAGGTACCCCAGTAGGCATGTCCGCGCTAGTCCCCGGTCAAGAAGAGCGAAAAATCAATAAAATCGATATGATCGGTAAGCCAATCGATAATCCCAGGTGTAGCAAAGTAGCCTATAACCTCCGCCGGCCTCGAAGAACCTACATGCAAAATTTGGTCCCGATCGGTTTATCCTCCGCGATTTCTACTCCGAACACACAAACATACGAACAAACAAACAAAAAAAAAACGGAGGAAACTTGAAGCATAAGAGAACAGAAGACGAATAAACACTAAAGAACATATGTAGGAAACGATGAAACTTAGGCCAAACTACGAAATCGGTCCATTTTCGAAATTCCCTTCGGGACCCTGCGTATCGACAATGCAATTGAGTCGACGCGCAGTATCAGACCCGTTTTCGGGGCTTAGCGACCTTATCTTTTAATATAATAGGATCGTGAGCCAAGAGCCTTCAACGACTGTTGATACAGAGTAGTGTACCATGCCCAAACTTTCTTTTCTAATACTGAATATTTTAGATTTTCCAAAAATTCAACCATCCAATAGGCAAGGGCTTTCGAACTCCCAGATCACCGAGTAACCATGAGATTTTCATTAGATGACACTATTCCACATTAGGGGCCCCAAAATTTTTAAAGAATATTTCTCGCCGGTACTTTCTGTAGGGGATTATTTGAGGTGCTGAACACGAATATCGTGCTCATTTTGTACTGTAACCCCATTTTTTGTAGGGTTACTGTAGGCACAGGATACATAGGGTATTTCACAGAATCCTTTCAAATTTTGCGTAGAGGGGTTGTTCTAGACGCTGATCACGATTATCAACGTTATTTTGTATGACAACTTCGTTCTCTACCAAAGATCGGCATTTCCCCGAATTTACTACCGTACACCTACTGTATCCCCGCGAAAATGGGGTTTTGCTACAAAATGGATGCGATATTCGTGTTCACCACCACAATTGATCTCCTAGTGCAAAATTCGAGCGAGTTCCGTGAGGTGCTGTATCTACGGTAACCCTACTGTCTTCTGCAAAAACGGGCTTGTGGTAGAAAATGCATACGATATTCGTGTTCATCACCTCAAATCACCCCCTTACACAATGTCTTGGCGAAAAAATTTTCTAGAAAATTTTGGGGCCCCTAATGTGGAATAGTACCATTGGATGCGGTCAAAGCTATGGTAAGTAGTAGCTAATGCCGGATGCAGGAGTTTCTGGCCAGGGAAGGGGGATGTGGGAGAAGAGTGGCAGCTCCGCCACTCTTTTCCCACATCCTCCTCCCCTGGCCAGAAATTGGACTGGACTCAGATGGAGTAACAAAATTTCTGAAAATATAAACTTCAATATGGAATAATTAATAATGAGTATTTCAAGAGTAACTATAATAATCAGTATATACAGTGCTTTCATTATTATGAGACACCCCCTCCCCCCAGTTTTCCACACTCGTCTTTCCTGGAGAATTCTCTCTCTACTGCCGTTGTGGTCAGCACCTAAATTAACCCTGGTACCCTACGTTTGAGCTCATGATAGCAACCATGGATTTTTAGAACTTTATTTTTCTGTTTTTGCCCAAAGGCAGCACCCTCGAAAAACTTTGTCACTCAGGTTTCAGAGCGATCTTGGGTTTCTGACGATGTGGAGCATGAATAATGTGGTCAATTTTGTCAGAACTCATGTTAAAATGGTTTTTGGATGCTACCAATTTGCTGCATTGTAGGAATTCGGCCGAGTTACGCTGGTGGAGTAGATCAATGAAGTCGATGACGCTGCCTTTATTGTCAACGAATTTCTTGGCGCAACTATTACAGTGTGTTTTTCCGGGAGTAAAATCGCGCGCGATCCGATCCATTCCAATAGATCAAATTCTCAGTCGAAAGACCACGTGAAAGCGGAGGTTCCAGCAATTCGCACGTAACCTTTGTACTCGGTCCGCAATTGCACCGATTTTACTCCCGGAAAAACACCCTATAGGTTGGTGCAAAAATAATGCGCGTTTTCATGTCTTTGATTCCTAACCTCATAACTCCTTTCAAAATCGATTTTTTTCAGAAGGCTTAGAACTATTGTAATCCACAAATCTTAGCGATAAGCTAGATGTTCTCCGACTACCGTGCAATTCTGACAGAACCTTCTACAATCGACGAACTTCCGGAGGGCAATTTTGGTATCACTTTAGTCTTCGAGAAAATTCTCCCGGAAGAAGTCGTCCAGGTTCTCGAAGAAGTGGTAATCGGTGAACGAGAAGCTTGCTGATTGTGATGTAGGAGTCCGAGCTTCCTAGCTCAGTTGCTCCCATCTGTGAAGAATCTGTCGTGCAGGGTGTGCCTGGACGGTGCCGTGTAGGAGTGAAGAATCGATTTTATTGAGGAACGCTGGGGTCACACAGTGAAGCTGCTATTTTATTTCATTTACGTCCTGAAAGCACTTACCAGATTAGGAAAAATGAATGAGCTGCGGTGGGCAATTTTTGCAGCAGGTCACCACAAAGTCGCCGTGACCTTATTTTGATGTTGCTTCGGTTTCTGGAAGTGTTTCGGTGCATCTTCGTCGTCCAACTGTTGAGCAAGGCACCTCATTTTGTTGAAGAGGGTCTATACTCCATATTTAATTACTGAGTGACCGACTGTTTGGTCGCAATTCTTTCACTACAAAGGCAGACAACTCAACGAAGATCAATGTGGTACTCGTTCAGTATACGCGACATCAACTCGTCCAGCTTTTTCATCCTCCTATTTTTACTGAAGGCTGGGATAATTACCGGCGATGTTCTGAGGAACCAAATATGTTGTTTTGGATGGGTGCTTTTTGATAATTGTCGTCACTTGGGGATCGCAAACCCCAGGAAGACCTATGCGACATTCCTTACTTTCGAAGCAAGGCACACCAAGCCGAAAAATCCGGAAGCAGTTCGGCGGATTGCATTCGCTCACACTCCCTTCGCCATAACTATGGTGGTATTCCAAGCGATTCCTGCTGCGATGCCGTCGAGTATCAGCCCGCTGAACTGAATTTGGCAAAAAACTTGTTTTGGCGCCTTTCGTTCCACGACTAAAAATTCACCAAAAACATGAACTTCACTCAAAACGCATGAGATGTTTGAAAAGGGCATGAAATTTGCTATAAAACCATGTGCAACTTCTCATACCGATGATAAGAAACATCGGAAGTTTTCTCCACCGAAGATGAAGCAGCGAAAAACTTTATTTATTTTATTATATAACTTTATTCTTTACATTATTTTTGCACCAACCTAATAGATAATCGACTAGTTTTCCAGCTTTCCTGGAGGAGAAAAAGCATAAACAAAAGGGAAATAGAATGTTCACCACAGAGACATGCCTTAAGAAAAGAAACAAAACTTATGATTAAGTGTGAAGAGCTAACGAACAGAAATTTATATCATAATTGAAAATTTGAAAGTTCTGGGAAAAAGAAGCGATCATACGGTCTAACAACACTTGAAAGAGCGTAGATGGGGGAATCAGATCATCACAATGTAATACTTCTGGAAATGAGCATGGGAGGCAAACGTTATCTTAGGAAAACTGAGTGACTGCAGCAGAAATCAGTGATCCGGATCGCGCCACATCTCACCCCGCAGATACCCGGATACCAAGTCTAACTTGTTAAATCTTGGGAACACCGATACCTTCGGCAGTGCAACCTGCGTAGAATTACTGGGACTATCGTCCAGACACCAAAACATTCAAAATTCTGGACATGAAGGTTATCGTAGGTGCTGCCTTTAATTTGCAGTCATGACACGCCTCCATGCCCTGACAGGTTTATTAGCTGCTGAATCGGAACCTTAAACTTTGAGTATTTTCATAAGTTTCAATGGTTCACAAGTATTCACTGGAAAATGCTGGAATAACCAGGTGTCGTTCGAGTGTTACCTTCTTCGATCAGCACTTAGCGAAGCCAATGGAACTGCCTGTGGCCAGTACTAACTGTATTTTCAGAGCAGGACAACAGAGCATCATTGTCAGTCAATTTGGACTGTGCCAAGAATATTTATGTCTTGTGATTTCGATTCAACAGCTAATAAACCTGCTAGAACGTGAAGGTGAGTCATGACTGCAAATTAAGCAAAAGCAAAAATGCATGATGCTCATGAACTTTTGAAGCCTATGACCTTCTATAGGGTTTACTAGCTGAAGCATCTTTTGAACTTTGTAGACGTATAAAAAGTATGCCAAGTAAGAGTAGTAAGAGTAAGTCTGCAAAAACTTGCATTTTGGGTTTGGCCCAGAGGTCGGACTAGGTAATACAGGTTTGCATTGTCTTATACGCAACATAATAAAGGTCAAAGATGTCGCGATTACACGTCGAAGGTTGATGCTACACTCCACATGGAGTGTAGCACCAACCTTCGACGCGCCCTGCTTCGCCGTCGCTGGCGACTGTGACGCCTAGCCCTATCGCTTGTGGGCGGGGCGTCACTGCTGCAGCCGATGTTGGTGATCCGCCGTTGCCAGCAATGGCGATCGGCTGTAGCCAGCGACGATGACACAGGCTGCTACACTCTACGTGGTCCATAGCGCAGCCGAAAAGAGCACTAGTTCTACAGCTGAAACTAAGAGGAACAATAACCATCATTCAAATCGGCACATTTTACATCGAATAATAGGAACATTTCGGCTAATCGTCTATTGAGGACTACATAATTTCGAAGCCGATCTGAGTCGCTCTCAGATCACAACGCAAGCAGGTGAAGAAGAAAAGAGATGATATTGACGAGCGATTCAAGGAAAAAAAAGCGGTGATGACTGCGAGCGGTTTGAAAGCAAAAACCGAACTGATCTCGCTGTAGCTTCGATCTCGCCACTAGTAAGTGTATTTCGTCCTGAAATGTGTTCGTCCGCATCATGAAATACTATCTGCCCTCATATCAACAGAGGTGACGGTAACCGCAATAGGATTGTTTATACGGAATAATCCACAGCGTCAAAGATTGATTCAGAGTCGTTCGGAATTCTTCCCCCTTCGTTTTTCGCAGTGAAGATATGCATGAACAAGATTCTATAACAGGTTATTGTTTGGAAAATGGCAGCTGTCTCATCAGTAAGTAGAGCATGATCTCGTCGATGGGATTTAATTAGAACTCCATTGTAACAGGAACGAGACTTGATTTATGGAAAAGTCAAGTACTCGCTTCTCCACCCAATCCTCGGAATATTAGGATGACATCATGATATTGTATGCGTTTTCGGGTTCTTACTTGTTGTTACTAACACTATCTTCCTTCGTACAAACGACCTGTAGAAGTTTGTTGCATTTTTTCATCAACGAAATTTTTCGAGGCAAGAGGGGAAGCGAATAGTGGATATTTTGGAAACTTTCTGGCCATCGAATATTCTGTTGTCTTAAATAATAAACCATTTAAATTTTCGCACCCTTTTCCAGGAAAAGAATGAGAATATGTGCGAGTACTAGTGCTCTCCACGGAGTCCTGCAGCTTTTATTGTTGGTCCTACTACCGGGATAGTACTTCTACTACTGTAGTTATTTCGGTATCTCTGCCTACTCCATCTGCGCAATCCCTAGTGGCGGAGGTGGTCTCCTGACAGTGAAATAGATAATCGCCACCAGATAATTTTCGATTTTTGTTAATTTGTTTACAACCAACCAATAGCTGGGCAGTTTTCCGTGCGGTTGTAGCCTGCCATTGACTCGTCTGATCTCTCATGTATGCTCCAATATGTTTGTCGGCTCGATTGCCATCCCATCCAGCCAAGTGTGAACAGATGGAGTCGTTGTCTCCTATTCCGAAGAGGTGTGCAGTGGACCAACTACAGCACCTCGCCAGAGACGGGAATATTCCATCCTACATGCGGCTTGTGATCGACATGCTATTCGACACAAAGCGTGAACAAAGTATTGAGGGAGGAAAATTTTAAGCTCATGCAGAAGATTGAGGCTTAGGCTTGGTGGTGTCACAGCTAATGTTTCCGTTCAAAATCCCAAATCAGATTCAGTTGTCAAGGATAGTCAGCGTCAGCGTTCTAATGTGTTATCTGGACTTCCGAAAGCAATTCTAGTTTTTCAGTAAATGGCGCTCACCATGACCTTGTCTGCATCATATCCTTGATTTTCTTAATGCAGAGTTCGTTTTCTCTGTAGTGTTAATGTTAATGTTAATGTTTATTATCATCGGTCCACAATAAGGCAGAAATGACTATTCAAGTTGGAAAAATAAGCTCCGATGAAGTGTCGAGGGGAATAGGAGGAGGGAGTGGGTTAATTGGCTACGAAGGGCACTGGCCCGCCAACACTGCAAGCCGCAAAAGGTATAACGGCTCCGGATACCAACTTAGTAGGTCCGCCAACTTCACCAAGCCCACATGACGATCAGACGATGAGCAGTGGGGGGGGGGGACACGGGGACGTTTTGTGAACAAGGTACAGCCATAGTCGCGAGAGGATTAGTAACAAACACAACAGAAAAGGCAGGTTAGTAACATTGTATCAAGAAAATAAGAATGCGTAGCGAACGCAGACAGAAAAACTCGGTGGAATGTTCAAAGAATCGAGGCAGCTCGTTATCTGCAAATTAGACGAATTGCTGGAACAATCTAATGAGAACAATTCAGTAGAACCCCCTGTCCTTGAGGTACTTGGTAATCCTTGAGCTGAATACCGCTGCTGAAGAAGACTGAACAATTGAAGCTGGGAGTTCTTTCCACGTCTTGACGACACACACCATAAAAGAGCTACGAAACTGCTGAGAATGAGCTTTGGGGAGAATAAATTTGAATCGGTGACCTCTCGCTCTAGCACTGAATTCTGAGAAAGTGAACAAGCTGTTGATATCCATGTCAACTTCTCCAAATACTACCTTGAAGATAAAACACTGGTAAAGTATATATCTCCTCAATTCTAGAGTATCACTTTGGAGATGTGAAAGTCGCTCCTTGTAAGGCACGGAACAGTCCGTTCCTTGCAAAAATACGTCACGTATATCTCTTCTGAACAAGTTCTAGTGCCTCAATGCTTAGCCTCTTTGATGGAGACCACAACATGCTACAGTACTCAAGTAAGGGTCTAACATATGTTGGAAAAAGTCTGGACAAGGTCTCTAAATTCCTGGTCGAAAAGGCTCGAAGAATGCAGTTGGATCTTGCAAAGGCTACACGTGCACATTTGTCAATGTAGTCATCAAAACAGAGCGTATCTGTGTAGGTAACCCCAAGGTCGCAAACAGAGCGGGAAAGCGCATTTTTCACGACCCACGGAGGAGGCGGGGCCGGTGGACGAGTTTTTAGAGGAGGCCGTTTATAGGACGCGGAAGTTCGCAGAGTATCAAATCACTGAGTATCATATCGGATTTTCGCTAGCTTAGGGCGTAAGAGAGAGATATCTTCATTCTAGGCTGTGCGCTTGCTTAGAAACGCCGCTTTTTTTTTCGTCTAAGGTTGCACGTCACCTCTCGTGTTTTCTACTACGATATCGACTCGGATTTGTCTAGTGTCGCACCCTATACTATCTACGTCCGCTTTTTGTATTCCTCAGCAGTAACCTTCGGTCCACACAGCGGCCTGCTCCTTAGCGTATTGGTTTATCTTTCCCGTGTCACATCACTTCTTTCTACAGAACCAATCGCTTTCAGTTAGTGCAGTGTACCTCTCACCGAAGCCTCTGTCATCTGCCAGTATCACTTCCCCGCTGTGTCACGTCTGGGCATCGGTATAACTAGCCATACAACTGTGCTCTCTTTGATCGCATCCGTAGTAATCAATACATATCCCTAAGGCTACATACAGTCCGTGCAACACTCGGTCGGTACTTTCTTTACTAGTTTCCCGAACAATTGCTACATACCTCATCGTTTCTAGTTCGCTTATAGGACAATCTTCAAATTTCTGGTTTGGAAGTTTCGCATCCTCGAGTGCATTTACATCCTTCCTATCTTAGGTTAGTCATTACGTATCGATCAGCCTATCAGTACTTTACGCACGGGATTCAAGCTGGACGTATCTGATTGCGAACAGTTCAGCGTGTCGTAACTATCCATAGAGCAGTCATCCGTACCCGTTTTCGTGGCAAGCCCGTAAAAACCCGGCCGTCAATCAGCACGGTAGGTCTCCATTCAAAAAAAAATTAGTGAAGTCATCTACATGCACTGCGTCCTTTTTCTAGCGTTCGTAGTTATTCTGTGCTCTCCGCTTGCATCGTTGATCAGGCGTGACTGTGTATCGATTCGAATTACTGTGTGAGAACATTCCCAGCCAAACCGAGCGGTCAGTTATTTTAAAAAAAAAGGCAAAGTTAAGGAAGGAACCACGTACCCCCTTCCAGATATGACTGAGGAAGTCTCCACGGAGAGGTCGAATTTAGTGGCCCCCATATCTTCCCAAGTTGCAGAAGGGATCGGACCGATTATCGGCGAAATGGTAGCAAAGAAGTTTAAGGAAGAGTCGCTAGGATCAACTAAGAAGCCGGTGCCTAAGATACCCACCCTCTCCCACCCAGGACTCAACAATCAAGCGATTTTGCTATCCAAATGGATCGCAGATGTAGAGGAGATACAAGAAACTTCTGCAGAGGACACCAGGAGCGAGAAGCTAGATGGACTGAAGAAAAGCCTCAAGAGACGCCTAACCACAGTTGTCGGAGCCGATACGGACGCGTCCATCTTCCATTTAGCTGATGCTTATGACAAAGTCGAGGCGGCCATTGATCAATCCGACGATTTTGGCAAAGCGGTAGCTGAACATTTAAAACGGTCAGCGGCGTCGAAAACAGCGGAGGCCAAGAAGAAAAGAAAAATGGACCGGCCCTTTCGCGGGAGCGGATTCCCCGTGGGAACAGGGGGATCCGCGTACAGCTACCAACAGTTCCCTCAAACGGTCTACGCCCAGTACGACGTCCAGCCCGTCACGGTACCGCAGCTATACTCCGCCCCTCCTCTCGCCCAGAACCGAGGGCCATTCTACCCCACATCAGCTACCAGGAACTTCGCCAAACCTCCAGGATTCCCTCAGCGCGCCTGCTTCAATTGCAACCAGAACGGACACATCGCTGCCAACTGCCCAATCAAGAAACAGCAGTAGCATGCCCTTCAAAGCAGGAAGGTTAAAAGAAAACAAAGAATTCTGGTTGACACTAGAACTGTCCACACTTGTTAGAGATTGGATTTGTGAAGGGATTAAAGTGAATTTTATAGAGCGACCTCCTATTCAATACCAAGCACCGAGGAACAGGACATCAGCTATGCGAGAGACCGAATTCGTGGATGGCGAGATAGAGTCTCTCCTGCGAACTGGGGCAATAGAGCAAGTACAGTGTAAACCAGACGTGGTGTCGCCACTTTCCGTAGCCATAGGTAAGAAAAGAAGGCTTATTCTAGATCTTTCGTGGTTTAATTCATTCGTCGTTAAAGAGAGCATCAAGTACGAAGATATGACTAAGGCTATAGACATACTCAGTAATGCCGATTTCCTGGCAACTTTCGATTTCAAGTCAGGGTACCACCACATTTCTATTCACCCGGGCTATCAGAAGTTTTTTGGGTTCTCTTGGAGAGAAAGATTCTACGTTTTCAAGGTGCTCCCATTCGGCTTCACTTCAGCGCCGTTCATTTTCACGAAAGTATTCAAGCCGTTATTAGCACGATGGAGAAAATGGGGGATCAATATGTGTCTGTACCTAGACGATGGCCTAGTATGTGGGAAATCGGGGCACGAAGTTTCTCGAGCAATAGAGGTTATTAAGGAAGACTTGAATAGAGCGGGAGTCACCCTAGCACTCGATAAGTGTTATTTAGAACCCAGTCCAGTGGGACAGTGGCTAGGCTTCGAGATAGATCTGAGAGCTAAAAAGTCTTCTGTTTCCAAGGACAGAGTAAGGAAAGCTGTGCGACAGCTTGAAGGCTTGCGAAGCCTTAGATGTCCCTCTCTGAGAGAGAGGTGTAGGTGCATGGGCACCATCAATTCCATGTGGCTTGTTATAGGGCAAGAGTCCATGCTCCACTTGAGAGCAATCAACAACAAGATCATCCACGCCAACGCACCCCTGGACTGGCACGTGCGCAAAGACGAAGACGAGGAGCACGAGATAGAGTACTGGATCAACCGCATGAAGGAAGGTGAGTTATCCAGGAGCCTGAGCGCAAGGTGTGAGGGACCTTCCGTATTATGGCATCAGATGCCTCGGCTCAAGGGCTAGGGGCAGTCATTGCAATGGGAGAGTTCAGAGACAGCACTGCAGCTAACATCCCGCCGAGCATGCAAGGCGAATCCAGCGCATTTAGAGAGATGCTAGCAGCGAAGTTGGCCATACAGACTTGGCAGCACTTGCTTCGGAACAAAAAAGCGGAACTCAGGACAGACAATCAAAGCGTTGCAACCATTTTGGATAAAGGTAGCTCTAAACCCGCCCTGCATAGGATATGTTACGAGATTTTGCACATACTCAGCCGAAACAAGATTCGTCTAGCGGTTAAGTGGGTACCTAGAGAGCATAACCTGGAAGCGGATTTGGCCAACCGACGGCTTGACTTCGATGACTGGGGCATCAACCACATGGTAGCTAACGCGCTGCAGGCTAGATGGGGAGCACCCCTTTTAGACCTTTTCGCCACCCCACACAACAAAAAGGCGCCTCTTTTCATAGGTAAGGAGTGGTCGGGAGACGATAACCAGATAGCCAGGGACGCTCTAGCACCAGATAACATCCCATTGTGGACGCGCGGCCTTCTGTGGATAGTTCCACCACCTAATATGATCCATGCCGTCCTTCATCGGCTGGAGCAAGCGAAGGGTAGAGGCATAGTCGGCATGCCTTATTGGCCATCCCATAACGCCTTCTCCGCGTTAAAGGAGTTGGGACGGAACTGGATATATCAGGTACGGGACGGAGTCCTGTTTCCCACAGGTACAAAACTGTTTACTCTTCCCTCCATACCAGCCCAAGCCTTCCGCTCGGAATTTGCCTCGTTCCCCTTTCTGTTCGCGCTAGTAGACTTCTCAGATAACCCAACTACGCGCAGACAGATCCACTTCCAATGACCCTCGGCTTTGTTTTTTATTTATTCTAGCATAAAGCCCTATACCACCGCCTCCGAGTCGTGAGAGAGTGAAAAATGCGTTTAGGACGAAAGCCTCGGCGAAGCCGAGGATAGAGTCTTAAAGCGCATTTTTCACGACCCACGGAGGAGGCGGGGCCGGTGGACGAGTTTTTAGAGGAGGCCGTTTATAGGACGCGGAAGTTCGCAGAGTATCAAATCACTGAGTATCATATCGGATTTTCGCTAGCTTAGGGCGTAAGAGAGAGATATCTTCATTCTAGGCTGTGCGCTTGCTTAGAAACGCCGCTTTTTTTTACTTCTCCCTTGCGGGAACCCCTGGACCCTTGAGCACGGCAAAAAAGGGGATCGAAAAAAAAGAATCGTGTTGCTAGGCCGCCTCGCCGTCGTGGAAAAACTAACTCTGGAGGCTAGGCGGATGGGCGAAAGAGCTGGACAGGATATCCACGATCTGCTGTGCTCGACACGCTCCGCCGCCACCCTACAGACCTACGACAGAGCGATTGAGACCTTCAGACGATGGCAAAAAGAAAAACCCCACGAAAGGGAAAAGGACGACCTAACGAGCGCGGCGATCTTCCTAGCGGTTAGAAGCCGCTCAGTGGGCTCCGGATCCATGGCGACCTTTATCTCCGCGTTAGCATATGAACGGTTCGGTAGGAAACCCGAAGAGGCGCAACAGTGGGCGGTACTAGACGAAATGGTGAGAGGGAAGAGAAGGATGGAAAGCACCACGCAGCAAAAATTCGCATCCCCGCATGAGGTCGAGGTTCTCCTGGCGGAAACAACATCAACCGGCTGGCCAGAATGGAGGACAGACAGGATTAGAATCCTTTTAGTGTTGCTATTCTACGGACTTCTAAGGATCTCCGAAGCACTAAGTCTGAAGAAAGACGACGTGAAAGAAGAAAGGGATTTCTGGTCATTCAGGATTAGGGTAGGCAGTTTCAGGAATTAACTGACGTATACAAGCATCTAGCGGCACCGAAACCTTTTTTTTTAGAGATCAAAATCAGACCAGCAAGCCACAGGAGCCTCTATTTTCATTCAGAAGTCCGTATGGTTCGATAGTGCCCTCTCGAGAAGCAGGTCCAGACCAACCGGGTGCCACCTAATTTCCAACGACCGCGGAGGCGAATGGTCAGCGAATGCAGCAGCTTCGGAAATAAAAAGGTTGTGCCTAGAAGTGGGCATACGCCCGCTTTCACCCCACTGTTTCAGGCGAGGAGGAGCCACGCACGCTCTCGAAGACGGAACAGAAACAGCGGCAATCCAAAGACGCGGACGGTGGAGGAATCCCAGGTCGATGAACCCATACGTGAGCGCTTCGGCAGCCACTCAAGGCGGACCAGCAAGGATACCCAGTGATCTATGGCTTGCAGTGTAGTACCTCATCTTCTCTACCTCCATTGTCATTCGAGAACATGATATACGATTCACGGTCTCATTTCCTAGGATTTTCATTACCAACTGATTGTGCCGTCGGTTCCTTCGTTGTCCGGTTATTGTAACTAAGATTACTACTTCGCAATACGAGGTTAAACAGACGATCCTCCGGTGTCCTCCAATACGGCTATCCTCCAGCAATAATTCCTTTCCAGTTCATCCTACTCGTACTTCGGACTCCGAAGAGAATTTTTGTGTCGTGCAAGCCATGTTTAACTTTTGTGTTTGTTGAGTTTTGCCGTTTAATGTTTATAGTTTTTCGACTCAGAAAAGTTCCTATCTAGAAGGTTGTTTTCTTTGCTTAGCAAGTGGTGCGTTCTTTGATACTTTTAACTATTTCGGTCTCACGTTGAGTTGTCAATATGGCGTTACTAAGCAGCATAAAGCCCTATACCACTGCCTCCGAGTCGTGAGAGAGTGAAAAATGCGTTTAGGACGAAAGCCTCGGCGAAGCCGAGGATAGAGTCTTAAACACAAAGTTCTTGGTTGTCCAGAAAGAAATGACAATCTCTAGGATGCGTCTGACCAATCAGCATTAATGTAGTTTTGGTTTTGGATATGGATAACTGCCACCTTCGAGACCATTCCTGTAAGGCGTTCAAGGCAGGCTGAATGGCATCATGGCAATTAAAATGGCAATTTGTGTATATTTACAATCGTCTGCGTAAATCGTACAGTTTACTCCGGAAGGAAGGACATTGGGAAGATCGTTTATGTATAACAGGAACATTAGCGGACCGAGGCATGTTCCTTGCGGAACTCCACTTGGTGTACGGTAACTGCTGGAGTAAGACCCGTTGGCACAGACTTTTTGGACGCGAGCACTGAGGAAAGATTCTATGAATCTAAGAAGACTGCCAGTGATTCCAAATGCCACAAGTTTGACGTAAAAAAGCTGTAGAGGTATAGAATCAAACGCTTTAGAATAGTCTATGTAACATGCAGTAACGTATCCTCTGTTATCAAGAACTTTTTGCCATATCGGTATAGTTGTCAATAAGGCTGTGTTTGTTGATTTCCTATGAGAAAAGCCATGCTGCGCCTTACTCAGAAGCTGGTTCGAAGAGAGGTAGCTTCCAATCTGTTCACATGCAATCCTTTCAAGAACTTTACCCGTGCACGAGGTAAGACAAATTGGCCTGTAGTTGCTGACATTAAATTTGGAGCCTTTTTTGAATATGGGTCTCACAATTCCTAGACGCCACAATGACGGGACTACTCCTTGAAGCACAAACTTATTAAACATCAGCGTGAGGGCAGCGGTGAGTCCGAGAGCTGCTTTTTTGAGGAAGAAATAGGGAGTATTATCAGGGGAGAAGGAGATTCGAGAAGGGAGGGTAGAGAGGGTTCTGTACACGACTTCACTGTTGATGTCTAGAAAGTCGAGTCTAGCTGAAGTGAACTGGGAGCAGGATGTATCACTATGTCTTGAGTCGTTGTAGAACGTTTTAAAGTGTGCTGCAAAAATCACAGCCTTCTCTGCATCCGACCTGCAGAGAAGACCATCACTATTGAATATAGGTCCAATATTGGTTGAATTTTTTAGCCGCTTATTCACAAATCTGTAGAAAATTTTAGGATTACGGCTAGAAGCAAATCTGTTTTCTTCAGTCAAATGATATCTGGCTAGGTCACGATTGAGCTTCCTTGAATAGCGTAAAAACTTCTGCATACCACGTTGGTGACGCATCCTATAGAAGACATTCAGGAAAGATTGCAGTCTGCGAATTCGGTAAGGATATGTGGTAGTACTGACAGATCGAGTAGGAATGTATTTAGAAATAAGATCTTGGCAGCACTTGACATAGTATTGGTAACACTCGTCAGCGGATTTAGACCTTGAAATTACTTCACGCCAGTTGATATTCAAAAAGCATTCATTGACGGCGTTGTAGTCACCATGGGCAAAGTCAAGGAAATATGATTTTGACTCAACTTTATACTTGACAACATTAACCTTGAACGAGATCATTCTGTGGTCGGAGGTGGAAAAGGGTGGTAAAACACGCACATATTTGATAATGGATTGAGGAGAAGATCGAGGGTATTGTCGTTATGTGTCGGTTCTGTTACAAGCTGCACCAGTAGAAACTCCTTGCAAAATTGAAGACATTTTCTATCGAGGGGTTGAACAGATCTATCGTTCCTATTAAAGTTTCGCCAGTTAATAACCGCAGTCATTTCCTGATTCGAAGAATTCACCAACAAATCTAAGTGATTGATTGAAGGATTCTAAATCACAGGATGGACTTCGGTACATCAGAACAAAAGTTAGCTTCTCATCACAGTTGATAACGTTAAGTGCTGCGATCTGACAATAGGGAGAGAAATTTTTGGACGCTATCAAATGATGGGTAACTCCATTCCGCACCATAATCAAAACACCACCACCCGCAATATTACCTTCTCTGTCACACCTATGGATTTCGTAGCCGAAGCCGTTACACAGCGTGGCATCGAGGATGGTATCTAGTCTGCACCAAGTTTCGGTTATGAAAACTAGCAGCGGTCTAGAAGACAGGAGGAGATACAATTCGGGCAGCTTATTGCAGATCGAACGGGCATTGAAAAGAACTATGTCGTTTTTGAAGAGGTTAGGAGCAAATGAAGTGAATGGATAAGAGCATGAATCGTACAAAAGATTATCAGAAATTATGGTAGAACTGGTGGGAGCGTTGTTGCCCTAGTAAGGCGGAAGGAGAACTAACGGGAGGTTGATAATCGCGGCTGTTATCACTATCATTGAAGGTATAAGAGAAGGATGAGCGCGAAGGATGTGAGGGCAATGAAGAACGAGCAAGCATAGCCTGTGACCTGGTAGTGCGTGAAGCAGTGCTGCTAAGACTGAACTTTGCTGGATTTGCACTAGGCAAGGAACGTCTAGGAAGTCACGAGGAGTTCGCAATTTAACTAAATCGAAGTCACGAACGATGTAAGCAAGCTCACCCTCGCGTGCATTGCGATCCCCCGCCTCCTTGCGCAATGTCCTGTCCAAGTCCAACTCTTCAGGAGTATAATCTCTTCGAGCGAACGAATGAATGAATTGTTTGGTAAGACTTTGTCGTCCACTCCTCATGTGCGCAAGCAGCGAGTCCCTCAGGCTCCGACTAGAAAGAGAGATTTTAATAATGCGCCCTCTAACGCCTGGACTTCGTGGCTTACCACTGGGATAGCTATAAGAGCTGATTTTACCCTCATCGAATTCTCGAATAAGGTCATTATTGCCTGATGTATAGACAACTTCCTTTAAGATTTCGTGGTCAAAACGACGGGTGGCATCCTCATCGACTTGTTCATCGATCCCGACCCACGTGATCATCCTAAGTTTCTCGTCTATCCTTTGACTGTCAGCTCTAACTTTTACGAGAGTCGAGTAAAGAACGTTTTGCTGTGAAAGAGCTGTTGAATTTGACAAAATGTTCTTCTGTAGCTCGGATAGGCGAGAAATTATGGTATTTTGGCTCTCCTGAAGTTCACTCAATTTTGCGAAAACGCGGTCAAAGGTATCCACGAGCGAATGCTGAATGCAAGAGGAGTACGCATCAAACCTCTCAATTAACTTACAAGCCCAAGCGGGCATGTCTTCGCTTCCACTGACGCTTGCAGTCGCCTTGCTGTTTCCTGTTCGTTTCACCATGATTTGACGAGTAGTAGTCCCAGAAATAATAAGCGTCGCAGAGAAAAATAAAAGGCAGCCGGTCGGCAGGGCGAGATCAAGACTTTTCGAAGTTTAGTGTATAGGAGGTATGATGCCCGTAGGTATAGGCGCCAATGATCGTCCCTCCTGCCAACGAATTCCAGGAGCCAATCCGACGCTCTACGTCTACAGTTTTTCCCCATGAAGAAATTTATCTGCGCCCTTCTTTTACAAAAAACGGAAGGGACTGTAGACGACTAGAACATCAGATAGGCGCAGACCGTGTTAAAGAACCTGGTTCTCAGCCATGTGCTTCCTCCACTGAGTATACCTGTCATGGCAGCAGTTCCATTGTTCTTGATGTTTTGGAAAACCATTGCCTCTCTCAGGTCAGCTAGTTCAATAAAATGTCTTCTTTTGAACATTCGATTTATGAAAAGAAGTACAGGCCCGCTCTCCCCATTTCTGGTACACAGTGACATATCCACGTGCGATTGTGGGTGACAACAGATAACGATAAAAGGCATATGCTTTGATATTATTAGCGCCCCTTCGGGACGCTAGAAAGCGGGATGGGGCAGCCAGTTGCGGCATGTGCAAAAGCTACGCACCTCCCGAATCCCTGAAAAAAAAAAAACAAAGAAGCGAAACTAATCATTAAATGGGTTAAAAAATGAAATCTTTCTTATGAGCTGAGTATGAGCATGACAAGTCCGTTCTCCATCGCAGAGCATATTCGTGCGTTTTCCTCACTACTGGGCTAACGCAGACGCGTTTTCCATCGGCGGACCTGTATCCTGCCGTTCTCCACACTATTGGGCTAAAGCGAACTCGTATTCTGGTGTCCTGCACACTATTGGGCCACGGTAGGCCTGTTCCCATCGGTGGACTCGCAATCTGGCGTCATTTTCACTGTTGGGCCACAGCGAACCCAGTCACAGTCGGCTGAACCGTATCCTGCTATTCTCCACTTTACTGAGCCACAGCGGACCCATCCTATATTAGCGGATCCCTAACCTGGCATTCTTCACACCGTTGGGCTACGGCGCGCTCTCTTTCCATCTGGGATCCCTCATTCTGGCGTCTTGAGCCACGGCAGACCCTTACCCCATCGGTGGATCCATATCCTAGCGTTCTCCACATTATTGAGCCAGAGCAAACCGATCCTATAACGGCGGACCTGCATGCTGGTGTGCTCCACGCTATTGGGCCATTCAGGCGTCGGTCAACTCTTATTCTGGTGTTTTTCCTCATAATTAGGCCAAGCCGGACACGCCTCCATCGGCGAAGCAGTATCCTAGCGTTATCACCACTTTTATGCCACGGCACATCTGTTTTCTATCAGTGCCCCCGTACCATTTGCTAATCTCGCCCAGTTCGAAATAAATAAAAATCGACCGGCGATACAAGAGACAATTATCGTGGAAATGATACGTATCGATTGCCACGTTACATCAACATGGACCGCTGCCAAACGGAGCTCATTGCCCTTACTCTCGAAGATGTGCCCGAAATAAAATGGCGATGTGATGATAGTGGAAGCGATATCTATCGATCGCAACGCCACATCATTCATCATCTCTCTCGTCTGAAGCCTCCTCATTCACTTTATCCATGGGGCGATCGCCGGCCGTCGTGGTGATCGCGACGACAGCCGGCTGCAGCGGCGATCGCCTCGATTGCTGACGAAGTCTGGGGATACTCTAATGGTAAAGCCTTGGAAGTTACTCAGAAATAAGTTGATTATGATCAACTATTGGTCGATTATTTACAAAATGTCAGGCCTTGCTAAATTAAAGCGTTTATTCTATGTATGTTAGTGCACAAGCATTTCAGGAATGAACCGATATCATGACTGCACAACTGCATCGAGACCTCACCATGGGACGCTACTAGAGCATCCACCAAATGATGCGACCGTATAGGAGAGGACTCGCGGAACGCCACGTTCGGCACACCGATCTGGATCCACTCCAGAATGACGTGCATCGTATCTCGTACGGGTGCACTTATCTAGTTCAACATGGGGAAATTCTTCATAACTAGCTCTGGACAACCTTGAACCGACTTCTATGGTATGGGCTCGGAGTGGCCTGGCCGCTGCCCTGTTGACTGTCGATAGCAGCCGGGTCCTGGCCTCCTCCGCCTGGCGGTTGCTTGTGGCATGGCTGGCCACCTCCCTTTTGGGGGTCCAGCCACAACCCAGCTGTCGAAATGCTACAGGCATCCCTTCAGTAGAGGTGCCTACATCCTCGCAACAGTGGAATGGTAGTTTTCCTGCTGCGTACATTGTGCAGCCTGAAAGCTTGTAACCACTCCCTCACCCCTATGCTGCGAGACGGCGGCGTAGCGTTCTTCCACAGTGGTCTTGTGTACTTCTTTCACAGCGGCTCCGAAAGTGCCTGCAGATACATGGCCATGATGAGTTTTGGGACTTCTTTCACAGCGCCTCCGAAAGCGCCTGCAGATACGTAGCCACGCCGGCGTGGATGTATAGCAT